>OU015501.1:15927116-16252116 GCA_907164885.2 Dolomedes plantarius
TTCTCAGATAGCTCGAGAAAAAAAAAGTATCTGTAATGTATATATTTATTAAAAAAAAAAGTCAAGGTTCACAACTGTAGCTATAGAAGCTTGAAATGAAATTACCGTTCGCTTTCTTTGCTTGATTATTGAGATATTTCTTCTGCCTTGCCCGGGAGTTCTGGAACCAAACCTGCGTGACTCGTTTGCTGAGTCCAGTAATTTGGGCTATTCTTTCTAAGTCCTGACCATCCGGGTTCGAGTCCAGATTGAAATTGGCTTGCAGGACTTGAAGCTGTTCTTCCGTGAAGGTGGTCCGGACGCGCTTCGTTTTCGCTTTCTGTTGGTGATCTTGGTCCGTGCTCTCTGGTGAAGGAAAAAAAAACACAACAAATAAGAATTCAGTATGTCGGTATGAGAATTTATAAAGTATTAATCTCTGCATGAAAGCCCGTTAGGCAGTCTAATGGCAAAGTAGCCATCTTCATGGACTATTAATAGTTTTGACTGCTCAGGTTATGAGTGTAAACCATGTTGAAGAGGCGATATTATTATGAGCAGTGGTTTTCCTGGCATAAAATGCGCTCTTCCATGACAGTAAGTCTATAAGGTGTTGTTATGCTCTAAACTTACTATCTACCGTTATAAGAGATAAAATTTAAACCTATGAAAAAGAATGAATGAAGCAGATTAAATTACACATTCAAGATTTTTTTTCCCCAATGTGGCAGGCACTTCTCTGACCTTGACCAATGAAGACCCGCGAAGTTTGCTGGCTACCTTATTATGGGAGCATCATTTAGGTGAGTCAGCATTGCTCCCTATGAGAAGGGCGACACGGAAATGACCAAGCCTCATTCGGGATTTCAACCCCAAGCCCACTGCGTAGTAGCTCAGAACGCTAACCACTATACTTGATGGACGGCATATTCAGGAAAAAAATAAAATTTGAATAATTTTCCTTTAAGGTTGGAATAAAACTGTAATTTTTGAAGGTCATAAGCTTAATTGCAAGAAAGTTCTTTATTTTTTTCCTTTGAAACAATTATTTAGTACCTTTATTAGACGTTTCCTCTTTATTTCTTCTGATTGTTAATCGGATTTTATTTATGCACGTTCAGCTTACCTAATCCAAAAACCCTAAATTCGAAAGCCTCCGACATCTGAATTTTTTTAGCATCAATATGGCGTCACAAGGGAAAAACTTCACACCTAACCTTATTTATTTTTACTGAATTAATAAAAATGTGGTTTTAATTTACTATTTAGTACTTTTAGCAGAATAAATTTTGTAGCTTATAAATTAAAAGTTAGGACTAGGACTGATTAAATAATGAACCACAGATTATTCACAAAAGTGACTGAGGTTTTATACATTATATCTCTGGTGATTCAGTTAATATTGTTTTATGCGCAAATTTATAAAAAGTTTTGCTGCAATTTCCTCCAATCAGTGCGTGCAAAGTGCAAAAGTGTACATGAAGCACACGTGGATTTTGAATTTTAACTTGGGTCCCATTTCCAAAATATCTTTAAACGTAATTGCAAACATTCGAAATCTGAAAAAAAAAATAAATAAAAATTGAAATCCTAAACACCTTTCCTTTCAGGATGAGGGATATTCAACCTGTACTCCATTTTCAAATTTCAAACAAAAGGGAAAACTCTCTCATAAATTTATGCCTCAGCACCTTGAGCTTACATTTGAAGAGATAGTTAGATTTTTATGAGTTACTCTTAAAGCTAATTTTAAAATGGCACCCAGAATTGCCAGTTTCATTAAAAACATTTTTGAAGGTAATGTTGCCAAGAAAAAGTTTGTAATACTGAAAAGGCCCAATTATGGGGGGAATGCTAAAGTATTATAATCCCAACTTCTCATGTTTAACCAGAACTCTTCGACAGCCTTCTTAATTTATGCCTCCCCATCAACATCTCTTGGGATCGTTTCTTTTTCTGGAGATCTCGCAGACTCGGCCTCCGTGACATGGAAGCCTAGAATCAGGAATTCAATTAGTCAGGAATGGAGGTAAAATTCAAGAGACACAATCAACAAATTGAATCAGATGTGGTGAAGGAAGTGACACCCTCCTCATGCATTATGCACTATTTGTTCAACCTCTCTCGCCGATCTTATTAATTATACACAGAATATAATATGCTAATAACTCCGGGGACCAAAGGAATTTATGCGGCTAAGAAAGAATTGCCAATTTTTTAAAGGGTAATATATGTTGTTGGGAAATATTTTTGGTCTCTTTAGAACGGAGAAAAAGGGACTTTACATTAGCATTTCAATTAGACTCATTACTTTTTTTCCTCTGCATGCCTAATTTATTCCTTCGATAAGGCAAACGAATGTTTTTGCATTAAGCGTCATTTGAAACTCAGTTCAGATTGAATCAAATGATTTTTACGTCTCTCCTGAATATATATCTCCTTGAGAGAAATGAAATTTAAAATACCAATGGCTAAAACAAAACTCACTTGATTATAACACTTCTAACAGCTAGTGAAATATATTTTAATTAGTCCTTTAAAGGATTTGATAATGCATGAACATTATTTTTCCTAGTTATTTTAACTCAATCAGCAATTTGAACTGAAATCCTGTCGTAATGAATTTTTTTTCTAGTTTTGAATCACCTTTTTATATGTGAAATATTTTCAATGGAGTAATCACGTTGTCCTTTGAACCTCGAGGTATTATTATTTCATCACCTTGCATTTCTCAGATTTTGTAGAGAAACAAGTTCAGCTATTGTTGAAGTTTAGCTTTTGGCATGTTGTAAAGCTTTCAGTTGGACATGACAGTGCTAATATGAGCCTGATAAATGCATTTTAAGCAGTTATATAAAAGCATTTAAAATAGTTAAAAAGTGCTCAAAATATCGAATTATACACATGTTTTTTCTTTTGAGAAGTTCAGCAGTTTTCAGTTAAATTTAAATCATGAAATATTGCTTACGTAATTATAACCATCGATATAAATTGAAATAAGCATACAACTATTTAAATCCAGTTAAGTGAGATTAAGAGAATGCAGACTGAATTTATGTGTCTGACAAATTAATATTTTTTCTAGACCTTCCTTTTAAAATTTCAGTGTAGAAATGTAAAAAACTAGATGAACATTTTCAGCAATGTAGTCATTTAATTACAGTTATTAAAATTATAATCAAACTAGTTGAAACCCGTCAAAAAAAGACGGCTAGATAGTAAATAAGTGTACTAATACCCAAATTATACTCAACACATCATTGCCAAATGTTGAAAATCATAATAATGCGCAGAAATAAATTAATGTGTTTAAGCGGCCTCGTGTTTAGTGAATATCTAAAGCCAGATTTAAAAATGTCACTGAGCATGAGCAGAAAGCAATTTTTTTAATTGTAAATTATGGCTAATCAAACAGAGCGAAATAAACAATTTCCATGAGGTTTAATCTTATATTTCACAAACCTAATTATCATAAAATAAAAATGGCAGAGAGAGATCTAGAGAGACTCCTCGGAATAAACGTGTTTATCATTAAAACATGTCACTGAGCATGCGCAGAAACAGTGAGTTTATAAAGACAGATTTAAACATGCCACTGATCATGCACAGAAATCAATTTTTTAATTGTAAATTATCGCTAATTAATAGAAATTGTGGTTACAAAAACCAAATTTGACAAATCTACAGATTACAGTCTTTCGTTTTAGACCAAAATGAAGTAAATTGATGCAATAGTTTTCTCTCACGGACTGCCCAAAAAGTCGGCTTAGCAACTTAAATACAGAAGATTTAGTTTAAATAATTATACAAGGGTTATGCAGAGACGATAACAACAATTTAATTAAAATTTTTAATTCTAATATCGGGGCGCGAAAACAAAGAAAACGAATTTGAATACATTTCTTAACAATTTCAACGAATAATTGAAATTGTATTTTGGAAAGATAATTCCCCAAAGCAAGACAGAAAGAATATTTTGATATTATTCCACCTATAAAAACGATTGGAATACTGTGAAGAGCACTCATCTTCTAAATTATTTTCCATGTGGAAGTATAATGTTTTCTACATTAGTTATTAAACTTTTTCTGTCTTCCCATTTTGAGCCTCTATCAAAAGATGCAAAATAATTCGTTTTCCGGATCAAACTTGTAGACGAATATGAAACAAAACCATCCAATAACACATTTCAATATATTTTTATACGTTTTCAGTTTCAGGTGAGAGTGTGTTTATTTCCAAACCTAACGTTAGGGAAGCTGAATTATTTGGAAAAATTAGATTTCATTTACCCCTCTCTTTGACACCGAGTGCACACTTAAATTTCTTTCTCTCTTTCTAGGATGATTAACCTTTAAGTTTCTTTAAAAGTTTTTATTTAATTTTTTTTTTACCTGTGACGTTCTTTTATATCTATTCATTTCAACATAACGCTCAGTTATAAATTGAATATAAGCAGGGGAAGACAAGGAAATTGAGCCTAAGATTAGTATCAAGTTCGAGTCTCTTAGACTGCCTGTTAAACAAACCACTTGAGTATTTAGGCTAGTTAGAGGCTAGGCGATGTTGTCTTAAAGGTGAGTTGTTACATCTGTGAATGTACTGTGAAAAGATGTTTTGACCTTTGGCTAGCCCATAGATCATCAGACTTCAGTAATACTTCGACTCATGTTTGTTCATTAAGGAACCATACTCCGAGGAGAATTCTTACTTGAGAACTGAAGAGGGCAGATTGGTTATTACAACATCAAATTTACCGAGTTTTCGTCATGAACAAGGCAGTATAACGTGCAAAAGAAAAAGGATAAGAAAATGCTAATCTTATCTGGACACAACTGAAATATTTATGCTATATTTACTTGAAGAATACTAATTATACAGCAGGAAATCCTGAAAAATCAAATAATCCCTAATTTAATTGTTTAAAGAAATGCAACGTCCTTTGTTGCAGTAAAAAAGGATGCATGGTTAAAATCTTCAATATTTTACTTATTAAGTTACTCTATTTTAAGGCCAATATTCACGACTTCATTTTTCTATCTTTCATTTATTCTTCGGAAACTTTCTCTGCAGTTAAATAAATGCTTAGCAATCAGTATTGTGTCAAACATTACGCCTTTAGAAGATCTTCATTGAGCACAACTTAATGTTAGAAAAAGGATTTTATGCGGTTCAACCAATGGAATGCTTTTGATGGTTTTCTTTCCAGCAGTATACCGGCCGTTAGCTGGGTGTCAGTCGGTTCCAGACATACCCAATATTGCCAAATGATGTACGCTTATAGCTGTGCTATAACACCCTCTTTCATTGATCTACAGTCCCATGAAGGTGGTGTAATATTTTGAAGGATGTTTTTCATTCGTAGCTGTAATCAATAGCTTATGAAGAGCCAAGGGTTCCAGTTATTGCGCCTCGATCGAAAGTACTCAACTTTTTTTTCTTCTTGTTTGTTTGCCCACTTGGAATAGCCAAGAACAACCATATTGCCAACGCCTATAGCCGGACGATGGTCGAATGGCTAGGGCGCTGGCATTCGGTACCAAAGTCTGTGGGTTCGAATCCCACTCTTGGGATGGACGCAGTAGGTCCCGGTCCGATTAGCCCTCGTGTAGCAAAAATTGACCTTAGCGCTCCAAACCAAGCCAGCACCTATGTGTCATCGCTCGGATAACTTTGGTTACGCGTTTCCTTCTCTTAGAGCCGATAATAAAGCAAAACAGAGGGGTCTCTAGACACAACTGTCTGCTGTTCACTGAGTTCCAAAGGATAATAATTTTCTCTTTTGAGGAAAAACAAAATTTAAAATGGTCTTGGTAATAAACACATTTAATAAACAAAATTATTAGCCATTATTGTACTTTTTGTAATTCGAATTTTGAGGAAATTTCGAAACTTTCTCATTTTTATTGAGATGATGGAATAAATCACGTCACTGCAAAGTGTTGTTGAATAATCTGTCCCGAGTTCAAAACTACTTGTCAAATTCAACAAGATCTCCAGTTCAGTAAGAACTGTCAAAGAGTTGGTGAGAGCGGAAAAACATTACAGACCTCGAAATATGATGCAATTTCGACGCATCCAAATTATAAAAGAATTTGGGAAGGTAAGTTGCGTTGTCTGAAACTGTAAAACTTTATCAAAATCTATGTCTCTGTAGTAAAATTGCCTTGGCTTACTGCGTAACAATTCATCTGATCTGTTCCTGAAAAAGAAAGCTCTATTTGTTTTCAAAATCCACGAGAATTATTTAATTTTCGGTTATTTGTAGTCAATATTTAAAGATTCTTTTAATATTTATCTTGTTTCATTAATTATAGTGTTATATTTCCTGTTATAGTACAGGGAAATTGAAGTTTAGGGCACTGCAAAGCAGGTTATCAAACAGGAGAGGTCATTAGTTATCAAGAAGATATAATTTTATGCTTTGTTCAAATTTACGACTTCCCAATTACAAATGAATCGAAATCATGTTAATACCTGATGAGACGAGACCGTGGAATTTTTGAGGCAATGCATCATACGACGTTTAATATAGAAAAGAGATATTTTTTTGAACGAAGCTTTAAGAGAATAGAAAGAAAAACAAAAAAAAAACACCTTCATTCTACATGCGGAGCGAAATCAATCTTCGATGATTGACATAAGCAGAGTTATGAATGCTGCTTTCAAGGCGGACAGATGTCATCAAAGGATACCGCGGACGTCTTATGGAGAAAAGAAATCAAGTCTTGGAGCCTGACAAGTGAGACTGAACACGCCACTGGCGCTCTCATACCAGGCAAATAAAAGTCAGTGGTGTAAGAATTCGCAGCTGTTTAAAAGAAACTAAACTCTTCGGTGAACCCTTTAAAGGATTTACTGAGATTAAGGTTTCACTCCAGTTTGAGGATTTCTTTTCCGCCGTATTGTTTAGTGATCGAGAGGATAGACACAATTAAATACTCCTTTAAATCTCTAGACTCAGTTTTGAATTTAGTACTCATACAGCTGTTCAGATACGGATCAAGGGGTTGTCGGATCTTGCGACTAATAGGGGCTCTGTGTTCACAGGAGGAAAAAGATTGTTTCCCCGTATAAGTCGGAACTACAAGTTTTTATAGAACCAAAAAAAAGGGACTCGAACTTTATTAAAATAACGTAAAGCAATCAATGGTATTAAATGTGAATCTATTTTTCTTCGTAATAAATTAATATGTTTACACTCTCAATGTGGATTACATTCTTTAAAAGAACATTATAAATTTTAATATCATTCACCTTTAGTATTTCTTTTATTTTCGTATTTAGAATTCAAATTGTTTTGTGCTATTGTGTAATTGTGCAAATTGTGTAGCAAGCAAATTCCTCTAAAATCTACAAGAACAGTGACTAGAAACAATGTTTACTATAAACAATCGGCCCTGGCTCATGAATAATGAAAATATCCCAGATTTAAATGCAGTTGAGTCTGGGTAGAATAGGAACCAAGAAAATACAACTTATTTATTTAAATAAACAATTTAAAGACCTTTTCACAAGTTGAATGGACAAAATACCCATCCAGAGTTAAGAAAGAAAAAGTCCTATTGCCGAACTACCCCAAGAAGATCAAATCATATATATATATATATATATATATATATATATATATATATATATATATATATATATATTAAAAGCTAGAGTATGGGATTTAAAATGTTATTCAGGGAAAAGAAATATTTTTTGACGGTTTTATTCAATACAACTTAATATCTTTTTATTATTTGTGAACCCATTTTTACAATTTATAATTTTTATTTGCTTTTTATTTTAATACTTTTTCAGCAGTTATAAAAGGCTTTAAAAATAAATCAATGTAAATGTGTAAAAAAATGTTCTCTTTTTTACTCATTTTACACAGTTTCCGTTTCTGAAACACTAGAACTTAAAATTCTTAAAAAGAGAGAGAGAAAGGGACGTCAACAGCTATTTTCTATTAATTGAAATACAAATCACGGCCCATTTAAAAGCAGGAAAAATTTCTTTAATTATTCTTTTCATTAACCTTCGCGTTCTTTTTAGTTTCCTGTTTTCTCTTCTCAGATCAAATGGCTTTCTTAATCAAAAAGGAGCTTGAACATTTTAAAAGTGTTATATTTCAAGAATATAGAAGATATTACTTATTATTATAGACAAAAAATGTTAGAATATTTGTAAAAAGAAGAAAAAATCTAAATGACTCTCTTATAATGGAGATTAGATTCTATCTAGAAAACTCAAATGGTACGAAAAAGATTTTTAAGTCTATATATCGATACGAGATGGCGCCACTAGAAGTGTTTTCGTGTGAATGATAGCTCAGATCGAGAAAACCTAGGCGACATAAAATAGACAAGAAATTATTATTTATCTACTTTTTTGCCTTATTTGTCAGTTGCGAAGAAGGATATAATTTTTCTCACTTATTTAGAAGTAATAACTGTAAAGGAATAGCAGTGTCTTTTGAAAATATATGAAAAATAGTCTCCCACTCTGAGTGAGATGATGTGCATAGCAATCTTTTCTATATATATAAAAAAAAATAAATATATATTTAAATAAGGTGTATGTGTGAGAATAAAGGCTTGAGTATTTTTTATAGTGATATGCATTCATTCTTGGGATCTTTTAGGGTGAGGTATTTTGTGTTTATCCAACCCAATATTTACAGCTGTTATTCCTCCTGTTTTGATGTTTGGAAATAAAGCTCTAGGCCAGTGGTTCCCAACCTTGGGTACGCGTACCAGTACCGGTACGAGGACAAGCAGCTACCGGTACTCGAATGATTTTACAATTTAAAACAAAAATCTATTAAAAATCTGTATTACAAAAAAAGAAAAGAAATGACTATAATAACTAATAATCCATACGTTTTAATATTTTAGTTTGGAATTTCTTATCCATTGTTTGTGTTGTAATATTTTATTGGGATTTACCTAATCTCAAAAGATGCCGCCTACACCTGAATGTGTTATCTATGACCGCCCCATAAAAATTTGGCACTCGCCTGCGAATTATAACTGTGTCTATAACTGTGTTTGCCAATTATAACTGTGTCTGACAAGTTTCTTGCCAAGCAGTAAATTTTTTAATGCCATTTGCGACCACATATTCATGTGAAAAAGGATTTTCTGCTATGACTGCGATGAAAACCAAATATAGAGCTATAGAGCTTTGGTGGACATTGAATCGGATCTTCGCCTTAAACTGACAAACATTGAGCCCGATATTACTTCTTTAGTTAATAATAAACAGGCCCAACTTTCTCACTAATTATATATTTTTAAAAGTGATTTTTATATTCTATGTATATGTTTAGCAATAAAAATATATCCCAGGTTACTTGTCTTTATTACAAATGTTCTCCATTGCATTTTATTCCCCATTTCAAAATTTTTGGTCTACCGGTACGTCATCAAATTGTTTACAACATACAGGTACGGTACTATAAAAAGGTTGGGAACCCCTGCTCTAGGCATTAGAATCTCATAAGTTAAAAGCTGAGGAGTCATAATGAATAACTCGCATATTTAGAGTTTTAGGAGTTCTCTTTAAAAGAGGGTTAATCACATTTGCCATTAAGTTAGTGCGTATGATATCAGAATCATTTACCTCCAGAACGTCGAGAGTCGACACCTGTCCGAGGGAAACGATTCTTATAGGGCTCTTAGGTTTTATTCCAGGTGCCTAAAGTTAAAAAGCTCGGGGAATCTTAATCCCCAACTCTTCCGTCTTTAGGTCCTGAGGCATAAATAACGTTATCGTAATTATGGACCTGAATGTTAAGAAGTATCTGCATTGCCATACTACAGGGTTGGAAAAAGATGTGCCACAGTAAGTATTATCTATATATCTATATCTATATCTATCTATCCCCCCTCTCTCTCTCTCTCTCTATATATATATATATATATATATATATATATATATATATATATATATATATATATATATATATATATATATATATGTGTGTGTACGTATGTATGTATATATGCATATGCTCTATCAGCGACTTGCAGGGTGCTCAATGAATTGGTGGGCTTCTGTCACATTGTTTTATTCTACTGGTTTTGAGTGTTTTCTACAACTTTTCCGAAGGACTCTACAGTCCCGGGAATGCTTATCTGAAATATAACACTTTCAGGCACAAGTCCTCATTTAATGATAATTTTGGTACTGTTGATAAACATTGTTATTATTAAGCATAATCTTGATAAATTTTATTAGATTTTGACTGTCTTCATTGTTGGATTTCATTACGTATATGTTGAGTCAAAAAATTAAAATTCTTTTTAACTACTATATTTTCCCTGTCCTTTTAATAACTAATTTTTGACATTAGATGCGGAATCTCCTGCTTTTAAAAGATAAATATAGTGGTTTATTGGAGTGGTATGAGTCTTTAATAGTTACGATGTCGCGCATGCTGTTACATCAACTGTTAAACCCTATGCTCATTTACACGCCATCACCTTAAATATCACACTTCAGTTATCTTGCGAGTACAAGACACTCTACGGGTATTTTTCGTTTCGACACAGTCTCCCACTGATAAAAAAAAGGTATTAACACAAGAAAGACGGGAATTTTTTTCTTACTAAAAAGACTGAACGCCGTCATTTTGACGATTAAAAAGAAAATCAAGAATTTAAAATATTTAAAGTTTTTTTTGAAAGGTTAAATACTTTAGATTTTGAACTATTTCATACCAATATATAATAAGTTAGTATATATTTAGATATATTTTTATGCACGCATGCCAAGCTGACAACTTGGTATGGTTTATCCGTAAAAATTATATGCATGGTTTGTGCAGTTCTTATTTTTCAACACCAATATTTCCGAAGAGCCAATATTTCTGTTGTTTGCAAAAGGGGGAAGAGACGAAAAGAAACTAACATTTTTCCCGTATTGTTTTAAAGATTTCTGCCTGTTTCCTATATTGCCGTCAAATTGACGGTTTTCTGTCTTAGTAGGTATACAACACATTTTCTCCCCCTCTTTACTATCGAATATAATTTTTTAAAAGTGTGTGCATATTTCGCGTAAAATTAGAAAAAGTCAGAAAATTTCAGAAGCCTGAGAACATAAATACAGACATAGGGCTCAATAGTATGTCCGAAACCGTCAAAATGACGGCAGACGTCTTTCTAGTATTAAGGGGACTCACTACCCTTAAATCTTTAAAACATTCGATTTTTTGAAAAAAATATATGTTAAGGCTGCTATGTACTATCCCCATTGGATTCGCTCACCTCAATGTTAACCTATGGAGAAAATTTGTCCACGGATTGCCGACTTGGGTTCAAAGATTTTTTTGAAAAAATTGTACTCCGTCATAGAGAAAAAAATTTTACATTTGTGTACATTTTTCGTTATTTTTTTAAAAAATGCAATTAATATTTTTAAATTTAAATTATTCGGCGAAAAATCTGGTATAGTGTGTTTTAAACGCTCATAAATTCCTTCAGTGGACGAAATTTATAAAATGAATCCTGTAGCGCTTTGCGGAAAAGTTCAGGATATCTGACAATACCAATTTTATTTGATTATCAGCATTCATGTATCTGTAAATAGTTGACAAAAATATATTTTAAATAAAATATCGGGGGGGGGGGGCAGCGCTTAACCCCCCTATATAGAGAGAGCCATTACAATCCCTCAAAATGTCAATCCTAAGGGGGGGGGGGAATTCTCGAACTGTCATCTGGACTCCTCCCACCACAAGAGTGTGCAAGAGGAAAAGGGAAATACGATTTTTCTTCTTAGTACATAGCATCCTTAAGCCTGATTATTTCTGAACAAAATAAAGCAAACCTCATGAAAATATTCTGTTTAGTTCCGGAGATATTGATATTATAAATATTTTATTACTGATCAAGTTTATGGTTAAGAAAAATTTTAAACTCATTTTTCTCAAAATGTAATTTTGCATCATTCCGCAACTGATATCTCAAAAACTATGAAACATAATTTCATGAAATTTTTATCACTGCACAATCCTGTTATTTTATTGCGTCTGAACTAGAATTATTGCAATCACAGCACATTTTGTTATTTTTTTCAGGGGTAAATTAATGCAAAAATTTAAGGAAATTTTAAGTATATTTTGAGTAGTTTTAAAAAAATTGAAAAAATATTTTAATGTTACATGTTTCATGTTCAATTGTATTTTGAATTATTTATTTTAAATATAAAACAGGAATTGTACATTTAAGTGTAAAATTAATTTCATAGTTCTGCGCGCAAGCCAGTATACAATAAAAATACTTAAAAAACAAGGTATATCTAAAGCATTAAAAAAAATTATTTAAAATTATTTTGAGAGTTGAAAATTTGTTTATTAAAATTAATATATCAATTTATCATATACATAAAATTTGGAAAACTTGGGAGTAAATTAAAATAGTTACAAAGAGTCTAAAATTATGAAAATATGCCTTATTTCCTCGACTTAAGGGTCGTGAGCCCACTTAAAATCAATTAAGAAAGATTCTGTAAAAATGATGCTTAAGGAGACAGTTTGGGTCAATCTATATAGCAAGTAGCCATAAATAATTTCTAAAACTTCAGTGTAATCCCTTTTTATACAAACAAAGTTATTGAAGTAATGGCTATTTAACTGGAAAAATTTCGGCTTATTCATTAAGTTGAACCTGCGATAATTTGATATCTTTGATTGGGGCCGACAAATTCGACTTACTCATCCACTGGCAAATATATTCGGGAGGATCAAAAGTCCCGCAACCCAAAATTTGAACACGTAAAAAAAGTTTCGTAACCGTTATAATTGTTAATTCCATTATCCGACATCCGAATCAGATTATCAGAAATGATCAGAGAGGATGAGCTCCCTGCAGGCTGTTCTTGACGTTGCTCTTGTTCGTTGCGAATGTAAAGTGTCTTTTCCCCACCTGTAACGTGTTTTCTTTGAGGAACGTCATTTCGCTTTAGGCAGTATTCACATTGAAACAGTCAGCGTCGCATAGCATCAACGTTACTCGTACCGAAATAATTTTAACCAATCACAGACCTCAACAGTTTCGTGGCTAATTGTATGGAGATCTGTGATTGGTTTAAAGGTTCTGCTATTGCTGAATCTGTGGTTAAAATTATTTCGACACGAGTAACGCTGACGGACTCAATGTGAACAAGGCCTTAGTTGCTCACGGTATTTTTTTACGATGAATTTCGCAAGAAAAAAAAACAGCGTGAGCAGATTGTCTGCACATATTTGAGGAAATGGCGAAATTAATGAACGGCCAGGATAACGCTAAGCATAATAAAATACTGACTGTTTAATCGGCTTTCCAAATGACATATAGTTGTTGAATCATCAAGCAACTAAAAAAATGTTAATTTTTTTTTCTGATTGAGTTTTGGCCCTTGATATTCAAAAAATGAAGGGAACGCCGGAAATATCGTCTTAAATGGCACTACAGTTCATTCAGAATACATGTAATTTTTGCTAAATTACAGATTTTGTCTACATGTATTTTTTCCACTTCGGGGCATCAGTTGCCAATGTCTAATAATGGAATATCAATACTTCAATCAAAAGTCAACAATTTTGAGATTAGTTTTCAGGAAACAGGATCTGTTTCGGGTGAGAGACGATCCGGGTGACGCTCCATTTTGATGGATGATAAACTGGATGAGTTAAAATACATCAACAAAGAACACTGCAAGCCCGTCCCTACAAAAGAACGCCAGAAAACTGATCGTACAGTTGTCACTCTCAGGCGTACTACTCAAAAGAGTTACGAAATCTCAACAGACCTTATTCTTTAGATGCGCTGAAATGTAACTTTTCAACAGCGATTGCAAGCATCATTGTTCCAGTGGCTCACTAGGTTCCATGAAACCTGGTAAAAAGAGCACTTACATTCGCAAACAAGATGGTCTCTTTTAACGTGTTATAATACTACTGTTATTCATCTTTTATTATAAAGGTACGAGTATAACCCGTCTTAATCGATGTACTCCTTTGCATATCACTGTATATAACACCGCAGGTGATATCTGGTACTTCTGGTGGATTGAGTGACTATTCAATCCCCCCTTTATAATTGTAAGTGATTTTGATAATGAATAATACATTAATATTTGGATATTCGTCATTATAGATTTAAACCCCTTCTTGCAATACGGAATTAGAAAATTGTCTCAGTGATACTGATCAGTGACAATAGAATTGGCCTCGACAAGGGGATTTATCGTTCCTGAATTTGACTGATGTCATCTTTCCCATTTGCCCTCGTATTAATAGCCTGAACGAAGCAAGAACGACGTACAATCTAAAGATCTAGCGATTCTCTTGGAATTATGACCTTTGACATTTGCTCCAAGAATAGTTACAGAACTACCTGCACACATTTAGCTATTTCGATACCATTGGTTGAGAAGGTTTGGAAACGTGTCAGCAGAAAAAGGTTTTTCAAAATTGTAAGCGGAGGAGAAAATGAATGACCCACCTACCGTCATTGGACCCATTCCCACCATCCATGCACTCATAGAAATGGGTCTTGCACAGTACCCGGCTCTCGTGCAGTGCAAATTCTTCCCCCGTCGACAGTTGCCTTTTGCAGGAATCACATGCAAAGCACGCTAGATGGTACACTTGGTCCCTGGCCCGGCGGACCCAGTCGGACGCGTGGATCGTCCGAGAGCACTTCGCACACTTAGCTCCAAAATGCCTGTGAAAGAAAAAGCTCATTAATACATTGCTTACTGGATTCAAATTAGAGCTGAAAGCAGCAAATAGAGATTAGCGAATTCACCTGACTTTGTAAGATGATACTTCATTTTATCCTGATATTTAGACATTAAAATAAGACGTTTTACATCATAAATCTCAGATTTATCACATATGCACGTCACTAAGTCTGGGTGATATACTTTACTGCCGGAATAAACAAGAAACATTCACAAAATATGCACCAGACTATTATTATACAAAGGCAAAGTTGATGGAAATGGATTTTGAACATAAATACTTCAATAGTAAAGTAAAAAGTGACGCACTATTCAGTGAAAGATGAAAACCATAAAAAACCTGAAACTGTAAACTAACATATGAAGGAAAACCAAAATAAGAAATACAAGGGAACTAAAGTCTATAGATAACATATCTTTATCATCAGTGCCAACATTATCGTTAAATGAAGGACTGTTTTTTCAAAGTCGGGATCTTTAAGATAAACACACCTTGGCAGTGCACAATCCTTCAAAAAATGGAAATAAAAGAAATTATGCGTGATCCACAAATTCCTTCTGCTACTTCATTATGCACCAAATCACTCGGCACAAAAGTGAAATTGCTGTTAAAAAACTTTGCTCAGCAGTGATGACGCATGGAGCAAAATTGCTCACAGTATAGCATCAGAACTCCAGCAGCATGTTGAAATTACTTTAAAGAGACTTACATAGATACAAATCCAGTACACTTTTTCAGTTTGGATGATTGGTTTTAAGTTCTTAAATATTACTATTATAATTACACTTATATTATTATTTCTAAACTTATAAAATATTTTAATTGATATGATAGCCTTACTACCTTAGAATAATTTATTAAAGTTATTTTAAAATTAACAGGAATATAATCATTACTGATCCGCAAAGCTAAAATTAGGGATGGTATTGTCAGTAAAATTAAATGAATAGTTAATATTCTTTGGCTCTATTTGTTATACTGTTACATGTTTAATCCTATCACATCCTATCACTTCCAGACCATAGTTTATATACCCACGAGAGTTAATCAGCTATTGAACAGTTGAACATACAGATGAACAGCTTTACGTATAATAAGCAAAATTGATATTAAATTCATATTCACAAGAATATAGATAGCAAAATTGGTATTTAAAGAGTTTGTAACACAGGGAAATATTTGTGACAAATTTGATGACAAAGTGACAAAACAGTCAAATAGGCCTTGTATTATTATTTCAAAAGTAAAATGCCACTGATAAACAACAGAAATTTTTTTATTTACTACAAAATATCAAAACATGAATACAAAACTTTTGAGCTTTAGACATAGTTAAGCACTTCTTTCGTTAAAACTCTTTTGCTTGAGTGACTGCCTAGTCGGATTCTATAATAAGATATTTACGATTCCCAGTGTTAAATGAACCCTGATAACTCAAGTCGTGGATTGTTGTGTTGGTAGAATTTCACTGCATGCAACGAGAATATGATGGAATGTTTCGTATGAAGTTCATCTCGAAAGGAATTTCATTTCGTTGAGTTAAAGCCCCGATGCATGGAGTGTTGCTATATTTCAGTCATTCCTCCCTATCATTAAATTGATATAATAAGAACTATTATACAAACGTATTAGAAATTTTAATTATGCGATTATGATTATTTACCAAGAAAGTTTAAATCCATCAGACCGACTATTACAAGGCAAACTACGAGTACAGTAGTAGTAAAAGGAAATTCGGTCGTTTTAATAGGGGAATCTTTCTGAGATTATGTTTATTTACCAAGAAAGTTTAACATTATTCGTCATAGAGACTATTTCAAAGCAAACTACGTGTTTGGATATATTACTTTATTTTTTAATTTGTATAATAATTGCTCCTTGTTTCCACGGTTTTGTAACTTTTTTTTTCTTGGCAACGGCTAAGTTGTTCTGGCGTAGTTAATTTATGTAACCGTTTTTTTTCGTTGTTTTGAAGCCACAATAAACTGCAGGCGAATGTTAAATAAATAAGTAAATAACTGGATATATGATTTATTGTATTGTCGTTAATGTCTAAGTCCGCGTCGACTATACGAATACAGTAGTAGTAGATGGGAATTTGGTTGTTAAGTCGTGAAACCTTTTGGTTTCCATCTCATCCCTCAAACGTGAAAATGAAGAAATTCCCAACATTTACACCGAGTTATGTCACTACTACTCTATATCATTTAATGCACATCTTACCAATCACCTTTTTATTCCCTCGTCTTTATTTTCCTGAACAATGAAACTAATCTCAATCTCTTCCTTATCTTTACTCACCTCAGTCACATGACCATCTGATATATTTCGAACAGAAATCGACGGAAAGTGGCCATTTTCTCTTTGTTCAAAATAGAAGTTAATTTTGGATGTCATTGCATTGCAATAATGGCTGAATTATTTCCTTTTCATATGAAATAATATTACAGCACTGAATTCTTTCTATTAAACATCAATAGATTTTTTCAATTGATGTTTAATAGAAAGTTGTTATAATTGTTCAGCTTCCTTTTTTATGCTAAAAATATAAAATTACATAATCTAACTTTTTTGTTCAAGGCTGCTATTCTATGATGTCAAAATTATCTTTTTTAATTTGTAACAAATTAATTTGAATCAAAATTCGTTGGTTTTGTGCTCCGTTATTTAAAAATCTTTTCTGATTAGAAAGATCTATAATGTGTTAACACATCATGTCCATCTTATCTAATATACCCATTCCGAATTTTACCATTTCGAAGAAGACAAGATCGAACCCACCCCTTCATCTCGTCTTGTCTTCTCTTGATGAAGATGTAACGCTTTTCTTCTCATTTTATCCCCTACCACGGACCATGTAAAACTTGCTATTTTCATCGACCATAATAAATGAACATATCAATTAATCCCTTACACACATGAGATGAGAATTTTGCATTCTCTCTCGTCTTTAAGATTTTGGATGGACCTCGGATGCGAGGGCTCCATTTCAGACAATTGTATAAACAACACATTTTTCTGCCAGATATTAGTTTTCAGGGGTCAATAAACGACCCATTTTCCGGTACTTTCATAGTTTCGTTTTGAAACCTCCGGTCCCATCCTGACACATGTTCAAATCAGGGTTCGTCTCAATGAATCGCAATAATGTTCAGTTGTGGAATCCAAAGAGTATGATATTCATTTAAATACGTTTCATATTCATTTGACACGTTTTAAATTCATTTAAATACGTTTGATATTCATTTGATACGTTTGATATTCATTTAAATATGTTTGATATTCATTTGACACATTTGATATTCATTTAAATTCACAAGAAACTGTATAAATAAATGTTAAAATTTTGTCCTAACTATGGGAGATTTAACAGTAGCCAACCTAATATCACCATTTTATTTTAAACCTATAATGGAGTAATAGTTGGGTTTTATTATGTATCTGGTTAACTTTCAAAAATATGCTTTGGTATTCTCATTTATAAAATAAAAATTCCTCTTTTTCCTTCCGCATTTCTACATTAAACCCAGTTGTAAGGAGATGGTACTATAACTAACAACATTTCTCTTTTTCTAACTTATATTACAAGATATAATGGAGCTTCATAGCTGGAATTAAATTAGATGGCATTATTATTATTAGTGTTTTCATTGTGATTATAATTACTGCTACTTCTGCTGTTACAACTAGTACTATTATTATTATCATATGCGAAAATAGGCATAAAATATATGAATTAACCTCAAAGTTGAACTAATGTAAAGAAGATTCACTGAATTTCCGTTTAGGTTAGAGAATAGACAGAAAAGATGCTGGAATTTCAACATTCATCCTGCCAGAATAGTTAAGTTAGGGGTCGTGCTCTTGAGTTTAATCCATCAAACTCACTATATTTACTTAGACACTGGTCGGATCAGACATTTTTGGTTTTAAAAGGTCAAAACAGCTACGTTTTAGAATGCAATTTTTCTGTGTATACAAGTATCTGTTAGTATTGGAACAAATCTACAAAAACACGACCTTGTTGATGACAAATGTTCTGAACTTTATCAGTTTTGCTGACTACATCATTGGACGATTTTCTGTATGTTTTAAATTGTATAGTTATAATTTCAATGGAAGATAATTTTTTTTAAAATAAAGTATTACGTATTTCCATTAAAATTTCCTAAAAGAAAATTTGCGTCTGACGCATTTTTATGAGCGTCTTCAGTTGTGGCGCTATCAAACATGGAAGTTTCAAGAATCCCGAATTTTAAGTTCATAGTAAAACTTATTAATTAATTGCCTTTTGGAAAAGGTTGTTAAAATCAAAAGTTATAAGAATATGCTGCTGCGAGTTTAGTTTTTTTTTACTATAAACATTTATATAAGGACAAACTGTGTTTCTTTCCAAATAATTTCCTTTCACATGGAAAAAGAAGTATATCATCAATTTGTTATTTTGTTTGTGCCTCATATTAATTGAACATCAAATAGATTATAAGCTAGGGATTATATTCTTCTTTACTGAACAATAAGAAATAAAATAAATTTAATATTTGTCATAATTTGCAGTTAAAAATTATATATAATAGTAGATGATTACAAAAGTAATGCTTTTAACATCAAAAAAGTATCTTCATATTAGTAAAGTAAAAGAACTAGATACTTTCGAAATTAAAAATGTATACAAGTACACAGCTTTTTTTTTTCAACATGAATGACTGCTTGTCATCGCTTTCATGAATTTTACCAAATTTTATTTGAATTTTACCATTTTTCGCAGAATGCTTTCCTGAGTTCTGATGGTTTGTTATTAATTTCCCTTCGTTTTACTTGTATATTTAATAATGTAGCAAATTCTTATTTGGATCGAGATCTTGTGATCAAGGTGACATTTATAAAATTTCATGCGTATTAGCTATCAATATAATGCTTTCGTATCAAGTAAAGGCTCTATTATATGGTAAATTTTCATTCAATGATCATTTCATGATCAACGCTGTGTTTTACGGTAGGTTTTAAGTTTTTTATTTCCAGGAAGAAGTGGTTACCGTTCGTGAAACATTTCTTTCCATGTCATCTGAAAATTTCAAATTTGCTTTTTCTGGAAACCTTTTGCCATATTGCTGCAAATTTTTCCCTCTATGACCCATTCTCATATACATATTTTTTCTGTCTATTCGTTTCCTTGATTAGGATTTTTTTTTCAATGGGGGGTCCCTTCTCGAATATGTTTATCGAGAAAACTATTATGAACCTAAAAGAATTTTTTATAAAACCTCGATGTTGAGCCGCATCAAAAGACCATTCTTCTATAATAACGGGGTCGTTTTTCTGTACTTTAAATATAGTGATGTCTCATTCCACTGTTGTCTTGTACTTATATTCCTCGGACGCTCAGATCATGCTTTATCAAAGTTCTATCATCTGGTAGTTCTTCGTCATTACGTATAAAACACAAAAAGAGTACAAATATTAATTCTGCGACAGCTAAAACCTCAGAAACACGAATAGCTATAGAATTATTGCTCACATTATACTGAAAAACTCACACTGTTTCTAAACCATATAACTGTCGAAACTGGTTAGACTAGATTAAATTGCCACTGCAAAGATGGAGTGTTTTTAGTAATACGAGACTTATATTTGTTGTAACTTCATGAGAAAATATATATTTGCTTTAAAACATGGCGATGTTATGTTGCACTTTTGACTTAAAAACATAAGATTATACAGGGATATAAGATTATAACATAAGATTATACCACCTATATCAGTTACACTAACCTTAACTTCTAAACAGTGACAGCTTAGGCCATAAAGTCAGTGTCTAGGTATAGTACAAAGGCTATGCGCTACTCGATGAGACAACTTATAACGCCATCTATCGGCAAATTTTGGAATGAGCGCTTTTATCTCAAAAAAAGGTACGAGATACTGGAAAAATATCAATTACAAAGTTGTTCATCATCATCGATTTAGTAAGGAAAGACACCTTGAGCACATTAATACTTAAAACAGAAAGTAGAAAATGAACATTTGTTTGGTCACAATTTCGAAAATTGTCATGTCATAAAGAGTGGAAGAAAGAAACTGAGACACTTTCCTATCTTCAGGATCATTTATTTATGTTGCTGAAAATGCTCTCCATTAGCCACTATACACATTTGCACTCTGGACTGGATTTCTCGCTGCACATTGATGCAACGACGCCACAGTGTTGAAAATCACGTCCAGACAAATATTCATTTTTTACATTCTGTTTTGAGTATTAATATGCGCAAGGGGTATTTGCTTACTAAATCGATGAGGCTGAACAACTTTACAATTGACTTTTTTTCCCGTACCTCGTATCATTTTTGAGATAAAAACGCTCATTCCAAACTTTGCCGATAGATGGCGTTGTAAGTTGTCTCATCGAGTAGCGCATAGCCTTTTTACTATACCTAGACACCAACTTTATGGCCTAAGCTGTCATCGTTTAGAAGTTGGGGGGGGGGGAGGTGTAACGGATATAGGTGGGAACTCTGTATGTAAAATAAGTGAATGTAAGTATGTTTGTTCAAAAATATAAAATCCCATCTTTTTTATTCTAATTTACCTGTTTTATTAATAACATCTTTTACTTAATATAGGGGCTCGAGGTGGCCTTACGGTAACGTGCTGGCTTTCGGTGCTTAGGGCAGGGCCCGAATTAAAAAATTCTTGACTATGGGCAAAACTCTGGATGGGGACCCCCTAACACTGATATGGGCGTAAATTTTCCAAAATTGACTCACAAAAAAAAAAAATAAAAATCATGAATCATTGTGAAAGTACCATTTTACCAAGAATTGGCTATTTGAAGCGTAGAAGCCTAGAACATTATCAAATCACAAAAAACAATACGACATATTAACTTCATCATTAAAACACCAATACAATGCAACCAGAAAAACTTATTAATTCCTTATATACACTATAACATACATATGATGAAATATACATATAACTATACATATAATGAACCAATCAATCAAATTTGAAAGGATATATAAAAAAAATTGCTATTAAAAAAGGTAAAATGTAAAAAAAATTTGAGTTGGGAACTTTTTTTTTCTTTTAAAATAAAAATTTTGGGGGGCCCCCAACATTCGGAGGCCCCTAGGCCCGGGCCTATCGGGCCTAATGGAAAATCAGGACCTGGCTGAGGGTGCTTGGATCGAATTCCGGCGCGCGCCATTAAATACCTCCGTGTCTAAGCCGTATATGGGCACGGGAAAAGACATAGACCGGGAAGTTTCTCTACGAAGGTCAGTGAGGGTGGGAGAGGGTACGATCCCCCCGGGTGTTAGTCCAGGGGGTGCTCGGTCAAAATTGAGATGGCAGCTATCTAAGACGAACTCCGACACTTGTGGTGCTAATTAAACCGGAGCAGCACACTTCAGCCCGAAGTCTATATGGAAGTCGTCTAGAACTTTCAACCAGGGGGCATAAGAAACAACAATAACTTAATATAGTTTTCCTTTTATTACGAGCTAAATAAAGATTCTCAAACGAAACTTTCTGCCAGGACTCATAAATGTAGATAACTTGCAATTTTACTTCTCCGGGTACAGTAATTTTACACCTGCGGATTCACTGGCGTATCGTTTTAACTTTCACCTACGAAAGACACTAGAAGTTTCTGGTTGGTTCTCTATAGTTGGTTTGGAGTCATGGTGAGCCTCCAAAACCACCAATATGTAAATCTGAAACAGTAATCTGACATCAAGCAAATTAAGTGACGTCACATGTCGTCACATTTTCAACTCTTTCCATAGGTTTTAAAAAAGATTTATAATAAGTTATGCTAAACAAAAATCCTTTGCCTTAATGCATATATATAAATAAGACGAATTTTCAAGGACAAAAGTCTTGACAACACGATCTGTGCGTAGGCACTGTGCGCATGCGGTCTGATGATGGTCGCACCTCCATGGACTCCAGCTACTATCTCTTTCGATCATGACTATAATCGAAATGAAAACGAAAAGAAAGAAAAATACGTGTTGCGTACAACTTACGGCCAGTCAATGGAATAGGTTGTAACAAATGGTGTGAAACCGTGTTTAAGTGACATTGAAGAGGTGGTTTAAATTTTGAGCCATTGGGCTGCGTGAAAGATAATTCATAATTGGATAATTGATACAAGAAACAAAAGAAAACAAGTTTTTTTTATCACAGATTTTAAAGAGGTTTTAATAGATTTACAAGGGTAACTGGACCGTTTGAACACAGTTTTCTTGCAACCCAAATATATAATTTTTGTCGATAAGTATATCTATATACTTTCAAATTGTGTGTCTTATTACTGAATCTTTATAAAATTGGGTGCTTAACACTTGCGATGGATTTTGGCAGCGTTTCGATACTAGATCAAGATATCTCGTTATGTAAGTAATTTCGAATGAAAACAAGTCTTTTCAGATTCAAATAGCGGCGTCAATCGATTAAAAAGTGCAACTTATGTGGCATCACGTATGATCTGAATGAAATCAAGACGTTCAGTCTTTATATCTAGTGCCATCAAGTCCTTTCATTAGTTATGACGATCCTATGACGTGCATGTTAAATTTTTGCACTGTTTAGCATTATCTATTTTATTAGAATTACTTTGTTTTGTGTTATCGGAAAATGATTTGACACAAAAATGGTCGTAGAATCGGATCGAGAACTGTCATCGTGTTATTTAATTAAGCGCATTCGAAAATTAAAGCGCCAATAAAAAGGCTAACAAGATCTACTGCAGGGGGTATGAAACCAAAAGCGATTCGGTAAACAAATACGACTTCTCCATCTTTTAAAACAAGTTAAAGGAACAAAAAAGTTGAAAAAAGTTCCTGTTCGCCTCTTTGGGGGGAGGGAATCGAATGAAACGTTGGTCTGAAAAAGAGAGAGCGCTCTGGTATGTCCCGGGCAAACAATTAAGCGGAGCCGGGAGAGCATGTCCTTAATTGCGGGTCCCGGTCCGCGTACCACGCACAATCGGATTAAGGGGTATTCTGCCGGTACACCTGTGGGCCCCACCAAACAGCCTCGGGCCGGCCTAACGAGCGCTGGGGCCTCGAGTACGCGCCGGGCTTTGTATCGGCGGAAATTGAGTTTGGAGCCTGGCGGCCCACCTAATGCAATCGGCGCGGCAGCCGAAAAGGGATCCTGCCCAGTGAAGCGTCTGATGAAGCTCCACTTGTCATCGATCTCCTCCCCCGCCACAGCTCTTCTTTCGCTACACAGTTGGCAGTCGGGATTCTAATCCTTTTACCTTAAAAAGGGTTGCAGTCTCCGATATGAATAAGCAATGGGGGTGGCCGAGAAAAAATCCTTTCAAGATGTTTTCCTTCCAAAGGATTTTTTGCCGGCCCACAAATATCCATTACCCCTTAAGGACCGGTAATCGGGAAAGTGCTGACTTTCTCGAATCTACAATAACGCAGCACTACTTTACAGAAATTACTCGTTTCCAGGACTCGGTAATTTGAAATCGATATGCTCTCTTTGTATCTTTTGGACTTTACAAAACTATAAAAGCTAACTCAACTCTCAATATCAACTCTCAATTTTAGTGTCCGGTGACATACGAGTAGTAGAAAGTCCTATCAAAGGATGTCCTATCAAAGTCGGAAACGCACATACTTTCAAATTCAAAAAAAAATATTAAGGTGACACTTTTAAACTTTTACACTATTTGATAAACGAGAGTTTTTTTCCACAAAATTCTGCAATTAATTTAGAAATTTTACTATAGCTCTCGATAGTTCAATTCAACCTGGGTTTTCCGGACTGCTCATCCTTTGCCTTAAAAATTTACTCATATCAAATAGCTTTGATCAATCCTTAATGTCAATGTACTACAACTGATATTTTCTCAATACTTTCAAAAATAAATCTATTTTACAAAAATAATTCAAAATGGGAGACAGATACAAACGTAAGTGTTAATGATTCGTATACATTTTTGGGGATAAGCTTTTCCAATAGATATCACTTCTATGCAGTGATTTTGATGATGATATACTAAAGATTGGCGGTGATAAACCAGTGACAGTTTGAAGTCGAGGGGAAAATTTACAGAACGTCTGTCACAAAACTCAGGATACCTTTCGTGAGGGAAATTGTCAAGCAAACAACAGATATTAACAATTCTTGATAGAATAAATTCAGTATAGTCTTTGCTTACTTACCCCATTATTCTCTGTCAGTTAAAATATGGGAAATGGCATGACTAATCTATATACAAAACAGTTCCGTAACTGACTCACTGACTCACTGACATACAACGCACAGACCAAACCGCTGGACCTAAAGGGCTGAAATTTTGCATGGCGATTCTTCTTATGGTGTAGGGGGTGCACTAAGAAAGATTTTTGAAAAAATATTCTTAGATTTTTTAAAATAAAATTTTTAAGCTGTTTTTGTAACTTTTTTTAAGTTTTCATTTAAAATAATAATTTGAGGGTTATACAATTTATATCACAAGAAAGATCATAAAAATTCCTTTAAAATGAAATCTTTTTCGAATCTTTACCTCAATTTTCTGATTTTTGGTGAATTTTTAAAGATTCATTTTTAGAATTTAATTTATTAAATGCTGATCACGTGATTTCTTTTTCTGGTACTTTAAATAAATTTATCGTCACGTGCATAGCAACTAAATAGACAAAAAATATTTTTTTTCTTTCTAATGCAGCAGACGATTGGATATTATCCAAAAAAAATAAATATCCCTTACGATTTATATATATATATATATATATATATATATATATATATATATATATATATATATATATATATATATATATATTTTTTTTTTGTTACATCAATTGTATACATTGATCGTCGTATTTATTATAAATATATATATATATATTTTTTTTTTTGGGGGGGGGGGACATTAATTGCATACATTGACCGTTGTATTTAATTTGAATGTACTCCGTAACGAAGTGCGGGTTTTCAGCTAGTTATACATAGGTTATTACTGCAATCGTTATGTGATTTTCAACTTCTTGAAATCTTTTCTTTGGTATCACTTATTTTTAACGCCTTTCTTAGCGTAATATCATGCATGAGCTACTAAAGACACATTATAAGTTTATCAAGATCATTTTTGTCAGAACTGTCTGTGTTACATACTTCAGACGATTTAGAGATTCGATCCTCACGGTATAGCATTCATTATTTCGGATGGGTGCACGAATGGACCTTCCGACATAAATCATTAAATTACTTTATTAAATAATATAAGAAAATGAGTAAGTACATAAAAATAACTCGTGACAGTTTTAGACACAAGAAATACTAGAAGGCATAATTCAACTTTTTAACTGTTAAAAAGAGTTAATTTCAGTGTTTCCGCTTCTGTATATCTATCTATCTAGGTTTCTATCTATATGAATATATGTATACAAACAAACAAACACACACACACACACACACACACACACACACACACATATATATATATATACATATATATATATATATATATATATGTATGTGTGTACATGTGTTTAGTTAAGTTATAGATAATTATGTATAAACTAGCTGCATACCCGTGCTTTGCTACAGAGTACATTTTAAAATAATTACAATGAAGAAATAATGAAATCGCTTTTTAGAGGATTTCCTTATAAACAGTATTTTTTGTTTATTCATTGGGCGGAACTAATATTACCGGGCTCATTCGCGAACTTACCCTTGAGCAAGCTACCTAAAACTGAACGTGGGAGAAACTTTTTTCTCTTAAATCTACGCCAGCGTATTTTAAAGTTTGGCCTTGAGACTTATTTATCGTCATGGAGAAGCATAGTTTGAGGGGAAATTGCAGTTATATATATAGGTTTAATTTAATATACATAAAACATACTAATTTGAATTAAATTCTTAAAAAACGTCCATCTCAATAAGTCTAGTGGTTAAATTTTATCTTTTACTGTATTTTAATTTTTTGTCAATTTATTTCGTTGTTATGCACGTGACGCATAATTAATTTAAAGTATCGCAAAAAGAAAAGAAATCTCGTGATCAGCATTTAATAAATTAAATTCTAAAAATTAATCTTTAAAAATTCACCAAAAATCAGAACATGGAGGTAACTATTCGAAAAAGATTTCATTTTAAAGATTTCATTTTAGGATTTCATAAATAATTTTTTATTTTTCATTAATTTTTATGATCTTTCTTGTGATATAAATTTTATAACCCTCAAATTATTATTTTAAATGCAAACTTAAAAAAAGTTACAAAAGAAGCTTAAAAATTTAATTAAAAAAGATCTATGAAAAACTTTTCAAAAATATTTCTTAGTGCACCTCTACACTATAAGAAGAATCGCCATGCAAAATTTCAGCCCTTTAGGTCCGGCAGTTTGATCTGTGCGTTATCTGTCAGTCAGTCAGTTAGTCACGGAACTGTTTTATATACAAGGTTCCGTAACTTGCTTTTTGCAAGGTTCTATACAGAATTCTAGTTTGAGACACCTTACTTTGGAGAAATAATAATGAAAGACAAATGTATACAACTTTAACTGTTATATTAGTACAATAATTGTTTGTATAAAACAAAAGATTTTAAGACCAGGCAACTTACATTGTTAATCATGATTCATATCTCAAGTTCATTGATACATCATTATCTTTATTTATTTTTTAGCAGTATTGTATTCAGTCAAAAGTATTGAAACATTAGACAAGCTATCTTGCCCAAAGGTAGATCTTTAATGATTTTTAATGAAATTTAATTTGCTGAAGCGTCTGTGTAAGATGCAATAAGTACGAAAAAAGTAAGAAATATTTGAAGAGCAACATTTTTATTTAGTTACGACCTATGTTGAGCCTGAAATGGAAGTACAATTTCAGCATTCGTTGTTAATAAGAATACTTTAAATTGAAAACATAAAATTTTATACGTACAAAGTTGTAAATATACAAATAAATAGTTATACATCCGTACTTAGAAGTGGTAAATACTTGACCTATCTCTCAATCCGAATTTAATATGTTTAAAATCTTTTATTTGAAATACCGCTCAATACAATAACACTGCACAACAATACATGTACATAAATAAATAAGAGAAAACACCTGGCATTGTGTTTTTAAGTTTCTTTACAAAGTTTTAAATTATCACTCAGTTATTTGCGGGGGAAAATTGATATGATATTGCAAAATAATTATTTTTAACAATACTTATTAATTTCCTAAAGGAAGTAATTGCCTTCAATGGAAATTTAGCTTTTACAAAATGCATAAATTACCATAAAATCTAAGGTATGAAAGCACTGTTTTTCTGTTCAGGGCACGAAGTTATGATATAACACGCAGCTTATGAAATATGTCAGGGAGAGCAAACATTTTAGTTTTGCTTTCATAGAAATGTAGGTGTATGAAATAACGGATAAAAGAGAGGAAATTCAAGCGATATTCAATGACAAAATTGACGAAATAAAAATTCAATTCAATAGAAAACAGCGGAAGATATCAGGATTTTTTTCAGATACTTCTATATCATAGTAAAATCGTTGCTTCCCTATGAAAGACTGTAGTTGATCTAAAAAGTTTGAAATAGAAAACATCTAGATTACGTGAAAAGTACCAACATTGTCACGAAACAAAAAGTTGTTTTTGAAGCAAATGATTCTGAAGATAAACACCCATTGGCAAGAAACGATCCTTCGAACAAATACAAAAATGACGAACAGAAAGAACTAAGTTGACAAGGAAAGCCTCAGAAGACGACGATTAGAAATAGCCATCTCATTGTTATCAACATTAATATAGCAACATGCCACCATCAATTAAATTTTATTGAATAAACTAAATTTATTATTTATAAAAGCATTCCGTTCAGGGTTAGAACAATTACGAGCACTTTTAATAATATTTAAAATAGTTTTAATTCTACTTAAAAGCATGTTAAAATAATTTGAGTAAAATAAATAACTGTTTGGGAATGCATCGAACATCTATAAATACGTTAGTTTTAACGTAAGACATAGTATAATGAGAAAAGGCATCTTATTAAGTATTTTATTTCTAAAAGGTTATCTGAAACAATACCCTGAAAAAATAAGCGAATAATATATGTATTTCAACTTAAGAGAATACAGTTATTAGGAAAATATTACTCTATTATTTAATAATGACCCAAATCATGCTGATCTTTTATTTGAAATTCTACAGTTAATGTATAACATTTCGACTAGATTAAAAATATATTATTTTAACCAATTACTATACCTAGTCAAATAAATTTTTATTTGAGGGAGTAAAAGTTTCATAAAATAAATCTTTAAAAAAGGAGTCAGCAAAACGTCCGTGTTACGCTCTTAAAAGAAAATGTTGTACGTTTAACAGATTCTTGGTTTTTTTCCGAAACTTTTGTATTTCTCTTTGTTATGTCACAACTTAAAAAAAAGTTTGTTTTAACTTAAAAAAAAGCGGCACTAAAGTGTTTACGTCGCGTTGTTTTTAAAAATTGCTGTGTATTTAATAAATTCCACGGTGGTTCTGTGACTTTCATCTCTCCATTCTGGCTTTTTAAAATATTTTGTTACGTTAAAAGTTAGAAAAAGTATGAGCAAAGTGTTGTGTTGCTTTGTTTTTAAAAATTGTACGTTTAATAAATTCCGTGTCGCTTCCCTAACTTACGTATCTCACTCCTTCCCATACTGTTTTGTTTAGTTAAATGCATCGTGAACCTTTTTACAAGCTTCAAAACCGTCTTCAAATGATATATTAAACAAAACCGTTTTCTCAAATAACGTAGTTCTTACCGTTATTGATTAAACTAAAACTAATTTAAAATGAAGGAAATTCCTAACTGAAAAATATGTTTTTTTAGTTACTATAAGATTACATAAATATCGGTAAAACACAGAAAAACTGAAAAATTATTTAACACTTGTAGGTTTTATACCAATGGACACTTTACAACATTTTCTCACACCTGCTTGAAAAAAAATCCCCATCTGGTCCTGCTATTGTTTTTTTAGAACAACCTCATTTAATACCACTTGAGAGAGAACGAAAATTCCTTTCTCCATGCCGAAAACACCTAATTTTGAACGGCGCCTCTAAAAGAAAATTCTATCACACTTTTCCCCATTTTTATACACTTTTGACAGAAAACCAGGAGGCTCAGAAGTGAACCCGAGACAGTCTGTTTCAGAACAGTCGTTCTTACCTATTACATCACCGGGCTATGTAACTTCAAAATTAACCTCACAAGGTATTCAAAATGAAAGTTTAATAACTTGCCATACGTTATGGGAAAGAGATTCTGATTGTAGCCATCAAGAGAATTTATAGGCAGTTACAGTACTGCCTATAAATTAAACTAAAATAACCAAATTCTAATGTAGAACAATTACATTGGTATCAATTTTCATTTATAACTAACCTAAGCAATCTTTAAGCGGAGTTCGTCACTTCGATGTATCCGGTGATTATACAGATACTACAAACTTGTTTCCCTCAGCTCCCACTCTTGTTAAACTAACACGTGCATAGATTTTAGCTTCGCTCCCACTCATCTTCAGTCCACGTTTATATTCGTCCAGAATCGGTTTCAGGCCGTACGTCCAATCTGTTTAGCTCTCGAGTCTCAGACGCTTAAGGCTGCTGTTTACTAACTCTATTGGATTTGCGTACCTCACTGTTAACCTATGGAGAAAATTTGTCTACTATATACAGCTACATAATGCTAATAATCCATTAAAAATGGTATTTTCAGATAGCCTGAACTTTTCTACATCTTGAAACAGGATTCATTTTATGTATTTAGTCCACCAAAGGAACTTCTGAGAGTGTAAAACGGACTATACCAGATTTTTTTTCTCCGAATAATTTAAATTAAAAAACATTATTAACATTTTAAAAAAAAAGACGAAAAATGCCCCAAGGTGTAAAATTTTTTCTCTATTGAGTACAATTAAAAAAACAATCTTTCAATCCAAGTCGGCAATCCTTGAATACGTTTTCTCCATAGGTTCACATTGAGGTGAGCGAATCCAATAGGGTTAGTACACAGCAGCCTTAATAGACTAGGCGGATGGCGTAAAACCGATCCCGATCGACCATGAACATCCGTGCCGACCTTGGGACATAAGCTGAGTGTGAGAAAAGTTACGAACTAATATTTATAAATGTGTAAGTGTAACAAGTGAGGCAGTCGAGGGAAACCAGTTTATAGTACTATCATAGGGAGTTAACGAAGCTACGAACTCTAAGTAAGGAATGCTTAAATTTGTTAACAAGCTTTTGGTTTGGTTTGTTAAGCCTGCTTTGTTTGTGCTTACATTTGTATTGGCTAAAAACGAAAAACTGACACCAATGTTAGTGGAATTGTTTCAGATTAGAGTATGATTATTCTACGTTTTCCTTTTTTTGTGTGTAGAAAATATGTAAGATAAAACGTTAAGAAGTCTCGTAAAGAATTTTTCACACATATTTTAGCAATTTTTCATTAGTCCTAGGGCCTGTTCACATAGGAGTCCGTTGCGTTGCGTTAAGGAAAAGATGACGTTGAGACGAAAATAAACCAATCATAGGCATTAAAAATGTCACTGCTAATCGTTTGGAGGCATATGATTGGTTTATTTTCGTCTCAACGTCATCTTTTCCTTAACGCAACGCAACGGACTCCTATGTGAACAGGCCCTAAAGCTTTCTTGAAAGAGAAATGTATGATACCTATATATATATATATATATATATATATACACACACATATATATATATATATATATATATATATATATATATATATATATATATATATATATATATATATATATATATATATATATATATATATATGCAAAATTTGATGTTAAAATCAATACTGTTCTTAATCATAGATTGCTTGGTGTTTATATAAAAGCCTAGGAAAACTATATTATTCTTAGATGAATTTTCAGGAAAAAAAAGGATCTGAAATGATCAAATACAAATACATGCCACAAATTAAATTTGTAACAATGGAGACATTCAGCCGATTTTTGCGAGAGAAGACTTTATTCAAATAGTCAACATTGTGAAATAAATGGAATGTTAAAACATCACAGAAAAGAAATTTTTGCAGAACACATTTTTGTAAGCAGCATATTTCAGTTACAGATATTTTAAACAAACAAAGAACAATAAATTTAATATACAATCCTGAAAACGTTTTCTTCCGTCTTCCTTTTTCTTCAGAACGTATTGTTGGCTAGGTATACCTGTAAAGAAATATTGAGAATGAATCTCTGAGAACGGGATATATGATAGCAGAATAGAGTTTCCTGCAATTAGTTACTTATAATAAAAGTAGATCGCAAATTTTAAAATCGTCATGAATCAAGGGGAGATATGAGCTATATTCTAAGTCCCATGCATAAAAGAAAAAATATACAGCACATAATTTAAAAAATTACTATTAAATTAGCTAAATGTAGGAATTCAAGAAATTATGGAAGCTTCCTTTTCCCAACTCTATCTTTTTACAAATATATACCGGGACAGAGGTAGCCAAGTAGTAGCGTGTTTGCTTTCGGTACTAAGGGTGTTAAGATCGAATACCAGCAAGAGCCATTAAATACCTTCGTGTCTAGGCCGGATATGGGCACGTTAAATCCGTAGACCGGAAGTCCTTCTTTGAGGTCAGTGGGAGGGGAAGGTACGATCCCCCCACACCCCTCGGTGTCACCCCTCGGTCATGCTCGGGCAAAATTGAGGTGACATCTGGCTACGTCGGACTCCGACCCTTGTGAAGCCATTATAAACCGGAGCCGCACCCCTCAGCCCGCAAGACTGTATTGACTGTATTGACTGTATGGACCTAGTCTGGAATACATTCCGACCAGGGGACATGAGCAACAACCACACAAATGTATACCAATAAGTACAGTTAAAACAAAGTTATAGTTAGATATTATTTTGGAATATATATTTAAGTATCTTTGGTGATGTTGCTGGAGACACAACTGTGTGTGGGGGGAGGGGGAATGCTAAGGTTATATATCACCACGGAACTGCAAAATCTATAAGAAAAAGTAGTTCCAATTTTGTAACATTAATGTACACTTAATCTGTTCCTTTATGCTTGTTCTTAGAGTTCTACATTGTAATATTTTACATAGCTTTCACTTTCTCATGCAAACATTACTTTGTATTGTTTGCTGCCTTCTATAATTTTATATTCACCATATTATTATTAATGTCATTATTATATCGAAAGAAATTTATGTTTCAATATGTTGTCAAGCGTTTAGATTTCCCGATATAACTCTAACGTGATTTCTATCTTTTTGTTCTTTTTCGTGGAATTTTAAAGTATTTGTATTTGTAACATTACACGATATTCCTTTATTTCCGACACCAGATGTTATTTTGTAACTTACATTAAGCAAATATTACTATATTTCTAGTTAGCTACAAAACGTTGCAGTTGTGATGTATAAAATAAACAATACTGCTTCATTGTAACGTCACAAGAAGTAATATGCCAGCGCTACTTGGTGAATGAGTGTATATCTAGGTACTAACGTAATATACTTTTTTTACCACTATTTTAAAGTCCCATCAAAGTTTTAAAAAAATAAATGACACCCTATGTTTCAATAGATTACAATACAAACAACTGTTATGTGAGTTGTATTAGTTATAATGCATTACTTGCTGTAAGAAAGTCTTTAAAGCTTGAAAGACTTTTATACAAATCCAATTTTTCTGGACTTATTTATTTCGTATAAACTTGGATGCTGTGAAGACCAATTATCATGGGATGTTTCTCCATGATAGTGATAAATTTACTTGCAAAGTCCTTCTGCATATTTCTATGTTTGGATATTTTTAGCAGCATACAACTATGCTGTTAAAACCCTGGCCCCATTTTCGTATTTATTTATTTTATTCTCATTACGACAGTTAAATTGGTCAATCTAATAACATTACTGTTCCCCATTGACTCATGTTCAAACTTTTCCCCAGACTTCAATCCTCAGTATTTCAAGGTAAAATTAGCTCTGACCCAGAATATGTACTACAATAAAAATTCTTTAGTCTGCAATTATAGTATCTATGTCCGTCCTACAAAAAATCCCATTCATTGTTATGCTGATGCTATGGTGATTTAATTTTCTAGGCTTTAGAAAGATTAATAAATTGAACAATTAAAATCACGTGCCCTAAGTTATTTAAAAAAAAAAGACAGAAACATCATATTTAACCATCTCGATAATACACGAAATGTTAGTAAAAATAAATCATGGCTTTATACAGACAATTAAATTCAGAAACTGGTAATTACAAATTCTCATTATATCATGTTGGTTCCTTTAAGTTTCATAAAAAAACAGATATTTTTAGGAGTATCTTGCGGCTGTAGTATCCTGTTCTACTAAAGCAAGCGCTTTTTTCTCTCATACAAGTATATTTTTTTTGCTTTATTTTATGAGAAAATAATATTTGCATAGCAGATAACAATTCCTATATAATGAAAGATAAAACAAATGCCTATTAAATCATCAGAAACATCATTTTAAAAATTTATTCAGTAACATTTACGTAAAAGATTTTGATCATGTTATTTTTAAATTAATGCAGCAATATGGGTAAAACTTAGATGACATAAATAAAATGCATTGTAAATGCAACGTTAATAAATATATTAAATTGTTAAATTTTTCGACATGCCATAATTGCAAAATATTACAGTATACCAACAGGTTAAAAAGTTATTTTAAGGACGCGATGATTGGGCCAAAGTTACCCTTCAAAGGCCAAAGTTACCACAGTTGACGGTACACTTTTGGCTCTCAACCTAACAATCATGAAGAAATTTTTCCTTCAATTTTATCTTTTCCAAATCTTTATTCTTTTTAATTGATATTTATATTTCCTCTAAGAAATTTAAACAATCTGTTAATATTCTTATCGTATGTTAGTTGAATCCTTTGCCAGTTTTTTTGACTGAGATTCTTCTACGTGTTTTTCGATTCAAAGAGTCTCAGGCTGACATATAAGGTAAACTGGAGGCATTCTTTATCGGTCGCCAGTGTTTGGAACATTTCTTAGTTGTTTAGTTGCCTTTGAATGATAGATTTTTAAAAAATGTTAGGGTGGCTATTAAGTCCAAAGATTTTTTCTTAGAAATACCATCTTCAGAAACAAACTATTATTAAGTAGGTAATGTCAGCCTGATGATACATCATTGAAATAACTGACAATATGGAAGAGATATTGTCATTTTACTTTATTATGGACGGTTTTCTTTCCTATTTTCACTCTCGATCTCAGCATTTATTCTTAGAAAAGCTGCTTTTGGGGCTTATCATCGGGGTATTAGTATTGAAGTCAATTTCTGACAGCTTTTTATCATGCCCAGTTAGATTGATTTTGTCACATTTTAATGCTTGGTTTTACCTCCAGTTTTCTTAATTTTATATATGTGCATGTGTGCAAGCATTTTGCATACTTTTTAGCAAGATGCGCACATACTTTAAATATTTGCACACGTGGACACGTGCACATTATCTTATTTAAGTCCCTTTTATGTACCAATAGTAAAGAAACCTGACTCATTTTCAAAACCGACATTAAAAAAGTACAATAGGAACACCCCTTATCAAGGAAAATATATGAAGCTTTGTGATTTATAAAAAGCAACTAACTTGATGTATGAAGAATGATTTGGTTTTTCCAAAATTCCTTTCCTTGCGGACGTGTATTGCGGAGAGTTGTGTCGTTTTACTCTGAAATAATCAGACTTTACTTTTTGAAATGACTCATTATACTTTTCTTAGGTGCGCTCTAAACTGATCTGTTACCTGCCTTTCTTAAAAACTAATATTCATTCTAAATAGTACCTTTTAATTTGATGCATTTCCTCATGGATGTAATACTCTTTTTAATCAAACACTTCATATGAGCACTGAAACCATATTAAAACAATTGAAAATACCTGATTTTGGAATTTCTGAGATAATTCTGCCTATAAGCGTTATTGAGTTTGGTTATTTAAACTCCCTTTTCCCTACTCATGAATGCATTCTGTATTATAGATATGTAAAGCAGATTACTAAGGTTAAAAACCAGATTCCCTTAATGAGGTTGCATGTATGATGCTTTTAATGTATATTCTTAAATATTTAACAAGTAACTTTTGATCTTCACGACACATTAAGTCTCTCTCAGTTTATAATCTAATACACGCGAATTGTTTGTCCAGCCGCTGAGCTAACACTCTTCCCTTTTGGTCGTTTGCTCATACAATCCCTGAACTTTGATTTTCGAGTTACATTACACGTTGTGCTGGCTTAACAGAATTATGTTCTCCCTCGCTTTTTATTCACGCTTTCCATTTAATCTCACTGACATTAAATATTCTACCAAAAACTTTAAAGACACGTACAAAGTATCAAAAATGTGCATAATCAATCTGCAGCATTATGTACGCGAGTTACGTCTAGATTCTTGCTTATTAATGAAAAGGTATAATTTAACAATCTATATTCCTTGTATGTTAATTTCAGATTCTATAATAATCCTTTTAAAATAATTCTAAATTTTTATTTATAAAACTTAAATAATTTGAGCTCATGGACTTGGTCTAGCCTGCGGCTGGACTAAGGGGAATAAGTCAACAACAACAACAACAATCTTTCCTTTTTCTAGTCAATATTGTTTTTGACGTAGGCTTTTGTTGTCAATATATAATTTAACATCCCAGTGTGTTATTATTTGAAACAACGCTCGGTGAGCTCGAAATCAAGATATCGTGATGACAAATTCAACTCTGCGGCTTCATACTTGTCAAACAAATCCTCTATGCACCTTACAGGGTAATGTAGGGCACTGCTATGGTGAAACTACTGTATTGTCCTTCCCGAAGTAATATCACGAAGCAAGGACTTCTGAAGGATCCCAAATTTCTTATTGAGGATCATCAAACTTTATGGGTTCAGGACAAAGAATCCAGATCCACTAAACTGAAACAGCGCCCGACAAATTTAAAACCGGTACATGAATCTTTCACAAAATATTATCCCGGTAATCAGTACTTGTAAAATGTCTATCTGACTTAAACGTTGTTCATTATTTCACTAGATCTTTCACTTCTTGAAAGTCTAGGAACAGCGAGTTCCAGCTGTATGTGTCAATTAGAAATAGCTGGGAAATGCATGTTTCGAGACCAGCTGTTCATCATAAAAAAATGTAGTTCTCGTTGGATTGTTCTTTCACCCACAGGTACATCTTTAGCATTGTTTTGTACCCAGCTTAGAATTCTGTTGCATACATGTATAAAGTGATTCCATTAGGTTCTTCAGGGATGTAAGTCTCTGACGTCTTCTGAGTAGTGGTTTTTACAGTAGTGGAATGATAAGTTATTCTCCTATACATTCAAACAACGACTCTCACCATTGACGTTTTGTTATTTTATATGCTTACTTAGTACTATTAAGGAATATTACTGACGCGAAACTCACAACTTGTAATTAAAAATGCAGAAATGAGGAATACACATTTACTAATGCATACATAAGTTCAAACATATTCATTTTGAGCTGCATACGATAGATCGATGATGGTTGCTCTTATACTTCTTATTAATTTTCCAACATTTAAAATAAACTTTCGGTAACCATAACTAGTAAAGGTAATTTTACATTTTACTTGAGAAACTGAAGGCAGGGTGTAATTATACATTGTTCAAACTTATGATCTTTAGGGATAAGCAGATGAGCAGTTAATAATTTAGCATTAAAGTTACAATTTAAATGTGGAACACAAGTACATATTATAATTATAATTTTCGAAGACAGTGCATTACATTATTGAAATAAAATAAGGAATCCTATTACAAAATGTCAATTTTTATCTCTAAAACTAATGAGCTAACAAATTCAACAAGCCTAATCTTCACTAAAACCAACTAAGCTCAGAATATGAACATAAAACCATAGCATACTAGATGTTCCAGGGTATTACCCTGTACTGGATGGTGATAAAAAATTTCACATCCCAGTTAATCTGACTTAGGCATTCAATTACACAATTTCAAATTTCGTAAATATTCGTCTTGAAATTTTTCTTATTTCTGATATTATTTTTACATTACTGCCGTATCTGACGAATATTGCAGTATAATATAAAAGTAATAGATTATATTAATAATTAGATTATATTAGTAATAGATTATATATTATATTTAGTATTAATAAAATGGCGTGAGAGAGAAATTCCAATGCAATAAAATCATAAATTGGGATTTAAGGTAGTTTAGCATACCATTTGAAAATCAAATTATCAATGAGAAATTACATTTGAGGGAATAAAATGGAATGAAAAGAGATGAATATAGAAAAACCAAAAAGAAATTACAAAATAATAAAATGGAAAAGGATTACTAACGTTTAATCATATAATTCAACACCCAAAGAAACTTTTCTGATTAGTTCTCTAAAAAAAGTTTGTTTCGGTGTATAACATTGAACATTGTTCTGACAAATAATTTACAAACCATATTCCGCTCTGAATAGTTTAGAATACCATGAAAATAAAAATTTTGTAGAATTTACCTCTGGCGTATATATATATATATATATATATATATATATATATATATATATATATACAGTGGAATCTCGATCTATCGTTTTCCAAGGGACCGATTGAAATGAACGATAAATGCGGGAAAACGATAGACGCGGAAACATAACAAAGCAATACGATCGTTGGGACTAAATAAAATGAACTACACATACGGAAAAACGATGGATCCGAAAACGATCGATCGAGATTCCACTGTATATATATATATATATATATATATATATATATATATACACTGTTGTCCAATATTAAGGTCACAAACACAAAATCTGTGATATCTGGAGAAATAATTGGTTTATAGCAAAGAAAGTTGGTACAGAGAGGGTTCATACAATGAGAAAGCATATAGCAACGTAACAAGATGAATAAGAGGTAAATTTTTTAGCAATATACGAATGAGATCAAAAACGGTCAAATCAGGGTGCATCATATTTCCGGAATGGTCCGTCTAATGGGGTTGTGGGCACCGTGCACTGCTATACAATCCGTCCAACAAGTAGTCATACTGTTAATGAGGATATCGGTAAGTGTTTGTGGCAACAAATCCCATTCTTTTAAAAGCTTGAATTTTAACACCTGGAGGATGCTGTGAGGGATGTAACGTCGTGAATAGGCTCTTCCTACACCCTCCTAAACATGCTTTATACGATTGAGGTCCCGAGACATCACTGGCCATACCATACAGCGAATATCCTTTTCTTCCAGAAAATCGCCGACAAGGGGAGTTCTGTACGGCCTCTCATTATCATCCATAAAAAAGAAGTCCGAACCGGCAGCACCCTGGAACAACCTCACACAGGCTTCAAAGACCTAATTGCTATAAAGCCGTGCGGTGACACTAACTGCATCGAAGACAAGCAGCGGAGTACGACTGCCCAACATGATGCCGTGCCTGACAAGGACAAGGACTACAACCAAAGGTATTGATTTGTCTTATGTTGGAGGGATGATAGCAGTCCCAGGCTGATTCCAGATGAAGACTTGTCGAGAATAATTTTGTGTGCTGATCTGGATTCATCAGTGAAAAGAACACGCCCCTCAAAGTTCTGTCAAAGATTGATGTGTTCGGCTCCACGACAAACGGGCTTTCTTGCGTGATATGGTCAGAGGAGTACACACCACTGGTTCCCGAGAGTAAAAGACCTTCTGTGCTAGGCATATGTATACAGTTTGCCTGGAAATTGTTGTTCCAGACACAGCAGCAAGGTCCAGAGAGAGTCTCTCAAGTTCTCTCTAGCCGTTATCTCTCAATGCCGTAGCGCATATAATACCCCGTAACGATCCTGTGCAGGTGTTGTCGTGTTTAGACGAACTTGGCCGCGCCTCCTGATGATGGTACCACTTGTTTCAAATTGATGCAATACCCTGGATACCACTTTTGGTGCCACTTGTAGCCATCAAGCTACCTCTGCTTGAGACTGACCAGCTTCTAGCCTGCCAATCGCTCCATCTCAGTGAGTCGCCTAAACGATTATGATAACTCAATCGCGCTTAAATCAGTCAATCTTGGGGAACTTAATGCAAGAAACACTGCAGACAAACACTCTCAGGCTCTGAAACGGTTACTTTCACATTCTGTCCGCAAACTTACGCTAAACACCGTTGATTCAAAATTGGATGCTAATATTATGTTACCCGTTCCCCAAAATATATATGGTAAATATGTTATCAATTTTACTGGTAGATATTTTGAGTTATTGTTAAAAAAGTGTTTGCGACCTTAATTTTGGACACCAGTGTATGTATGTATGTATGCATGTATATATATATATACAGTTGGCTCTCTGTTTAACGACGCTCTACTTAATCACGATCTCTATTTAAAGACGATATTTCTCAGTCCCGGCCCCTCCGACGTAAAAAAAAATCTATTTAAAGACGACGTTGTTTCTGTTTAGCGACGAATTTTGTTATATGAGTTTCTTCATCTAGAATAAAAAACTGCTTTCGCGTTGCTGGAATTCACAAAGAACTTGTAGTGGAACTGAAAAGTAAGGATGTAGAAATCAACAAAGATGACATTACCCCTGAAGAATGGAGAAGTCTTGTTGAAGATGAGGTTGTTTCAATTCAAAATTATACAATTGTGATGAATCTGTTTTAACAACAGATTACAGAAATGTAGAACATATTTATGAAGATATAGTAAACGAAAACACAGTATCAAATGAAGAAGGTGAAGTCACGATAAACAAGACACTGCCACCATCTTACACAGATGTAACTTCTTCTCTAGATGTTCTCCGACGCTATATTACATCGAATATGGAAGATGACATATTTAGCATTTTAGAAAATCTGGAAAAGAGAATAACGAAAACAAGGCGAAAAAGGAAGCCATCAACACTTTTTAACTTTTATAAAAACCTAATTTATTGTATTTTTTGTACTCTTCTTTCAATGTAATTTAAAATAACTTTTTGCTAATAAAATAAAAATAATAAAAATAACATTTATAAACACGCCCCTATATTAACAAACATATTGACAGTCCTAAGCCTGTAAATTGTGAAGGGAAATGTTATTTTTTCACAAATTCTGTTTAAGGACGATCTCTACTTAAGGACGATTTTTCACGGTCCTTTGAAAGTCGTTAAACAGAGAGCCAACTGTATATATATATATTTATATAATTATATATACATACATACACTGGTCCCAACGGTCTATAATCATTCTTTCAATGGTCGGGTGTCACTATAACTACAGTTGGCTGGCACTTGAATCGTGGACCTTCCAATTTTTCAGCCTGATGCTGTGATTCTTGAAATGTGAGGAAGTATTATTTTGAATACTGTTGATCATATTGTTAAAAGAAAACTAGTAAAATGCTCGAAAGACAGTACCAAAGAGAAAAATAGGAAAATGATTTTAAAAAATGCCTCGTATATCAAGGGCTCAACCTATAAGCACTTCTTTTGTTATTAGACTTTGTTATCTTTGCCAGAAACTGCGTACATTTTTTTATTCTTGGGTTTAATTTTTCAGATACACGCGTTTGATCTGATAATTGATTAATCATGTTTTGAGTTAAATTTCGACGGAATAGAGTAAACTTTACTCTTAAAATGCGTAGAATATACTCTAGTAAAATAGCCAAACACACACATACGAACATATCCAAACGACACGTTTGAGTAAAACGCAATGCCATATTTATGCTACGTAGATAAAAGTGTCCGGGCAGCTGTGTTATCAGTGTTGTTAACTGGAGGTTGGGCCATCATTTGCGGTTATATCTGTCATATTGAAGTGTAGGCTGTCCTTCAATTTCTGGTAAATTGCTGTTGGTAAAAGATATCATTCGTCCTGAAGCAAACAGTTGAGGAGTAGTAGTTGGGTAAGACTGACACTCCGATGCTCTAGTCACCCTAAAGATATTCGATCTTGAATTCGGAGCTTTGGAGCAGTGAGTTGAGGACATTGACCCACCCTCACCACGATTTTATTGGATACTTTATTATAAGTGCGCCAACATTGTTCTCTATGAGTGGACAACGCAAGAACGTCCAAGCTTTAGTCGGGAACAATACCCGAGTCCACTGATTCGAAACTCAAGACGCTGTAATGGTTACACTATACATTGCAGGCAGTTAGCCTGGAGTGTTATTTTGCTATAGCCGCTCGTAAGCATGGATAACGAGGAATTTCGAAGAAATATCGGTATATCAGTCCCACAGAAGTAGACAGTTATGAAATTTGTTTAAAGAAGTTGGGCACTACTCGAGAACTGTGCTCTTTCTATTCTCATTTGTTGCAAAAGAGGAACAATCCGAGAGACCCTTTCTTAAAATTATGGAACTTTTAAGAATGCCTAAAAATAATAAATCGCGGGAAATTATTTATCTTTTCGTCCTACTTGGAAACCATTTGCTGAAGCTTTGACCGTCATGGACTCTTATTTCAGACTCTTCTTTGGAACCTGCTTCACTTTTTTCTCGAGGAGTTGCTTATATAGAGGCAAATGAAACCAAAGTTTAACCCCGGTTTGGAGATCTGAACAATTTTTTTATAGCTTTTTAAGGATATTTTATAATTCAAATGCTTGTAGAAGCACCTTTTTTAGAAACGTTTTTAGAAATAAAAAAGAAATTTTTCTACGCGATGAAACATGGTTCCTTAATTTAGTAACATCATAACTCTTGTTACTAGCTTGTAATGCTAAAAATAATCTTACCGAAGCAAATTGTTGCAATTCACTTTATAAATATAGGAAGCTTTCTAAAATAGAAAGAGATCTTAAGTATATTTTAACTCATAGGCATAATGAACTTAAATTTCACGAAGGGTTTCAAGGCCCTCGTATCAAATATCTAATATATAAAAATGAATGTTTGTATCTCTGTAATTGTATAGAAATCCACAGTTTAGGAGCAACGATCGTGAAATTTTACATACAGGCGTCTTTAAAAACAGCCGAGGGTCTGAAGAACTTCAAAAATCGAAATTAATTACCGTTGATTTTTAATTAATAAAAAACCAACAATTTTGAAACTAAATGTAAGCTGTTACACTTTGTGGAATCACCCCTCTGAATATGGCGTCCACGTTAGGGTTAGCTGGCAAACAGCGAGCGAAAAGATAAAAATAAATAAAATCAAAAAGTTTCAAGTTATATATTAAACCAGAATAATAAATGAAAATAATAATCTTTCAAGTCAGATTTTATACTTTAAAATTTATACTTTAAGACATTTCGATTAACGATCTTTCGATTAACGGCGTTTTTTTTCGCCGCGTTATTTTGTAAACAAACGTTCTCTGTTGCCATTTTCATTTCAGACATTTCTTATTGAAACGATGTAATGCGTAGTAAATGCGTTAAATATTTCTTATCTAAAATTTATATTTTAAAACATTTCAGTGAAATTAACATAGTCTTCAGATTATAAACAGACGTTATTTGTTGCTATTTTCATTTTAGAAATTTCTTATTAAAATGATGGAATTCTCCGATATATTTCCATAGTGGAGATTTAGACACATTACAGAATTTAAAAAAAAACCTTTTGTGTAATGCAAACTTGAAAAAAGTTACAAAAGCAGATTAAAAATTTAATTTAAAAAAATCTAAGAAAAATTTTTAAAATATCTTTCTTAGTGCACCACTACATTATAAGAAGAATCGCCATGCAAAATTTCAGTCCTTTAGGTTCAGCGGTTTGGTCTGTACTTTGTATGTCAATCAGTCAATCAGTCAGTTAGTCAGTTACGGAACTGTTTTATAGATATAGATTTTTATTACTATCTTTATATCGTAACGTTAACTTCATGCGCACACATTATTTTCCTATGCTTTTTTTATTATCTTTATAATAAGCGTAATTTTCATATGATTTTAAACAACAATCGTTTTTAACTGGCATTCAATTGGCTGTTAAAACTTTATATTTACACCCTATTTAAAAGAAGTAGGGTGTAAATTGTAGGGTGGAAAGTTGGTAAAATCAAAATTTTGTGCAATGTATTTAATTTCTCGATTAAAAGTAGTTTTTTTCTAAAAATTTATTTATTTCGCTTGAAAAGCTAAATATTTTATGCACTCGGTTTATATTATTATTACTATCTTTATATCGTAACGTTAACTTCATGCGCGAGCATTATTTTCTTATGCTTTTTTTATTATTATCTTTATAATAGCTTTATTTTCATATGCTTTTAAACAACTATCGTTTTTATTCATATTATGTTGGTTTTTTATTAATTAAAAATTAAGGATAATTAATTTCGATTCCGGAAGTTCTTATTATCTGTATTTTCATATGCTTTTTCATTTACGAATTATTCAAATGTTGGTTAAAAAACTTATGTAATTTATACATTTGCGTGAGTTTAATTATTGTAATTAATAAATTTATATTTCTGGAGAGGATGTTTCAGTTTTTAGTGGTACTATGATGAAAGGCTGAATATACCAAAATTCTCAGGAGTTTATTATGGAGAGAAAAGGAATTTAATTTGTAGAGGATGTTTATAGGAGTTAAATGTGGAGAGGAGTTGAATGGTTTGCAGCCCTCAATCAAACACTTAATTTTTTAAGAGGCAACGCTGCAGTCATATCATTGTTCTATTGGAAATTTCTGCTGAACCTGTAATTGCAGCTTCTTTTTTTTACCCCAATGATGAAAGGCTAATTCTAGCTGAATTCTGAGGAGTTTATTATAAATTTTTATATTTATAGATTTCACAAGGTTTTTTTTCTGTTATTTATACTGTGCTTAGTTTTAAATTAATTTTGGTTAACAAACATTAGAGAATTTGACATTTTTACTTTTCAGATTTTAGTGTTACAATGATGAAAGGCTGAAATTCTGAGACGTGTATAACATTTCACATATATTTTTTATGTTATTTATACTGTGTTAATTTTTAAATTGACTTTGGTTAACAACATTCTTAAAATCCCGGGCATCGCCGGGTACTTCAGCTAGTATATATATATATATATATATATATATATATATATATATATATATATATATATATATATATATATATATATACATATATTTATATATATATATATATATATATATATATATATATATTTATATATATATATATATATATATATATATACACATTCATATATACATATACAGGTGGTTATCAAATTAATGGAAACACTAAGAAACATCATGAAAATCTTTATTAATACGGCGCATAATCCCCTTTGTCATGTAATACCACCTGATTCACCTTGGAATTGGATTATACAAGTCATGAATAGTGGTTAGGAATATATTATACCATTCTTCAGGGAAAAATCATGAAAGTTCCTGTAGAGATGCTGTGGTGGATATCAATACCTAGCTCTATCCTCTTATACAGATCACAGTGGTTGGATGATATATAATCGGGGTGGGGGTTGTACAGGGCAAGATAAGATATTTAACTTCTTTTTCATGCTCTTCAAACCAATACTTGATAGATTTAGCTGTATGTATAGGGAATTATCATCCTGTAGAACACCATCTCCTGCAAGAAACAATGTTTGCACCATAGGATGGACTAGTCAGCTAAAATTTCGACATTGTCCTTCCCATTCAATCTCCCTTTTAGGGTTACAATAGGGCCTGAAGAAAACCATGAGATGCCATCCCAAACCCTGATAGATCTATCTCCATGATTGAAAGTTGAGATGAGACAACCAGACTCTTACGCTTGTATAGGTGTTCTCCAGACATACGCACGTCCTGTTGCGAGGAACAATGTGAACAATGATTCGTCGGACCAAATGCTGTTTTTTGACATATTTCTCGACCAGGATTTGCGCTCGTGGCAACATTGTGGACGATATTTTCTATTGGCATCCATTACGAGTGGTTTGGGAGTAGCTACTTTTCAGTAAATGCTTTGTTTGTGAAGTTCCCTTCTACCTCTAATGGTTGATACCGGAACATGCAGATGCAGATTGAGCTTTTCAGTCATGTTAGTTGCAGTTGTTTTCTTCATGTCACAATCCGCTTCAATACCTCGTCTGTCTCTTTCACTCAGCTCTCCCTTTTATCCACTATTCTGTTTGGCAAAGCATGTTTTTTCGTGCACTCTGTATGCTATCATGACTTTCGATACCATAGCTCAAAAAACACCCATTAGCCTGGGGGTTGCAGTAACGGATACTCCAATTTAAACGCGCTCAAACTATTTGCTCTTTTCACAAAGTCTGCAAGGTTTGACATTTTACGCTGTTTCCCCCGAAAGCACGATGCCCTTAGCTTCATTACTGCTACCTGACAGTAGAATAATACATACACTATATTATATAAAAAAATACTGGTGGCCAGACTTGTTTTTTAAGGAATACTAAGCACATTCATAAACACCACTGATATTGATAGGTGTTTCCATTATTTTGATAACCACCTGTATATATATATATATATATATATATGTGTGTGTGTGTATGTATAATTTTTTTTTAACATTCTTTCTCTGGTTTTCCTTTAGGTTTTGGTTTTCGGTTTCACCTTTTTATGTTTGCCATCTGACATAGAAAAGTGCAGCAAACTGCGCTTTGCTATGCTAGAATTTATTACAGTCTTTCATTCTTTGTAATCGTTAAAAATAATGAATCGTGAGAAATTACTTATATTTCTCTCCTATTTGTAAAAACTTTGCTGAAGGTAACGCCGTTCTAGTAAGACGCAAATTGCATCACATTCCTATTTAAGGGTCCATACTTTCGTGTTGTTTTCTGAATATTTGCACCCTCTTGTCTACATGATGTAACTGAAAACGTGATTCATAGGACGACATTAACCTTTTCCTTTCATTTACAGTCCAGCCTTGGGGTCCTGTTGGAACTGGAGACGTCTGGTCTTGTTAGCTACAGATAGCAAAGTTTTTCGAACAAGCTTCCATCCCTGGTACGGTGTAATATGCAGCGAAAAGTGCTCATCGGAGTTGATTCCTGATATAGATTAGCTGTAATTTGACGTTCTATTGTCCCGCTGTAGAACTGGACAAGTCTGGAAACTTTCCTTTCAGGTCGAGTATCCAGTAGCCGTTGACGACTTCACGCCTTACGTTGAGACCCGGTGTTTCGTTTGGCAGCCCACTCTTTCTAAACGCGAACAACAGTTATTTTCGAACACTTCACAAGCGGAGCCAATTCGTTGAACCTCGCTCCAGTATCTCTGACTCTTACAATCCTTCCACGCTCAAGTCCATTTAATTGCGTTTTTCTAAACATTCCTTCACAAGCAATTCACTTCAACTGCCTTTATAATTATCCAGCAATCCCTCTTATGCCAATCCCATCCTCTAACAACAACAGTCTGACGTCATGGCTAATTTGCATAAAATTGTCAAGTGATCATAATAAATTGGTCCCTCTATGCATATACACACGTACGTGTATATATATATATATATATATATATATATATATATATATATATATATATATATATATATATATATATATATATATATATATAAAACAGTTCCGTAACTGACTGACTCACTGACATACAACGCACAGACCAAACCGCTGGACCTAAAGGGCTGAAATTTTGCATGGTGATTCTTCTTATGGTGTAGGGGTGCACTCAGAAAGATTTTTGAAAAATTCTTCTTAGATTTTCTAAAATTGAATTTTTAAGCTGTTTTAGTAACTTTTTTTAAGTTTGCATATAAAATAATAATTTAAGGGTTATAAAATTTATATTACAAGAAAGATCATAAAAATTCCTTTAAAATGAGATCTTTTTCGAATCTTTACCTCCATTTTCTGATTTTTGGTGAATTTTTAAAGATTAATTTTTAGAATTTAATTTTTAAATGCTGATCACGTGATTTCTTTTTCTGGCACTTTAAATATATTTATCGTCACGTGATAACAACGAAAGAGACAAAAAAATATTTATTTTTTTTTGCTAATGCGGCAGACGATTGGACATTATCCAAAAAAATATTACAATACAGTAAAAGATATGTTCCTCAAACTGTACTATATTCTTTAGTATGTCCTATTAGATTTAATTTGAATATTTCTTCTGCATTATTTTGTCCTTAAAAATATCCCTTACGATTATATATATATATATATATATATATATATATATATTTTGCATCAATTGTATACATTGATGGTCGTATTTATTATAAATATATATATATTTATTTTTTTTCGCATTAATTGCACGCATTAACCATTGTATTAAATTTGAATGTACTCCGTAGTGAAGTGCGGGTTTTCAACTTGTATATATATATATATTTTTTTTTTCAGATATGACATAAGTAAATAGGTAAATAGACACCGATTATGAGGGGGAACTGAGTCAAGGGCCGATCAAGGGAATGTCAATTGAAATCCTCCTAACAACCACTTGAGCCCTCCCCTCTCCTAAGATGGTTGAAATTACAAAATGCATAAGTAAAATAAATAAAAAGTTTTTCTTTACATGCTTCTCTTTCTATAATAAGCTGTTTGCTGGTAAACAAGATTTTTATACCGTAAATTTTTTCTCAAATGGATTACTACTATTTTTTTAACATAGAAATTTGTTAGGTTTTTAACCTTTCTTTTTTGAGTGAAACTGATCTGGGAAAACTATTACATTTAAAAATTCTCCTTATTTTATGTCACTTAAATATGATTCATGCATGGCTGAATGCAGTTGCAAAATTTATGTTCTTCTCGAAAAATCTATCAAGAAGATAAAAAAAAATAATTTATTTTTATAATTAATTATATTTGTCAAGATGGGAAAACAGTATAAAGGAAATAGAATACGAAACATAAATGTTAAAACACAATAATCCCTAAAATATTCGTAAATTTTACTCAATTTATCCCGCTCTTCCAAAGAAAAGTTCTTTTATTTTCTACTTTCAGGGAAAGAATTCTATGCTTTTTATTGCATCATTTTACCAGTTCAATTTTTTCTAGATAAACAGATTTTTGTTTTTATTTCTTAGCAATAGTAGGCTTGAAATCTGCATCTAAATTGCGATAGCATTTTTTTACAAATGTGTTCTAGAACTCATTTGTCAGTTCTAAATAAGTCAATAGGTTTCTTTGAATTTTAATAGAAATTGTACATTTATCATTTTGCTTTCATATTACTTGTGGAGGATGTTAAAACAAAAATTACACAGCTTCTTACAATCCTCAAAAAAAATTTCAATTGGCAATTGACTTTGAACTTATATTTTTATGGTCTTTTAAGTTGAGGACCATAAGTTACGTTATTGTCACTACGGTTAATACGTACGAAAAAAAAGTTAAAGTCATCATTTATCGTATCGTTTCGATTTCATTACTCTCTTTTTGTCCTTTAGTCTTTTTTAATTTCAATTTTGCAACAGTTATTTTTCGGTTCCAGCTCAGAGATTAAAAGCTACAGTCTTTGGCTGGTGACGTTTTTACCTTAATTCCATAGTAGGAAAAATGCAACATTGTCGAATAAATAGATAAAAAATATGAATGAGTTAACATCTTGTTTAGTTGGCCTCACACATAAAGGTGGAAAGAGGTAAGATGTGGGGAAAGATATGATTCTTCAGATCGTTAGAGTAGCATTACTAGATTTGATCCAATCTCCAAATTGGAGGATCCATGGTTCAAGATTCAGCCCCGACAGTCGGTCGATGCAATCTTCAAAAATCAAACTTTTCGAAGTATCCTTTAAAGCATTGTGTTATACAACAGGTTTTCTGCTTTTCGAAAACGTTTTATTCTTTAATACGATAAAAATGTTTCAGTGTCTCAGTTTTCTAGACACTTTCCACATGTATTAAGAAAATCCTTTCTGATCGAAATGTGAAAGTTAACATTTACATCATTTTACAAATGTTTCATTTATCATAACTTTGTACATTTCTGGAAAAAAATATTATTTTTATACGCAACATCGACTTTCTGTTGTCTTATCTTGGGGAGTAAAATGCTTCTCTGTAGCAAACTATGATTAATAAAAGAAAAAAGTACAATGGTTTTGATTTAGGGTCTGTTTAAAATATAAAGGGTCATTCAACTTACACGACATCCTCTTCCTTTCATGTAAAGCATGGAAATTGATGAATAAGAAAGATTCATAGAAATTTTCCATTTTATTGCGAACAACTCACCGTTTAATGGAAATAACTGTTTGGACTTTCGTTTTAGCCATCTGTATACCTTAAAAATGACCTTTCCCTTTAACATATCGATTTCTTTACCTATGCACGAATATTATAGCCCAAACTTTAGTACATGAGGATCTGTTTATATTTTTTCTTACCTAGCTTTTGAGAAATGCTATTTGAAAAAAGATATTTCTTCGTATTAGTTCAGTTGAGAGAATATACGTGTAGCTTGGGAAACACGGACTCGATTCTCGGTTCTAACAGACAGCCATTACAGTGGCTCATGACCGTTAGAAAGAATGATAATAAACCATTTGGAAACATGAGAAGTGATAATTAAAAAACAATTAGCACGTCAGGTAATAATAAAAGAATAAAGATGACAAAATGAAAGACCATCATTCTCTGTCATTGATCTCGAAAAGAAAACGGAAATGTGAGGAAAAGAATTCGAAAAGAGGAGAGTTTTTCAACGGGTTAGTTCAGTTGGTAGAGTACTCCAGAGATTTGGAAGACTCATGTTTGAACCCCAGTTCAGACAGATGATTATTACGAGCTATGAAAAGTAATTTTCGATAATAACTTAAAACTCGCTTAACATTATTCTAAATGTTATCTCAAAAGGAATGTTTTCAATCATTTTCTCCTAAATATGATTTTGCAAGCAATTCCGCTTGAAATACCTTCAAATTTTGCGACATAGTTTTGATTTTTTTTTTTTTTTTTTTTTTTTTGGGGGGGGGGGGGGTAGTACGCCACTACTCTTAACTGATGCTGTTTTTCACATGGCAGGATCCTTGTCAGGGGGATTGTCTGAATCCTAAAAGATATTATTACCATTCGGACAAAATTCTAATTATTAAAATAAAATTTCCTCTCCGGGTGTCCCGATATGTTGAATGGTTTAATAAACTACAGATAAGATTTTTGTCCCGTATAAAAGCAATCAAATCAATACTGTATGAAAATGAATACAGTACCTTCTTAAAGAAAACTGGTAATCTTTAGCATGTGTGTAGAAAGAAGAAATTCCGTTTACTTTGTGACTTCCTGGCAAAAAATGTACATAGTCAATGATAAATTTAAATTCTCTCTTAAATCGATGAAAGTTCCGACTTTAAAAAAAAACAACTGTTATTGTCTTAATTATTAATTATTCTGTAAATTGGGTAAATTAGAAAGATTTCGAGACTGATATAAGATAGGAATGAAAGCCGGAATGAAACTTTATTGGTGACGTAAATTGCCATAAAATGATATTAAGCAGAATTCTTCAAATGAATTAGTTGACGTTTGACAGACCGGGACTAGAATCTTGAAGCAACCAATGGACATGTTTCGAGCAGAGCTACAGAAATGCTGCTGCAACACTGGATATACCACTGTGTCCAAAGAACAACAGAATTGAAAACCAATTTTAAAATCTGATATCAGCCAGAAGTCTTTTTCTCAGATAGACACTATAATGCTTAAAATTGTTGTTTCGCGATCATGAATGCCATCTTAAAACAAATTTCATGAGAACTTTTGTAGCTAGATTGGTGCACGTGTTTTAAGGGTCAATAAATTACTTAAATGAAAAACGCTCGAAAAATCGGGATCATGTAGTAATTAAAATTTTATTTTTTTTTCTCTAACATATAAAGCTGACTTCATTAGAAAGAACTTCATTCGAATGATATTTCTGCGCTTGTAGTTAAAAGCACCCCTGCCTTGATATTTTCTCTTCTTCACATTAAAATTTTGAACAATTGGCAACGAAAAAAACTTTACTAAGAAGAATTTTATATGCAGTTAATTCCTGACAGAAAACATTTTTTAAACACATTTCAAAGAAATTACGCAAGTTCCTCGTTATTGGAGATGAGATCGTTACTTTTGGAGGCAAATTAAAACTCGGTCTTAATTTTCTTTTATCTAAATAAGAGTTTGAATCTCTCAACAAGCAGTTAAAAACTCCCACATGTGGGTGACTTCCGATGCTCATTAAGTTGTAAAAAGATCTATATTCTAAAAAGAGTAAAAGAATGAAGAACAACTCTGAATAACAATGAAAAAGAAAAGCGCATTTTTTACAAATTGCGTAAGAGAACAAAAATCTCTTATATTTTAGCTTATATGTACTATAAAGAAATAATGTACGAACGACATTGGCTTGTTTACCTGATAATGCTGTCTATACATAATTGTAATAATTTTTATTTGCTTCTAAAGACTGAGTAACAATGAAAAGTTTTGTAATAAAAAATTTCCTTTAAAGAATATTTTTCATTTTTAAATGCGAAATTTTTAGTTTCAAAGAAATCCAACTATATTACTCGTCTACGGTTGTATTTTCATAAGAAATTAAGCCAGACGCACAACGTTAAGTATGTTAAACTCTTACTCTTATGGCTTTAGTAATGATTTTATTACTATTATTAATTAAATTCGTCTATAATGTTGTAGTACACAAAGCTTTTAACGTTTGAAAAATAGTTGATTGCTTTGAAATAAATCTCTGAATTTTCAGAAAAAAAGTTAATTTGAAAGCCTAAAATCTTTTAGCGTCATATTGCCTCTCATACTAAGATCCTCATTTTTCATGATGATCTATTCATATCGTTAACATATCGCTTCTCTGCTTTATGAACGAGAAGAATTTAACTCACTTATAGATATTGTACTAAACTGAGTTTACTTACACACACACACACACACACACAAACACACACACACACACAGAGACACACACACAAACAAACACACACACACACACACACACACACACACATATATATATATATATATATATATATATATATATAGGGAAAAAATAATAATTTTCGAAAAAATTATAATATTTACAAAAGATAAAGAATTGGAGTTTAAAATGAATACGTGCATAGTAAGTTGCAGATCATAGTACTTTCCTTAGTAAAAAAGAAAAATGATAAAAGTTAAAACTGAAATCCAAGACATGAAGGCAAACCAATACAAGGTGATGAGAATTAATTTCTGCATATCGTGTTTCGATTTGCCATCGTATCGTGGATTTCAGCTTCAACTTATACAGAGGCTGTTCGCACATTTTTTAGACGATTTTGGTAAGCGGTAATAAAAAATCGTTTATTGCAAAAGAAATAATTGCAATTGTACTATGTTTTTAAAAGTCAAAATTATCGTCTGCGGCTTGAAAGTTTTGTTTTTATTCAAAATAGCGTTTTTAACAAAGCAGTGGTTCGAGGGCTACATTTATGCTCTTTCCGAAGAGAAATATGCATACTACGTTATCCAAAAACGATGTGAGAGTCATGGTTTTGTGATATCTAAAGCGTCGTTAGATAATATCGTCAACAAGAAAGGAAAAAAGCGTCAAATTGGAGCCTCAAGGGGGACAAAAATTCCAAACAAGTATCCAAGGAAAAAACGGACATCTTCGACTATTGCAAAGGTACGTTGTTTAATGTTAAAAGAAAATCCCCCTAGTCAAAGGGCAGTTGCAAAATCATTAAAATGCTCGGTGTCCACTGTAAACAAAATGATAAACGTTGATTTAAATCTTAAGAAAGCGAAAAAACGCAATGTGCATCGTCTTCTTCCAAATCATATCGCTGAACGCAGGACACGCTGCAGAATTCTATATGAGAAACACTTATCCAAAGAAAAATGGAAAACAATTGTCACAATAGATGAATCATGGGTGCATTTAAATGATTGCAACAAAAAAAGAGCCATTTATTATCATAAAAGGGGAGAAAAAAAATTTAAGTACATGGTTAAAAAAATCGAAAGAAAGTTTTTCTAAGGGATTCATGATTGTTGCTGGTTTTTCTTATAATGGCAAGTTAAAAATAAAGAGAGTGGAAAAAAATGTCAAGATTAACTCCAAATACTATCAGGAACATATTTTATCGCCAATTTTTCTGAATGAAATACCATCGCTTTACCCACAGTGCCATCAATTTGTGAGACTCCATCAGGACAAAGCTAGCAGTCACACATCAAAATCCACTGTAAATTTCCTAAAAGAAATGGAACAAAAAACTGGTATCAAGGCCATACCCTTCACTGATATCCCTACTAAATCTCCCGATGTATCACCTATGGATTTTTGTGCTTTCGAACTTTTAAAATCTGCATTATCCAAACGTCGTCCCAAAACCCTTACAGGATTCTGGAAAGCTGTTCAGGAGGAATGGGATAGAATACCTCTTCTGTTACTTCAAAAGGCATTATTATCCTGGAAATTGCGGTGTCGAAAGATAGTTCAGAATAAGGGATGTCAAATAGAACATTTAAAACACAAGAATTTTATGTAATTTAGTTTTGTGAATACAATATACATCGTCTAAAAAATGTGTGAACAGCCTCTGTAGATGGATATAAAATTCAGCAACTATACAAAACCTATGTTTGAAAAGTTCTAGATTTAGGGCAGAAGATGCTCACATACATAATGCCCGCAACTGGGAAAGGCGGCGATGGACGTTATAAGACTTGTGTGTAGAAATTTTTACTTTCCATTTGGCCCTCTGTTTAATCCTTTTACACAATACCTTTACAATAGAAATAGTTATGTGAGCGTCATCTCTGTCTTTTATCGATGGCAATTAGGTTCCTCTCTATTTAGAATTTTGTCCCTTGGCCTGTGGATCTATGTGATATGGAACTCTTATGTAAGTAATAACTTAGGAACAAAATTCAATGGCCATTGCTGAAGTTTTTCAGTAGATCGTGAATGTTCTACGAACGAGCCTGAGTTTGGCCATTAGTCAGGGGGACATCAATATGTCAATTTCTTTCGTTTTCCTAAATGTATGCATTGTAAAGCATGAAAAGAGTTTGGTTGAGGCTTCTGGATGTCCACCACCTCAACCAAAATTCTATCAGTGTTCTGGCAATATTTCTGTAGGTGATTAAGCAACTTTTTCCACCCCCTCCTCTACTCATTTGGGAGCAACCAATATCTCGGATCATCTTCAATAGCGTTTTGAACGCCATGAAATCGTCAATAGCCTTTGAAACTAAGCTACAGAATGGTGCTGCTTTTCCATGCGCATCTTTTCAACATTCTGTAGGTTTCTGTTGCTTGTTTACCAAGATCAGATGTTACTTTCTGTTGTTCCATTCTTAACAAAGTGACGTGCAAACGCTTGCTATAACCCTCAAAATACCAATCTGTCTCCAAAAATTCCAGAAAAAACCCAGTTATTCTCTGAGATCTCAATGATTACGATATTCACGCTACATTTTTTTCTATTACTGTTTCGTCTAGTATGCAGTTAATTCAGGTACTCTGTTTGGACCCTGCTTGTATATAAGACCTCAATAATGCTATTAAAACCTGCTATTATTTTCTATGAAACCAATACTCCCTTGACAGAAGAACATTTCCCAAGAATATCTCAAAGGATAATGACTGTAACCGCATTTAAGTTATCTGCAGAGGTAATGCTAGTGGAATGATCTTTCACCTTTTTTTCCTCGATACTATTTAATTTTTTTAAAATTAATCATCGTATGATATTTATTCTGTCGTTTCACATGAAGCTAGCTAAAATTACTAATATCATGACGACCTAGTAAATTCGAATCTAGAAGGGAAAAAAAAGTCTCTTCTACTAAAATGTAACCGATGTTGTGCTTGGATGTTGTAATCTGTAAACGGCAGTTGAGATAGTAACGCTCCAGCTCGTCAACAAAGAAACCTAACATCTGTGATGGGAAGATTTCGCGCATGTATCTGTCTGCTAGTAAATGCTACATCCTTCAAATTGAATAAGTCTATATCACGTAAAATACACAGCCAAAAACTGAACTAAGAGGTGTTTCTTTGTGTAATCCCGAAGGTTGATAAGCCAGCCGTTAAAGATGTCCTCTTTAGCACTTAAAACTGTGCAAGTTAGTTCCTGATAAAACTAATCAATCGAAGATGTAAAGTTGGATAATCGATATAGGGGTGAATGAAGACTTCTAATGAGGGAAGGTGCATCTGGCACGTGAACAGGTATTTGGTGGATTTTGTGACAGAAGGAAACGGTATGGCCTACGGTTTACCGTTCCGACTAATGTGGAAATTGGGGTGTGTGTGGCGTCAGTTCTGATGACGAATGTGGAGTAGAAGACCACAACATTTCGTCGGAAAATGAAACTGATTAATGTGAGAGAGTCCCATAGTCAAATTTACTGAGGTAAAAAAATTGAATACCATATTTGTACATCCTAGTACACGTGAAATTCATCATAAATTTTTTGGGAAATATTGAAACTGTAAATCTGTGCATTACAAAATATAGTATTACCCTAACTAATGCCTGCACTTCATGATTCGAGTATAGTAGAACCAGGGCCATTGGGAATAGTATACTTTTTATTGAATAACATAATTTTACAAATTCTTAGTATTCATTTTTTAAAATTTTATTTAAACCATATTCATTATCGCAGGTTTATTTTAATTCTCGAATCTGGAGATTTCAATTTTCTTAGGCTTATCAAATAAACACATTTTTAATGCTTTAAATTGAAGTATTGAATTACTTGGAAATTATTTTATATTATTTCACGCTCTTTTAATTCGAGCCTATAAACCCCCAATCAGACCCAACTAACGACGAGGTCTTACTAACTAATGAATTTAAAATTTACGTCTTATGACATGAAATTTCCCCATAATTGCATGACAGGTCTAAAAATCAATAGTTTTTAATTATTTTTGCTATATTTTCAACAAAGCTGGGTTGTTATAGTCTATAATTGTATTCAATCCAACAAAAAAATACCTCTGATTTCTAGTGATCTTTTCTGAAAAGCAGATCCAAGGGGAAAAAAATCATCTGCAAGGTTAGTCGCAATGATTCGCTCATGTCCACAGTAACAGAGATAATTTTTTTAGGTGCCTGTTGGGTTACCCATAATTCTAACACGGTTACTCTCATAAACTTAACAAGCAAGAACAGTTATTTGTTAGGATGTTTATATATATATAGCTTGATATATTAGTATTTCTCTGAGAAATGAGCACATATTTGTAACTAAGCAGCGATTCGATGCTTTCAACACACTTAGTTTCTATTCTGGAGATTCTTGGAAAAGGCAAGAGACCTTTATTAGAACCCCCCCCCCCCCACACACACACACACCGAAAAAATAATTGTGTATTAAGTGTATCTCTAATGAAGTGCAGAAAATGTATTTTAATTGACTTTTCGAGTTTGGAAAATAATTCGATCTCTCCGTTGATCGTATATCACAATCATTCTCATATTTTTCAATCTGTAAAACAACTTATAAAACTTATTGTCATTGGCGTTAATGTGGTATTGTTACTTTTCTTTATTTCCTCTCTAATTTATTTATTTTTTTGCTAATGTGGAGGCAATTGCCATAAGACATTTGCCTTTTGTTATTCCCCGCTGAGTCTTACTGGGAACTTTATTATGGGAGAATCATAGAGTTAGCATTGCTCCCTATGAGGGGACAACACGGTAACGATCAGGCCTTAGTCGGGATTTGAACCCAAGCCCACTGCATGGAAGCTCACAACACTAACCATTATACCATGCGGGCGGATCCTCGCTTAATGTTACCTACCCTATTATCAACTTAAATATTTTTCACTTTGGAAGAACGTTTATAATATTATTGATATTTTTACCATACACTTCGGAATTTATGACATGTAGGTAATTAATGAGAAAAATAACGGGTAACGAACTGCAATAGTTTATCACATGTTTTAAAATGCCACATAACACGTTTTAAAGTAGAACAAAATAAACACTTAAATATAATTATTTTATAAAAAATTAGCAAATTTCTTAAAACTGATGTGTCGTTCCATGTGGTGCAATCAGTGACAGTGGTTTAATGCTATATAAAAGGATTTCTATTTCCATAAAAATGGTCGACCTTTTTGTTATCCCTGAGATTTTTGTTTAATAATACTTCATTCTATGAGATTTTCCCTGTATACCATTTAAGTCTAAAGCATATATACTGGGATAGATCACCATTTATGATTTAATTGTAAATTTTTTTAACTTAGCTTGATTTAAATATATCTCTGATAAAACTGTGTTGCATATTCGATAAGAGTGATACGCCATTAATGCTGATATTTTCTTCAAAATTCTAAAAGAATTATAATTTTTTAATTATTTTACATAATGACTTTCCCTAAATAGTTAGTCTGTAATTGACTTCATTTTAATGCTTATTAGACTATAGCTTAAACTGCTGTGGCTGCTGGGATACCAAAAACAGAGAAAAAATGATCAAATTCACAGACAGTCTTAAAAAAAAGTATAGACAAGAACATGTTTTTACATTAAAACTCTTACTTGGTTTGTTTTCGTCCAAGATATAAGCCGAGATTCCCCTCCCTAGAAAAGAAAAATTTTGGTTAAAAATCTCAACACATTTACAAATCAAACTGTTTCTTCCGTCAGAATAAATAAATGAATTCTTCGCAGTGTTTCATGGAAAAAGAACCCGTGTACTCACTTTGTAAGAAGTGATTTATGAAAAAGCAGAATTTCAAAATCCCAAATTTCCCTCACATATTTAGTATTTTAAGCAGCAGCTTGAGGGGAATTTTTGATATCTCCGAAAGTAATTATGATAAAAAGTATATTATTTTAGGTTCGTGTATTTGCTGATAATGAAAACAAAAGATTGTCTGGAAACTAGAGAGGGCATTTATTATTTTCAGATAAAATTGCAACCACAGAATGTTAACGATGCTGTACTCCAGGCAAAAGGATATTTTATCCTTATCTGTAAAGACGTAAATAAAAGGATTCCGATCCCGAATGGAATAATTTCCATTTTCTTAAAAAAAATTCTCATCAACAAAATTTATTCAGGAAGGATGATATTTCCTGAAACTGAACTAAAATATATACGGCATACAGAATAAGTCAAGAGGAATTTTCAGTAAATTCCAGGAAAACACATATTCTCACTTAAAATAATACAGATTTAATTTAGAGACATTTGGCTTACAAGGTATTTTCATAATATTTTAGCTTTTAAAGTAATTATCTTTAGTACATTTAAAAACAGTTTGTACAGACTAAAAAACTTAAATTTTATATTCTGAGGTAAACTCGCTAAAATATATGACATAAATTACCAGACTCAAAAAAAAAAAAAAAATCCCTATGCTAAATTTTTGCTACTAAAGCTACAAGTGTCTAAAGACTAAAAATAACATTGTTATTTCTGTGAAAAGATAATTTTGTTTGTAGAATAAATCAAAATGTCTCACTTTTTTTATAAATTATTTAAACTTTTTAAAACAATTAACATTTTCAATGATACAGGTATTTATAAAAACAAACAAAATGTTTGCTTACACAATGACTAAAGAACAGAAATAAAAAACTATTATAAAACTTCTTGGGAGGAAATTGTTATTCAAGTTTTTGAATTAAAACTGCATACTTTGATGAAAATTCCGTTGAACTAACGGTTTTGTTTCTTCTTTGTTTGTGTGTATATATGTGTTAATAGTTTTATAGATTATTCTCATAACATCTGAAAACAAAGATGCTGTCACTTGTACAAAGGAGATTTTCCGTTATTTAGAATCTCTAAGGATTTTTCTTTGACATTCTCTTTGTGTCACGTAGATCAGCACAAAACTATTAGACTCAATTTTAAAGAACTTAATCATATCATCTTTATGCCAGTTTAAATCCCTAAAATGTATCATACAAGGACTGAATGCTCTAAACTTTACTGCATATAGTATCTTTCGGTATTGTGCTATCTGCCATCACGTGTTGGAGATCTAGTGCATATCGTTCTAAGTCACCATAAGCCGATTAATCATTTGGAATAATGAAATCAGCCAATCATGACTGCAGGACAGTGAAATACAAGATACTTTCTCTCGACATACATTTGAAAATAAATTTTGGGATTTCAAAATGCTTAGAATATTTTCAAAGATCTATCTTTCTTCACCTTGCTGAATGCAAGAATTGTTCATTTTAAGAATTATTCAAGTATTATTTTATTCGGTCAAAGAAAAGTAGCAAAAAAAAAATCATCAAAATACCTTCAACGTACGTATTTTTAAGCAAAACTTTAATGAGGCAGCACTTTCGATGAATAAACAGTTGCCATCTTTAAAGAGAAGCCTCATATCTATAACACAGGCCAGTCAAACGATATCTCCCAAATACGAAACACTAGCGCGAATCTTTAAAAGGGAAAAGTCAAGGAGGAGAAATTGAAAACCAAAAAACAATATTTGTTGTTGTTTATTTCACAGTATACCCGTGAAAATTTTCGCTGGGAATTTAGAAAAGTTTTAAAACATTTGTTGTCAGTTATTCATTACTTTGACTTATAAAAGGAAAAATACATGACATTATACGGAATAGGAATTTGTTCACAATTATTAACCCCCACCCCATCCCCAACCTTAAATTTTTATCCTCCAGATAATTTAAATTGCATCAGTATAGGTTACATGAACGCCCGGTGGCGTAGTGGTTTAAAGCGTCAAGCTGCCACCCCACAGGTCCAGGGTTCGACCCTGTGACTGGGCAAGGTCGACTCAGCCTTTCATCTCTTGAGTGGGTCGATAAAATGAGGACCAAGTATGCTTGGGAACTAAACTCTGGGGGTCCAACATCAGGTTGACCACCTGACTGAGACATATGCTGTATGGCACCCTAAGCCCACGGTCTAGAAAGTGGAGATGGGTACCGCCGGCCTTGGTTCACAGCGGACTGTTGCGCCATGAGTCCAGTTTTAGTTTATAGGTTACATGTGACGAGTACAAGAAGAAGTTTAGTAGAATTTACGAGTAAATTTAATTCCTATAGAACATCAAACTACTGGGATTCTTTTATCTGAAACTGTAAAATCATTTGTGCAGCAGACTTAGATTTCCGTAAGACAATATATGAGAGTATATAAAGCTCCTATTTATAAAATTACAACTCGCAAAGAACAACTACAGTTTTCTAGTTTAAAATTCTGCTTTTTCTACATCCCTTACTCAGTATAGGACTTTAATTTTCTAATTAATACAAAAAAGGAAAAAGAAAAAGTACAAAATGAAATTCACTAACCTTGAACTGAACGGAACCTCAGGTATCTTCCAGGATGTCTGTCTTTTCTCCTTTCAGGCCATTAAGACAGTGAGCGCATTGCAAAATAGATGAAGACAACGGAGATTTCGATTTTTTGTAATTTTCTTTTATAGTTTAATTAATTGTACGATAGTTTTTATATGAAAATAACTTTTTATTTTAATATGTCTTCGAAAATTTATTCGTATTTAAAATTTATTTTTTATTTGAAAAGAGTATTTATGTATATTATTATCAATCTGAACCTCTGTGATTCAAATTTTTGCATTAATTTAGCGACACAAGATATAACATTCCAATCCTTAGATAACAGGCAAGTGTGTAAACTTATGAACTTCAAATAATGATCTAAGAAAAAAACATGCGATTGTCTTGCTTCAGTAGAGTTACATGATAAAGTAAGCTCGTAATTTTCTTCCTCAAATTTAGAATAATTAGATTTTTAAAAGTATGTCCTAGATTATGGCGGCGAAATGTTTCAAAGAAGTTGACTGATTGTTTGAAACATTTTGCTTGTAGATTTTATACCTTAAACTCTGACAAAGAATAGCTAATACTTTATTAGTTTTACCATTTTTACAGTAGATTTCATTTTTAGTTTTGAATGATCGGGTTATTCTCTTCCTCAAACTTTTAGTCAAATTTTCATATTAAAATAAAAATATAGTATCTTACAAGTTTATAAATAATTTTATTTCTGAAACAGAGTTTGCTCAAAGATCCAATTTACAACTCTTTGACACATTTAACTCTCCCCTGAGCACATTTTATCTACTTCCTCTTCTTTATACTTAGGTACAGTAAAATTTATATATTTATGAACAAATGTAATGCTAGAGCATGAATACAATAACTTAAAAACTAATTTTTTTATCGAAACGTAAAATACATTTATGTTTCAACGGAATCATGTCTATAAGCTTGGAACTACACTAATTAACGGAGTTTGTTTTATGAGTAACACTATATTAACGAAAACTGTATTTTACCATTTCAGAACATTTATAAATTATAAGTTTTGTTCGCAATTCCATACAAAGACTCTGAAAAAATGAAATATTTCTAGATAACGCGTAATACTTATCTATCTTTTGAACAGAATATTATCACTTGATTTAGTTTCCATACTTGAAAAGTTAGCTTTGTCAAAGATCTCTTACAATTACGAATTTATTTCGTAAATTCTATATGTTACCAACAGCTGTTTGAGTGTACATGTAACATCCTAGATTTTGCATTTCTTTTATAATTTAATTGAGATTCATCACCAAATAATGACCTTCAACACAGAGGCACTTGATATCAGTTATGTATTTTTTAATTCATTTCAATTATTAATTTTTTTTGCAACATTTGGTCTTTCTTGATGTAAAGATTTATGAATTTGCAGATATATGTTCTTTGAATGCTGAAACAATTCAATACTATTAATCCTAAATTCAATGCTATTAATCCCTAATACATTTTGTGTTCTTACAGGGGTTTTATCAATAAGCACTTTGTGGCTGATCCTTCGTTATATCCAAGAGGACATAAGAGAGCTGTCCTAAATTTCCGTAATGATTTCTCTACAAAATATATATGAGGAAAGTGTTAGAATGATATAATATACATACCATAGGTACATACAGTCTCTCAAAAATATAATCAAACACATTCTACATTCATAAAATAACAAAAAGAAAACAATTAGTAATATCAATATATTTCATCCCTTTTCATCGTTATCAAAAATATTCACAAAACGTGGCTTGTAAACCACTTATATTTTAAAATATATACTTCTTGATGCAACATCATAAATGATTCTAGAGTATACGTAGTTAATTAATTTTTTTTTATTTACCAGAGCTTCAAAATCATGTCAGCTAATGACACTAATATGATTGAAAGACAAAAGCTGCATCCGACTTTAAACTTGGAATTAGGAAGCGTTCGATCAATTCTTGACAGACTGTATTCCAGAGCTTGAAACCATTCTCGATATTATAGATAGTTTTGGTGGCTCGCATGCTTTTCTAAATTAACACTATACATACCTCCTTTCAGGGCTGGGGGAAGTCGCTTTTTAGTGTGTCTTAGTAACTAGATACAATGTTTTTTTCAAACCAGGGTTAAGATACAAAATACAAAATAATTAAAAAAAGAGATACAAGGTGCATTTTAATGCATCATTTGATACAAAATGTACAGTGCCGATTGAAATATAAAGACAACAGTTTTAATCATTATAATTGTTATAATGTTTTACCAGGAAAAAAATTATAAAGTAACAATTATAAAGTATCCTGGGCCCGATTTAGAAAATTCTTGACTACAGGCACAACTCGGGATGGGGGCCCCCTAACACTGATGTGAATTTCCAAAATTGACATTAAAAAAAATAATAATCATGAATCATTGTGAAAGTACCATTTCACCAAGAATTGGCTATTTGAAGCATAAGAAGCCTAGAACATTATCAAATAACGAAAAGCAATACAACATATTAACGTCATCATTAAAACACCAATACAAAAAAAATTGCAATTAAAAAAGGTAAAATAATAAAAACAAATTAAATTGGGAATTTTTTCTTTTTTTCTTTTAAAATAAAATTTTTTTGGGGGCCCCCAACATTCGGAGGCCCCTAGGCCCGGGCCTACTGGGCTTAATGGAAAATTAGGGCCTGATTCAGAGTTTTTTGTTTAAATGTTTTACCTCAAACATATTGGATAGCAGTTTTAATTATTCTAATTCTTGTAAAATTTTATAATGGTTTCTACTCAAGGCCAGGACTCGAGCATCCAACATTCATACACGGAGACGAAACCTGAAAATTAAGCTACTTTGCTGATGTGAGGAAGTCTTAACACTAACTCTTCTTAGTCCCCTTCCCCCATTTATTAATTTAGGTCAATGACATTAGATGTTGGCCGAACATAGTTTTTTTTTTCCCTAAGATACTCAATCTTTTTTCTTTCACCATCGGTTTCCAACGCATTTACATCAGGGCCGGATTAAGGTGACTGCCTACGTTGAAAATGTCATTTTCTGACTATTTTGGTCTATTTTATTTTTTGCAAGAATCGTGTAATTCAATCTTTTCTCTTTTCAAACCCATTTTGATTTTCATTCTACATCAGTTAGAAACAGATTTATAGCTATTTTAAAAAGCATCGTCTACTACAAAACTGAAGTGACAAAAACCTCTTTAAATGCGTTTTTCTCAGAATTATGTTTTTTAGCACAAATCTCTACCGTTATCATGATATCTCACATAATAATGCTTATAATTGGATAAAATTTTCAGGAAATGTTTTAGACGCTAATGTTAATGAAATGACGTACAATAATTGATGTATAATAAATAGTTTTTCATTTGGGGTTGTTTTTATAAGGAAAGGAATGACGAATCGGGGAAAATTTTCATATTGGAACATAAAATTGTCTGTATTATTTTTGCATTTTAAAATTTCTCTTAGATTGCTTGTCATTTTGAAGATAACTGTCATATGTATCATGTGGGAGAAGGAAATTAAAATTGCAACATTAGAATTTTGTGCAGAGTGATAAGTGTTTTAGCTAAATTTCATTAAAAATTACTTCAAATGGACCAATTTATAAATAAGTATGGTATTTACAGGTAAGTTTTTGTTCATTTCTTAATTTTTAAGTGCTATTTTACAATAAAAGACCAAAAAGTCCTTAAAAAATTGATTTTTTTTAAAAATTGGCTCTGAACGTAGGCAGTCACCTTATGAATTATAGCACCTTATGAATTATAGGTATAGGCTTCAGGGGCTGTAGCCCAGGAGGATCCCCGCACAGGCTCAAGAAGCGCACGCTTGGAGCCTCCGAAAGTTAGCAGCTTCAAAGAGATATGCAATCTGCTAATTATTTTTATTTGCTTTGATAGCATTACTTAGTATTTAGATCAAACGGGTCTCAAGCCTAGGTTGCGCTTCGGATCCTCCAAGTGTTTGATCCGCCACTAGGAGCCTCGGCCGGCTCCTGGGGGGCTTAAAGAATATAGAGGAATAGTCAAAATTGAACTCAGGCAAAAACATGAATATCTAGAAGCTTCTGATATCTGACCCTTGCAGCAAATATAGGGTTAGCTTCTTCATTCCCTTATATTGATACAAGTCTGCGGATTTACATGTGTTTAATGATGACTAATGCGACTGGAGAAAGGAGTTTCACGAAGATGAAGTACTTGAAAAATGCGTACAGATCGACAATGACCCAAGAAAAACTCAAGAGACTAATTGTTATGGCAATTGAAAAGGATATTCTACAGGACATACAGTTTATCGATGTTTCAGAGAAATTTGTTTCCAAGAAATTACGCAAAGCAAATATTTAAATTTTAATCGTTGTTAACCTTGAAAGGATAAATTTAATTTAGTCTTCAATTTCTTTTTTGCTTTTTGCAAATGCAGAATAATGCAAAAGTCTCTTGCTACTGGCAGTTACTTATCTCTTCATTTACCAGAAAAAATGAGAAAATAAAAAAAATACAAAATAGAAAGACGTAGAAGGTATAACAAAAGGAATATTTATTAACCGATTTATACTCAATCCTATATAACTAGGAGCCAAACAGTCCCTTAGCCCAAGGGCCTACAATGTCTTAATTCGGCCCTGATTTCCATAATGGATTATCGGATTTCATTTCCAGCGATAGGCTGCACCTTAAAGGATTTACTTCCAGGGCTCGGGTCTCGGGCCTCTGAAGACTACATCATTACACGGACGCTCTACCAAATAAGCTACCCTGAAAATGTGAAAAAGTTTAATTTAAATCATAGTCTGAGGTGTAACAATTTGATCATTCCAAAATTGTTTTATTATTAACTTATCCTTGTTAATACCCCCACTGGCTACTGTAGAGAATCAGTTATCCTTGGCCTTGGATAGTACATATCTTTAAATCCTCCTGATGCATAGCAAAGATATGCGTGTGTGTGTGTGTGTGTGTGTACACACACACACACACACACACACACATATATATATATATATATATATATATATATATATATATATATATATATATATATATATGCATACGCTATTGAGAGACATGATGGGAAATAATGGTATCTGCTTCCAACTTAATTTAAAGAAGTAAACCCCATTTTCCTCGGCACACATTACAAATGGTTTTGAACCTCACGTCATTTAAGAGATTTCATATATTCGAGGGACTTTTATTTTACAGTCTTTAAAAACTACATCACTACTGAGAAAAGTAAAATTTAAATTTTGTCGCAATATTTTTCTCTTCACTGAACAGCGAGAAGGGGTGCTGGTTTTCAGTTTAATTTCTCATATCTGAATATGACTCTTCATTGCAGCGTATTTTATTTAACACTTTTTTTCGCGAACTTTAAGTTTATTACTGTATAATTTCAAGTTAAAATTTAAGTATCGAGTTTTTAAATGAAAATGAACGTTATCCGATTGAGTTCAAATAAACCTCACTGTTTGTGTATAATAGTTACATCATGTTGCTTGATAAGGGTTTGATTGAGGACGCAAAGTCTTTAATTGATCATTCTATATCGATTCATATCAATGATACTTCGATTGCAGTACTTCCCCAGCCCTGTTTCATAAGTATTGGAAAAATATTAGGCACCTAAATTATCATTAGCATTTATCAAGATAATTTTATGATTTCATTCTTAATATAAGATCTCTTGATAGCTTGGCGTATTATACAACTGTTATTCGAATTTTTAATAAACACCCTATCCTAAACAGATCCCATTGAAACTGAATATATAAATGTATAAAACCCTGCGAACCATTGTATAGAGCTTTGTCCATCTTTGTCCATCTTTTTACCAGGGAGTCTCGAGTAGCAATTTCAATAGGAATAATTTTCAAACATATAATTGCATATGAAGGTTTTAAAAACTGCTTGAAAATTTATTAATCAGTTTGCGGCTTATCAGACATAGAGATATCTTATGATTTCCAGCTACTTCTAAATTTTACTTATTTTTGATTTTCAATACCAGGTGTGGCGCTGATGAAATGTATAAACCGATACTCCAGATAATATTATCAAGACAAAAGAACCTTTATCTCTTAAAAACAGTTTTAAAATCATGCAACCACAGCATAGGCAGTCAAATGCTTTCACGAGCACTCTTTGAGGGGCAATGTAAACTCCCTTCATTTATTATTGTTAGCTTCTCTCAGATTTTCTGTCGCTATCTTTGTGCTGAATATTACCCGACATGCTACTAAATGCATCTAGAGAGAACAAATCGAAGTCATATCACAAGGACTACGAAAAATCCTTTGAGGCGAGTTAGATTATGAATAGGACAAATGATAGCACAATGGAAAATTCAGGGGTGTAGTCTGACAGACATAGAGCTGAACGTCACACACCAATTATGTGAAAGTGCATTTAGTCCTTTTAATATTTTGTGTATTTTGTATGGTTGTTTAAGCTTATTCAGCAGAAAAATTAAGTAACTCTGATTCAATACGAAAAAGAAGAAACATTCAAGTCAGATATAGGATTAGAGTCGATTATACTAAATTCTAAATCTTATTTCAGAGTACTTATTATAAAAGCTTCGAAACTGTTACGTGCATACCAAGGCAATTAAGACTCGAAACTACAGTTTTTTTTTTCATCAAAATAGAAAATTATTCTAGGTGTGATAAGAAAAAAAAGGAAAAAAAATTCAGTTTTATTCACAACAAAAACTTATTATCATAAAAAAATATTGAATGAAAATTTTAAAACCTTCTTTTATTATCATGTTCATTTTTTAAATTTTAGTTTACTAAGTAATCCGCCTATGTTGTAGAGGGGTTAACGGCTCGAGCTACCACAAAGTGGGCTCATTTCCGAATCCCAGCTAAGGCATGGGGCTTTAGAGCACTACGGTCAACTTTTTGCTACACGAGGGCTAATTAGACCGGGACCTACTGCTTAAAGCCTATTCCGAACGGCTACAAACATCCATGCCAAGAGTGGGACTTTGGTACTCACGGACTTTGGCTAAGTCATAGACCCCCTGTGCTGTCGATTCTTAAGGAGCAGTGTTGGTTTATCTATATGGTGCTCCCATAATAATGCATGAAACTAATTCGTGGTGGAGGCTGCCAATGTCCTCAGACAGAACTACCTGCCACGGGAAAAAGAAATTCCTAAGTAGTATTTTTAAAACTGGTAACAAGTTGGTTGGATGTAACATACTCTGAGAGCACTGAATTTAATTTTCTTGCGAAAGGAGAAATTATTCTACTATATTGGAGATATGCTTGCGATATCTGGTAGAAGTAAAAACTACAGAAAAGTAAAAGTTACGGAGGCTTTATTTATTGTAAAAATCTTAAAATAAAAAATCTTTACATTACAAATGAATAACAATAAATCATCCTTTTTCAAAGTATTACATAGAATCTGATTTTTTTCCATTTTTGATAAGCTTTAAATTAATGAGTTTAAAATGCTTCGTTAATATGGGGGAGATATAATTCGAGTATAAACTGTAATGCAAATTTTATTTATTATTTTAATTTTGCTAAGAAGGGTGTCTGAATGCACAGAAAAGTAGTATATTAGACTGTTTACCAATGGAATATCACTAAATTTCAATATGTCAAATAGTTCTGGAAAATGTGAACCATATAATAAACTTCATGTCTGTATTTCAATTGTTTCAAACTTATTTCTGAAAAGAGACACCGACACAGTCTTATATAAACAGTAAAATGCTTAGAAAAAAACCAATATTAATAATTTATTTAACATTGTAATTAAGTTAAAATAATTAATCACTTAAGATTGGAATATCCCCTATACTAATTTGCTGACTCTTGTGAATATCTGCAGGAAAAAGTTTTGCTTTGATTGATAGCTTGCATTTAACAAATTTTGTACTCAACTGTAGGGGGAGAAATTCTACGCAGTTCACCATTTTTTTTAAATCTGAAAATAACAATTTTAAAATTAAATCAAACTAAAAATGTTATTAAACTGAATGTCAGATGAAAAAATCCCCTTTCAATAACAAAAACAAAGCAATTAAGAAAAGGGGAAACGAACAGTGTTTTTACTGCACATTTGGGTAAATATTCGGGAGGAAAAGGATCGAATCAAGATGAGACTGAGCTCGTCGAAAAATACTGATTTATTACCGGGAATCAATGGTTGTACAACCACGAACATTAATTATTTCTGGTTCTATACATTTCTATGATGATAAGACTAAATTTTTAATCCAGTTTCTTGATTACGATACGATAATTTTCATAATTATTTCTTTCCAGTATCGTGTTCAGTAAAGTCCCAATTCATGGGTGTTGTCGTTTCACTAGGTTATGCCTATTATATATTTTGTTAAAAAATTTGATTTCAAGTGAAATGTATTTGTCACACATCGCTCACCCCTAGCAACGTCATATCTCAAAAATCGGCGATTTTTAGTAATGTCTGTTTTTAGAATGCCCTAAATAAGTAGTATATCCCTGTAAGATCATCATATTTCACCACTTAATATTTAGTCGCTAGCGAGCAGAATTAGTATTGATTTTTAATACATTTGATTCTACTTTTAAACTTTAAAATCACTCTCCTGAAGAATCACGTTTTTTGAGATATGACGTTGTTGAAAGGAGTGAGCGATATGTAAAACTTAGGAACAGACCTCGTTTGCGTTTAGAGACGCATGCTTTCAGTTCCATAGAAAAATTTTGAATCAGTTACTTTAACTGAGGTCTACCAAATAAATGAGGGTTAGCAGATTTGACAGTTACCTTTATTGATTCAACAGTATAGTATGCATTTAACTTTGAAGTTACTGATCAGTTGTTTTCTCTCAATTTTTAACTCTGAAACTGCCGGCAATTAAAATATGTCCATTTCTACCAGCTGGAGTAGGGTATCACTGGGTTCTTCCGCCTTTAAAACGCTTTGTGCCTCGCTTTGAACTGCACATTTATCTGACCCCGGTATGTTAAGTTTCGTCATCTATTAAAAAATTATTCTTTAAATTAAGTGATTTTTAATTTACGGATTACTACAGTTCAAATTGTGGATAGATTTTTCACTATCTTAAACTATTATTTTGTTGGCGTTTACTTCTCAATTCTTTCAAACGTATCTCAAACTGATAAAGTTTTGCGTTGATTTCTAAACTTAATTCAAAAATAAAATAAATACGTTGATGTTTGTGTAATCTAAATCTCTCCCCGATCCTAAAAGTGCGATATTTCAATATAAAAAAAAAAAGTTCCAATTGGTCTTAAAACAATGTTTTAATAAAAACCTATGCAAAAAAAGCCAAAAATATTTGAAAAACTGTGTATACTTCAGATCTAAATATTAAATATAATATTAAATCCAAGCATAGAACTGCTCTGAAAATGTTACAAATAGTATTATTATTAACAATCCTAAGTTTAAATCCCACTGAAAATCCATGTTTCTGTGAAAAATATTTGAATAAAAACCGAAGTCCAAATACATAAAACTGATTGGTAGGGAGAGGAAGGGGGCTACCGGAACAAAATATCTATTGCCTTATTTGGCTGGACGAAGCTAGTACTGTACTCCAGCATTTTTACTAACGTTAAAAATAGTCAAAAATGACTATTTTGGTAGTTCTAGTGGGAAAAAAAGTTAATACAATTAAGGTAATACAGGATACAAGTTAAATTTTCAGGAAAAATCACCGAAAAAAAATTCATGTATTTGAGGTGAAACAACAATACAGGGGGAAACTGGTGTTCAGCCCTTATGATAAAATCTGTGCATTGTGAGAGAATGTAGTATGTGAACTTTACTTTTGATGGAACACAGTAATATTATAGAGCTTACAAAGATGTATCACCCTGAGACATGTGACAAATGTAAATTTCTGTTAAATTATGAAAAACATTAAGAAACCATTTTAATAGGCAAAAAAAAATCTCATATAATCTACAACTTCGCACTTTTCATATGTAATTAGTCGTCTGTAAAATCACATGCATTATTTAGATACATTTTAAAAAAAGCTGAAAATTCTTTTGCCACACCATTCAAAAATATTTGCTGGAAAATTTCTATTTTTAGCAATCGCATTTACACATTTCAAAAGCATTTATATTTAGAAACCTCAGACGCACAATTTTGAAATCTGGGAATTAAATTTAAAAGGAAATTTTAAACTCGGATGCTAGAAATATGTCATCCTTTGAAATATACTCGCATTATGTCTGTATACATGCATAAACGTGACTCATTTTAAAAGCACCTATGAGGTATATTGATATCTAACGTATATATGGGATGATAAGATATGATCAATGTATGAAGAAAACATATTAATTAAATGTATTTTCTTCTTTCGCCATTAAACCTCTTTTCAGTGAAGCGTATTGATAAATAAAAATATCTTTCTCTCTCACTCTAAAGCGAAAATGTTTATTCTACTATCCAAACCGGTCTTTTTACATAAACAGTAAGATAAAACTTATAACCAATTTCAGCGCTTATTTGTAACAACACTCCCATGCAATACTCTACCGCTTCAAGCAAATCGGCGCATCTAACCCTCCTCTGTTAAACACTACATGCAACGACATAGCTGAGCGGGGAATCCTATGCCAGGGTATATTTTCTACCGCTTAATTCATCCATAACTTCCGCGAAAGAAAGCTCTATTTTTGACAGCTCCCACCGTTGACCTTACGACAATAAATAACGTCGGGATACAGTGTTTTCACGTTCAGTTTTTATGCAGCATAAAAAAAGGACCTCTGGCAGATGGACATACGGCGTTCAGTAGACGGGGGAAAAAACTTCATAGACGTGAATATGAAGGAAAGAAAAATAAAGATAATTTTTCTTTATGAGAGGTAGAATACAGAGGAGAGTTATTTCTGTTTAATACGTATTTGGGCTTTGCATCGCTTTCATAATAAGCATTTAAAAGTTAGTAAATAGTTTCAGTAAAGGAAAAGTTTCTAAGCTTTAATGGACAATGCAAAGTTTAGAATAAGTTACATATACATATCCACAAAAAATTATGAGATTTTTTTAAAGCATTTCTGTTGGAAGGTACAGTACTTTAGTGCACTCGGAAGGGGGAGAAAAAGTATACATTCTTTTTTCTACTGAATCTTTCTACAGATCTTTTTTTCTACAGAATAAAAATTATGATGCGCATCAAAAAGCTTAGAAAAAAACATCCCCGACACAAATCATGTTAACACATAAAAAGAATGTAAAAAATTATCTGTGATTTCTTATCGCTCATACAGAATATGTCTTTATCATTTATTGTAGTTATTGTGAACGCATGAGCATTGTAAAGTTCATGCTTGAACTGTTGAAATTTTACTTTTCTTGAAAATGTGTATTTGATTAAATAGAACAGGGTTGTATCGTCAGTATTATTGATTTAATGTAAAAGAACTTTGATTTAAAAAAAAAAAACTGAAAGTTCTTCTACAACATTTAAAATTCAGGATGCAAATTTTTCACTTTACATGCAGAAAACAATGTCATTGGTAGCGTTGTCCTGTAAGCATTCAAGGGTTTGAGAGAGCAATAAAAATAAAACCGCTATAAGGTAGCCAGATGGTTTCATACACAGAGTATACGAAGATTAATTGAATTCAAAACAAAATTATGCTCATAACAAATACTACACCTTCTTACAAGAAAACTGAATCTCTGTCGAGTAAATAATTCTCATTTAAGACTTAATAGAGAGACACGTGATATTTACAAGAAATATTTCAACAGTATTGTCATGAAAATCAGAAATTATTACGTTCATGAAAAGGAATATCAAATCCATCCATGAGAGAATTCAAAAGCATTAAATAAATTACAATGAAAATGAAAATTGTCCTGTGATTCTTACTAAGATGTTTTTAATCCTGCTATGAGACGTTTATTTGATTTTGCGATACCTTTTTAAGAACTATCTGGTAGAAAATTTTTTTAATGATAAACTAGGGAAAAATTGAAACGAAAAATAAAAATTCCTCTGTTGTACATTCTTTTGTTGAATTTAATTTAACAAGAGTGAGATGAGAAAATTTAAAAACTAATAAATGCATTCTCATGACACAAGCCTGGCATTAATTTTATAAAATACCTTACGAAAAAGGCATATTTTTCGGGATTTTATTATATATTTCCAAAATATATAGTTTGATGCATTCATATGCAAATATAAGTATTTTTATCCCTAAATATTAACACAAAAGTAATTTTAAGGCTTTAATATGCATGAAAAAATTTGTAAATAAGTATTGCCAACAAAAGAAAGAAAGCCTATTTTGTACCTGTTTATTGCGCAATTTTCTTGCTGTAGTTCCATTTTCGTTTCCTTGTTTGCAGAAAGATTCTTGTGAAAATTGGTCATTCTAGAGAGAGAAAAAAATCTTTCTTAACCGTTCACGGGGGTATTTGGGTACAATTTTGACTGATATTATTTCATGTTAGAACTGGTGTTCAGGGTGAAGTCATACATCTATATCTATATCTATATCTATCTATCTATCAATCTACCTACACATATATATATATATATATATATATATATATATATATATATATATATATATATATATATATATATACATACATACATACATATATATATATATATATATACATATATACATATATATATATATATATATATATATATATATATATATATATATATATATATATATATATATATATATATATATATACATATATACATATATGTATGTATGCATGTATGTATATGCACTGTTGATGATCATGCAGGATTTGAAAAAGTTTCATTATATCATATATCATCATCAGTAACAACAACGAGAATAAATAAATAAAAAAACAGCACCGTGTTTTACAAGAAATATTCTTGGTTCTGTGCTTGAGATAATATCATTTTCCTAATGAGGCCAGCACTTATTCTTAAGATATGCGCTATTCTCTCAAACACACCATGGCATATTAGTTACTTTATTGTGGGAGCACCCAATAGGTGAAGCAAGTTATTCCCTATGAAAGGAGAGAAAAATAACAGTCGAGATTTGAACGCAAACCTTCGAGCTGGAGGTTTGATACGCCAATCGCCAGACTATGTAGCGCGAAAACTTGCTGCTATCAATCAACCCCGTCAAAAACTAGACGAGTAAGCAACATGATGCCTTTGCTATTCCAGGTAAGTAAAACCAAGGTAGTTATCAACGGGAAAAGTTCACTATGATAAAGTGTAGTATCTGAGGAACGTTTAGAGTCAAACGGATGAATCTCCCCAATTACGAAAAACGAAAAAACAGTAGAAAATTGATCATGAAAGGTGCATAGACTTAAGTCCCAGAGAAATGGTCAGTCAAACTGAGTGAAAAAGAAAAATTGGGCAAATATCGCTACTAATGGTATTTACATGATGGTATTTACATGATCGCTTAATGGTATTACATGAGTAAAAGAAATAGTTTCTCTTGTATGTTCGTTAATATTATTAGGCATAATGGTCAATAATTCATTTATATCTAGTCTATTATGCTTCAGTTCTTGATGCATATGTTAGAATTGAGACCAGTAGTTTCCTTTTTTTCCTCTTTCTTTGTTTTGTTATATATATATATATATATTAGACAAAGTTGTAAGTGAAAAACCAGTATAAGCCATATATATATATATATATATATATATATATATATATATAAAGAATGAATCTGGGGAAAAGAGACAATCAACAAAGACAGTGTAGAAATTTTTAAAAAAATGATAACCTAATGACGATATATGAGTGAGAGAAACATAATGTTCTTGTACGCTCATCTACAGTGTCAGATCTAATGGTTAATGATTCACTAGTACACACACACACACACACACACACACACACACACACACACACACACATAGGTTTTATATGTATGTGTGAAAATATATCCCAATAGAACTAGATAATTAGAAGAAAACAGAGACAGCAAATAATAAAAATGGTAATTCGTACTTCGTAAAACAAACAAAGAGAAAGAAAGAAGATTATAAATTCAAGCTCAACAGATTAAACTATGATGTTATGGTTAACGGTCCACTGGCATATATTATAAATGGATTAGGCACCTTACGGTAGTGAGATAAAAATCCTATTAATTATTCCAACAAGAGGATTATTGTTGAGAACAATAAGTATAATATACACAATCAAAAAATAAAACGACAAGCAGGAAATAAATAAGAAAATTTTCAAAATCAAAAGATTAACAAAAAACAGTGAGAATATTTCCTACTCTGTGAAATGTAAGAAACTTATCATACATTCTTTGAAACTTGTAGAATTAGATAAATTTAATTAAAGCTTTCTTTTTTCTCCATACATTTTTTTGTATGGGAACAAATGTTTAAACAAGATGTATAACTTTGAATTTAACTACTATAACAGTTGCAGGCCATATTTTTTTTCGATGTTTATATCTTTTAGCTGTTTAGTTACTAAAAATTGATAGATTAAGATTGTAACGTATTCCTGCGATTTGTGTCAAAAGCAGACACTTAGGTAGCGTCACAGGTTACGTGTAAGGTAGACAGCTTACTAAAATAGAGACTTTTAAGATAATGAGGATTTCAGTTTTATTTAATAAACACGGTTAGGCCGCGATCTCGAATAATATATATACAAAGCAGTCCGTAGAAGTTGGAGTAGGAATCGTCATCTGTCTCTCAAGGATGGAGCACACTGTCGCTAAAACGAGGCGACGAACTGCTGGTCAGGTCACAGAAAAAAAGGGCCCGCACTCGTCCACTGGAAGCTAGCAGCTTCTCTGAAATAACACAATTGGGGAGATCAAGTTCCGATCGGTTTCCCCGACCTTTCTCGGTGAAAAAGGGTCTTCTCACGTAGAGGGCAGAGCCTCACAAAAAACAAGTCACTTAAAAGTGCGTGGAGCTAGGAGATCAGGTATCACTCCTAAACTCTCTAAGGAAAAACTCTTCGCACAAAACTGGTCTTCAAGCCCTCGTCGGCTTATTTTAAAAACTTGATCCCTGGCGGAATTCTTTCTAGCCTCCTCTCTATAGCTCGCTCCGGATAGGCTGAGCCGTGCGCAAAAAACGATGCCGATTATTACATCTTCATCGCCCGCTCACTCATTAGCGATCTCGTTTCAGGGCGTAAACTGTCATTGTCGGCCACTGTCAAAATATGGCGCCAGACTGTCTCCTCTTTTCATCCCAGGAATGCGTCCCGAAGAGGTGCCCATTGTGGTCCTCTTCCGCTCGCGGGGTCTGCCATTCTTTAGCATCGGTTCACGGCTAGCGGCGATTTTAATGGTGTTCCTACTCGCCTCGAGGGGGGGAAATTGCCACAGCCCCTCCCCCCTTTGAAGAGATTTTGCGGTTCTGCAAAATCTGAAAATCAAGGGTTAGGTACAGGTATCTTACTTGTATTCCATCTCCAGAGGCATTCCTAACAATTTTAATTTATGCATCAACTTCTAGGTTAAGTTTACTATTCATGTTACACTTAATTTACAGTAAAAAAAAATTTTACACTAACACAATACCTCAATTAAAACATTAAATGTCATTTATATTTACAGAAACACAAAAAAAAACATTCATATTTACAACACTATCTTAGGTTTAGAGGTTCAACTAAAAAGAAAACTTTATCTTATCACAATTTCTTAATTTAAATACAATACAATTAATTCCAATTGCAATACGAAAAAAAATGAAAAATGTTTCAATTCAATTTATTTTTAAATCAGTCTGCTCTACTGAGACAGTCTGCGTGTTTATTTTGTGACCCTGGCCTATGAACAATCTTATAATTAAATGGTTGCATAGCTAGAGACCACCTCATAAATCTATGGTTATTTCCGGCATTATTCTTCAGGAAAACCAGTGGGTTGTGATCGGTTTCGATCGTAAATGGCTGTCCATCTAAATAATGTCGCAACTTTTTTAAGGCAAAGATAATTGCGGCGCATTCTTTTTCGGTCGCACAATATTTCTGCTCACTCTCAGTGAACTTCCTGCTTAAAAACAAAACGGGATGTTCCGCATTATTTGGTCCCTTTTGTGCCAATATTACCCCTATTCCTTTGTCGGACGCGTCGGTTTGTATCACGAATTCCTTAGAGAAATCGGGAGCGTATAGTACTGGTTTCTCCGTTAGTTTTGTTTTTAGTTCTTGGAAGGCGCTTTCACACTCCTCTGTCCACTCAATACTTTCCTTCCGGTTACGACCCTTTAAAGAGCGTGTCAATGGTTCCGCTATAAGCGCGTATCCCATTATATACCGGGAATAGTACCCGCTAAGTCCTAAGAATTGGCGCACCTGCGTCTTCGTTTTCGGGGGAGGAAAATTTAACACCGCTTCGACCTTTGCTTGAGCAGGTGTTCTGCTTCCCCCTCCTACAATATGTCCTAAGTACTTCACTTGGTTCTGTGCGAATTGGCATTTGGCAGGTTTTATCGTTAGTTTAGCTTGCGCGATCTTTTTTAACACAATATCAATATGGTTCAAATGCTCTTCCCAGCTTTCCGAGAAAATAGCCACATCGTCTAGATAGGGAACCCCGAACTCTTCGCAACCTTGTAAGAGTCGAGACATAAACATCGAGAAACTATACGGGGCATTTACTAACCCAAATGGCATTACCAAGGGTCGATACGTCCCAAAAGTTGTCACGAACGCAGCGAGTCTCTGCGCCCGGGGACTCAGGGGTATCTGCCAGTAACCTTTTGTCAAAATCTATGACCGTGATGTACTTCGCGGCACTGACCTTTTCAACCCTTTCCTCTATATTTGGTAGCGGAAAATATTCTACCCTGATCATTGAATTCAGTTTCCGGTAATCAATACATGGTCGGGGGTCTCGACCCGGAGTTTCTACCAAAATCATAGGAGACGTATAGTCTGATTCACCTATCTCTATGATATTGAGATCTAGCATGCGCTTTATTTCGGTTTTTAATATTTCGTTTTGTCGGGGAGAAGTTCTGTATGGCTTTGATCGAACAGGTTTATCGCTTATCAGCTGGATGTCATGCTCGATGAAGTTAGTGCGACCGGGTTCATTAGAAAATATTTTAGCGTGGGATCCTAGTAGTTTTCCCAGCTGATTTATTTGGTCGGGCGTACACCTATTTCCTAAGTCGTTCTCTTTAACGATTTCGTCGAAATCGAAAAGAGTCGGGTTCGCGACAGGATACGGTATTTCTAAGTCTGAATCGGATTTTTCCTGACCTACCTCTTCATTCAACAGAAAATTTACATTTTCCACCCTCTGATGATATGGTTTTAACAAATTTATGTGATAAATTTGCGACTTCGCAGATCTACCTGGCACCTGCACAATATAGTTAGTGTCAGACAACTGACTCTCGATTGTCGCGGGCCCTACCCAATGTACAGCAAGTCGATTTGGTCTGGAAGCTGCTAAAACCAAAACCTTATCCCCTGGTCTGAACCTTCTCTGAACTGCGTCTCGGTCGTAATAATTTTTCCTCTTCCCTTGTTGTTCTATAACTCGTTCTGAAGCGAGTTCCTGACATCTTTTTAGGCGGTTTAACAACCCGAACACATACTCTGTAACAGCCCTTTCTTCATCTTCCGCATTGGTCCAATGCTCGTAGAGCAAAGTCTCGGGGGTTCTCAGATTTTTCCCGTGGACCAGTTCTGCCGGACTAAAATTTGTTGACTCGTGGGTCACAGTCCGTAATGCAAGTAAAGCGGCGGGGAGAATGCTCTCCCAATCTTGCCCTGACTCTAAACATAAAACCTTAATTAACCGTTTTATAGTTCGATGCCATCTTTCCACACTATTACTTTGCGGGTGTCGAACCGAACTATGGGTCACCTTAACTTTAAACTTTTCAAAAAATGTCTCCGTCAAGTTACTCGTGAAGCAAGTGCCGTTATCACATTGTACCTCTTTCGGAAAACCGAGCCTACTGAAAATCAGCATGAGGGCCTCCGTAACAGTCTCGGACCGGATGTCCGGGATGGGTATAGCTTCAGGGTACTTCGAAGCTACACATATCGCTGTCAACAAGTACCGATTCCCTATTTTCGTCTCGGGCAGGGGTCCTACCGTATCAATACAGAGTTTGGAGAAAACCTCCTTTATGATGGGTACCAATTTTAAGGGAGCCTTCTTCTTTTCCCTGGCCTTTCCTATCCGTTGACATGGATCACAAGTTTTTACATGGTTTTCTACATCTTTAGTACAATTCGGCCAGTAATAATACCTCAACAGTTTGTCTTTGCATTTAGTGATTCCCATGTGCCCGCCTAACCCCTCGTGAGTTAGCTTTAACATTCTGTCTCGGAGACACTTGGGTATAACTAATTGTCTCCGTTCCTCACCTCTGTGATCCGTAGACTTCCTATACAATAACACCTTCTCAACTATGTACTCTGTAGTCGTCTGACTTTTAACTTTTTCCCAGAGAGGTTCTAGATCCTCACATTTCGTTTGTTCTGCGAGGAAGGTTTCTGAGTTTATCCCAGCTAATTCCGTCTCGGTACTTCCCTCGACCGGGGGCAATTCTAAATCCCCTTCAATTTCGCCGTCCATTTCTCTCTCGAGGTCGGATTGGGTTTCTAATTCACATTCTGAATTTTGATTCCCCCCTTCAGGTTTATTTTTCGCTTCTGCCTTCGATCGGCTCCGCGTGACAACATTATTCACTAACTGGGGTCCATTCTTAATATTATCAACAATTTCCTGAGTATAATTCCCCATTAAGTAGTGGTCCATCTCTACTGATTTACCTACCACGGCCGCTTTCGTCACAAAATTCCCATATTTTTGACTCTCTATCCGCACTACTGCGACTGGTAAGCTTCGCAACTCGTTTTCTAACGCGGAGCGGACCCATACGACCTCTCCTGTAAAATCCGTCGCGCTGACTAATTTAAAAGGAGCGACATCAAGGCTCGTCCCGCTGTCGCGAAGAATAGTGGTCTCCACACCATTTACCTTCGCTTTGCTGAGGTATGGCTTAAAAACGGGTTTGAAGTTCTCTGCGGTCGCTACTTTGTTCACCCGCTCGCTAGTCTGTCGGCGTAATTCGGGGCACTGAGGGCGTAAATGCTCAGTTGACCCGCATTCGTAACAAGCCGGGGCTCTTCTCCTTTCATACTCACGATTCCTCCAGTTATTTCTCACAGATCCCTGGTCTCTCCCGTTAGAAGAGTTGGGTTTCTCTTTAACCTCTTTTTTATCCTCACTTTTCTCAAAGGTTTTAGATTTTTCCGTTCCTTTTTTCTCCAAAGGCTTTAAATTAATGGGTTTTCTGATAGTGCGCCTTGTCGCTTCATATTCGTCCAATTTTTTCACTAAGATGTGAGGGTCCACTATAGCTCCCCATTCATCCAAAAAATGTTCTCGGATTTCCGCCGGGACGCGTTTTTTAATCTGGTCTGCAACCATGAGATTCTTAAGGGCTTCAAAATCTTTTACACTTACCCCTTCAAGCCATCCCTCTAAATAATTTCTCAGCTCGAAAATTAAATCTTTCCATAGGGCACCTGGCCGCCTCTGGTGTTGATTTAGTTTAACTCTAAATGTCTCCGGACTTAACTTAAAACGGCTCAGAAGTAATTTCTTTACCTGATCGTAATCATCTGCTACCTCAACGGGTTCGCGAATAATTATTTCAGCGATCTCCGTGGGTAATAATGAAAGCAAATGCATCATTCGTTCCCCGTCTTCAACCTGTGCTTTTCGTGCCTGACGTTCAAACAGGGTTAGGAAGAGAGAAATGTCCGATTTTTCCGGATCATACTTTTGCATTAGGGCTTTGAAATTTTGTACGGGCCTAGCGCTCTCATTCTGGGACGAAGCTACGCTGGCGGTTTCGGCTGCCTGAGTCAACCGTAATTTTTGCAGTTCGAAATCTCTCTGCCTCACTTCTCGTTCAAATTCTAATTGCCTAGCTTCGCGTTCTAATTCTATACGTTCTGTTTTTTCGCGCTCTTCCTTAATGATTTTTATTTGAGCCCTAACACTCTCTTCATCATATCTCGCACTGGACAAAATTCTGTCGTATAGGTCACATTTCCTATCGTGATCCTCGAAATCAATCCCTAGATCATCTGAAAGAACCTGGAGGTCTTCTTTCTTATAGGTCATTAAGAAAGCCATTTTGCCTAACCCAATATAACCCCAATACACTAATCAAAACCCAATTCTCCAAAATAATACACTCTAATACAATACTTAATAACTAATAAAAATTAATTAATTTCTTAATCTCTAGCACAAATACACTTGATACTATAACACAATATGCAATTTAGGTTCAATAACATATGCTTGCAACAAAAAATTTCTACGATACACTTTTACTAAATTGGTAACACTTCGCGACTTGTTCATAAACCAGATCACAAAACCACAAGTCTCGAATGTCTCGGACTCAAAAAAAATATACTTAACGAGCTGATGCTCAAACGTTTCTCGAATTTCTCGAGTTATCTTAACTAAGGAGTTAATTATAAAAAACACAAATATTCTGTCGACTTTCTCGACGGGTAATTAACTTAAGAGTTAATATTTAAAAAAAAGCAAATATTCTGTCGACTTTCTCGACGGGTAATTAACTTAAGAGCTAATATTAAAACACACAAATATTCTGTCGACTTTCTCGACGGGTAATTAACTTAAAGAGTTAATATTTAAAAAACACAAATATTATGTCGACTTTCTCGACGGGTAATTAACTTAAGAGTTAATATTTAAAAAACACAATTGCCTCTAGAGAATGAAAAAACAAGTACCTGTCCTCGAAGCTTGCTTCTCTAATCGGGGATGTTGGCTTTCTTGGCTCAGTAGGAATGGCTCCACACTAGTCACAGTTTTTATGCACTCTTGAAAGTTCAAACTATCGTACGCGCACACACTCACAGTCTTGTAAAATCACTCTCTAAAGCTGGATTCGTCCGTTGCTGCCACCATTCTTCTATTATTAGTATAGCTGTAACGTATTCCTGCGATTTGTGTCAAAAGCAGACACTTAGGTAGCGTCACAGGTTACGTGTAAGGTAGACAGCTTACTAAAATAGAGACTTTTAAGATAATGAGGATTTCAGTTTTATTTAATAAACACGGTTAGGCCGCGATCTCGAATAATATATATACAAAGCAGTCCGTAGAAGTTGGAGTAGGAATCGTCATCTGTCTCTCAAGGATGGAGCACACTGTCGCTAAAACGAGGCGACGAACTGCTGGTCAGGTCACAGAAAAAAAGGGCCCGCACTCGTCCACTGGAAGCTAGCAGCTTCTCTGAAATAACACAATTGGGGAGATCAAGTTCCGATCGGTTTCCCCGACCTTTCTCGGTGAAAAAGGGTCTTCTCACGTAGAGGGCAGAGCCTCACAAAAAACAAGTCACTTAAAAGTGCGTGGAGCTAGGAGATCAGGTATCACTCCTAAACTCTCTAAGGAAAAACTCTCCGCACAAAACTGGTCTTCAAGCCCTCGTCGGCTTATTTTAAAAACTTGATCCCTGGCGGAATTCTTTCTAGCCTCCTCTCTATAGCTCGCTCCGGATAGGCTGAGCGTCTAGCCGTGCGCAAAAAACGATGCCGATTATTACATCTTCATCGCCCGCTCACTCATTAGCGATCTCGTTTCAGGGCGTAAACTGTCATTGTCGGCCACTGTCAAAATATGGCGCCAGACTGTCTCCTCTTTTCATCCCAGGAATGCGTCCCGAAGAGGTGCCCATTGTGGTCCTCTTCCGCTCGCGGGGTCTGCCATTCTTTAGCATCGGTTCACGGCTAGCGGCGATTTTAATGGTGTTCCTACTCGCCTCGAGGGGGGGGAAATTGCCACAAGATCATGAAAATTTAAATTCCTAGATTTTTTTTTCTAATAGCTCAAGGTATTTAGAATAGAAGTCTAAGGTGGTGACGTTTCAAGTATTTGAAATTAGAATTGTATTATCTATTATATTGTATAAATAAAATTCCGTCTTTCCAAATGTTTTTCATAAAAAGAATAGAGAACTGTTAAAATGTTTCAATAGCTGTTATTCTGGTGTAATACTTTTATCTGTGAGTATATGATATAATCTTGATTGAGATATAATGGGTGACAAAGTTTCGGAGTCTATTGTAATGTGTAATGATATTTACCTTCAAATAAGTGTTGTAGTTTTGGTTTATGAAAGTTGTAATCTATGTTTCCACTATGTGCAACCGTGGCTGCGCAATAATTGTTGTGTATTGCTCAAACGCTTTTTCTTTTTAGTGCTTATGAATCGACTGCGGGACATACGTACAAAACGTTCATAATAATCCACTGACTCTCCCATTGAAGCCAACTTCTGTTCTGTAAGCTGGTTGTTAAGAATTACGTGACTCTTCCTGTTTCCCCCCATTTTTATTCAAAAGAATTATTAAATCATTAGATATAATACTTACATAGCATTTCTTCGAGTGCATTGTGCTTTCACTTCATTTGCTCATGTTGTGGCTATTGATCACAACATGTGATTAAATAAATCATATCTGACCGTCATTTTTCATGTAAACTGTTTGTTGTGACTGAGAATCGCAGTGTTCCTAGATTTACAAGCCCAATGTATTATTAAAAGATAGAAAGTTTTTTTTTTTTTTTTTTTTTTAAAGAATGTAATGAAATCTTCTATAATGAGCCAACCGAGAACTGAATCCGAATGAAAAGGATACAATATGCTGAACAAGAGGGCATATCTCTCGAACTAAATGATTGATTAAGCGATTGCAGCTTTTGATTCAAAGTCTTTCTCTCATAAACATAAATTGATGCTACCGACAGAAGCTGAAGCTCCAGTTCTGTTGCTCGATGTCACATGATAATGTCATTGTAAATAGGCCTTATATTTCCTTATAAAACAGTTGGATTCTGCCAACAGAAGTTCTAGTTCGGTGACTCGGTGTCACGTGATGCTATCGATCTAAAAGTAAGCGAGAACAGTCTCTGCAGATTTGCTAAAATGCAACACAATGGGCAGAAAAACATGAGTCCCGAGGGGGGGCCTCCTAAGAGACCGGAAAAGCCGGGGACCACTTAGCACCTAATTACGCTGGCTCCTCTGGGGCATGAATTCTCCTACAGTTAGAATCGAATTTATCCAGAACCCGCAACATTTTTCTTATTTACGAAACCTGCAGAAATAATTTCTATTAAAATTCTGATAATTTGCTATTGGGATAAAAATTTTACAGGAGGGGGGGAGGGAGTTAAAAGCTGTTGCATTTTAGTATAAATCTGAAGAGAAAAAAACATTTTGGTTTCGAATCCCATATCCTTTCTTCAAATGATATGTTACAAATGTATTTCATAGATAATTGAACTACTAGTAGTTTCAACTGGGACAGGTGTTTTGGGTTTAACAGGAATTGAGGATCAGTCAGCCTGTGGAACTTGAAATAGACAGGCGTAATAAGAAATTTTTACTTTTATTTTTACTTTAGTTAAAATTACTATTTTGGTTTGGTTTTAGAGCGCTACGGTCAACTTTTTGCTACACGAGGGCTAATCAGACTGGGACCTATAGTTTAAAGCCAATTCCGAATGGCTACAAATATCCATGCCAACAGTGGGACTCGAACCCACAGGATCTGAACCGAATGCCAGCGCCCCAACCTTTCGGCTATAAGGGGGTGGTTTTGGAGCAAGCGACTTTCGTTTCTAAGAAAATAACATGAGAATAACTTTTTTCTACCGATTGTTAGGTTCCCTAGGGGATGATCCTTTTCCCCCTGCGATTGCGTAGATGGGGCAATGTTTATGCTCGAAACTGGTTTCCCTTTACTGAAATAACCACACGAAGGAAAACTTAATGTATAAATATTGAGATCTGTAATGTATAATAATTGAGATCGGTACAAAAAGTTTTAAATGAAGGAACTTGATTCTCAAAGACCAAAGATGGTATGGCTAACTACGGAAATTGAGAAAACCATGAACGAATCAAAGAAGTTTGCTTGAAAGTTTATGGCATCCCGATTGAAACACCAACATTTTGAACGTCAAATTACTCAGACCGAAATGTCCATACACCAACGGACATTTCGGAAGCTTGTACAAATGTGCTGTCCTGTACATAAACATGGCATAGTTGCTCCAAATTAGCCTCAAAATCTCCCCCAGTGTGTGAGTAACCTGTGGACTCCTAGCCCAGCCCGACCATTTTGCTGGGGCCAGTTTACAACGACAACGACAACAATTCAATCACATATATTTTTATTTTTATACCACGTTTGAAAAGCAGCATAACTAGCCCGAGAGTTGAACCCGGAATCTTCACCTCTCCAGACAAAAACGTAGCCCATTACTCAATCAAAGTGTCTAATGATACTTTCGAATTAACTAGGCTCAATTCTGAGAGAATCGTTAAATAAAAGGTAGATTTGGGTAGAGGCAATGATGTCTATTATATAGCTGGAACAAAATTCGGTTTTCAAAATGTTACATACTAATAAAAACGAAAAAAACAACAACAACCAAATAATCATTTTTAATTTCGAGAAGTTTTTGAAACATCAAGCAAACTTTTCTCGTAATATTATCTTATCGTATATTTTTGCTTTCGTGTTTTTAAAGTGTAATATATATATATATATATATATATATATATATATATATATATATATATATATATATATATATATATATATATTACACTTTATGACATATTTCGAGTATCATACTTTCAAGACGTACAGTTGCATAAATTTGCATAGTACTAAATAGTTTGTTCATAGCTAAGTAAAAACTTACTATATTTTTGCATGTATCTTAGATTGAGAAGCTTTCAAATATTACAAGATATCTTTGCTAGAAAATTAAATGCATAAACTTATTTACATCATATGAGTTGCATTTTTATTAATATGAAAATTTCATTCAATTCCTACGTTTGAAATAGTCTACGAGCATTTCTGTTACAATTTGATACATTGCAGTATGCGTGCAATGCTAATTGTTAGGAAATATAATTGTAATACAGTTGTAATTTGCATAAAATTTTACAATAAATAGCATGGTTGTTTCCATTTTTAAAAAGGATAAAAGGAGCTTTTTAAATAATTAATTATTTTTCTTTATAAATGAAGAAAATACTTGAATCGGTCATTTTGAAAAGGGGTGATCTCCACTTTTCTCCAACTTTTCTCAGCTCCCCCCCCCCCCCAGTTTAAAAAAAATATTAAGAAATTGTATTTTTGCATCAGAACTGATGCCTTATAAACATCATAAATACTAAATTTAGCCTAACTAATAATGCATGAAGGCGAGTTATAGTTTTTTGCTTCTCAGGAAAAAATTAAAAAAATAGAGATGACTCCTTTTCAAAATGACCGATTCACTTACAGTAATTTTTTTAAGGGTGATAGGTTGTAGAAAGTACTTCTTTAAAAAAAATTCCTAGATTACGAGAAGAAGAAATGTTCATAGAATATTTTAAATTAATTTAATTTGTTGTTTTAAAATTTAAAAAACTAAAAATATTTTGAGCACATTAAAACTTAATTTCGATCGCTCTTATATGAGCTTGTTACAAGTAACATAACAAAGTTTCAAAATAATCAATTGAAATTTTTAAAAGATGCCTCTTAAAGTTCCCAATCTCACAGTTTTAAGGCAACTTAATGGCCTGCCAATGAATTTTTGTAAGCAAGCAAACTACAGTTTGCAATGTAAGAGCGAACTGTGCCTGAGAGTTTCATTATATTTAAAATTCCCTTCTTTCCTGCCTGCTATTCATTTTATTTATTTTGTTTTCCTTACCTATTCAAACTTAACATAAGCTACACTTTTATCATATGTACTCGTAAGCTATCAAAACCTGATAACTGTGTGCCGTAGAAAAATATTCACCTGAAAGAGTGATGCGTCGAATAGCTTTTGTGAATATACATTTTAATAAAAATAAAAATTAAATATATTTCAAAGCGTGAATGAGAGTTATTTGAAAAGGTTCATGTTTTATGAACCACTTCACGAGAGATTCTTCCTTCAGTTTTATGTGTCGGGCCCGTAACCGTCATCTCCACGGGAGTCATTATGTGTCAATTGTCCCATAGGACACCCTTTAAACGGTGGCCCCCGGGGATGCTTCCGTTTCCGCCAATCCTCATCGCAACACTTTCACCACGTCAGCACTTTAATCCAGACTAATGGATCGATATCGGAGTGCATCCGAACCGATTATTTTCGGCCTCAAAATAAATCGAAAATTTTTCACGAGTCTACGACAATTTAAAGAATTCTTCATTTTTTATAACCTCGAGAAGGGGGAAATGGGATAGTAAATGATAATAATAATAATAATAATAATAATAGTGATAATGGTAATAATAATAATAATAATAAAATGAGAAATATTTATAATTTTTTCAAATATTTCGCCACCGAATATTTTTGTAAATTTAGAAGGAAGTTAAATTCCCTTGAAATGTTAACTATAGTTTAATAAGGGATTACTTTTGCAATTTCTGTTATCTCCAGGTTCAAGACATTCCTTTCTTCTTGAATTGTTAACTATAGTTTAATAAGGGATTACTTTTGCAATTTCTGTTATCTCCAGGTTCAAGACATTCCCTTCTTCTTGAATTGTTAACTATAGTTTAATAAGGGATTACTTTTGGAATTTCTGTTACCTCTAGGTTCAAGACATTCCCTTCTTCCCTAGCTAGATGATATATTATCATTTCATTATTAAGAGGCAGTTAAACGCGTCCGTTTATTCCGCTAGTATCTGCTCTAAAACAAAAATTGCATCAGTATAAGCTGATTGATCATACAGAACAAGGAAACCAATATTAGTTTCAGAAATGACAGATAAAAGCAAATAATAAGGGATACCAATTATATCTACTATTTTGACAACGAAAATAAAAATATGCATGTTTTTGAATATAGATAAGAAATAGTATTCGTCCTTAATCAACACAAACCGTTTACTTTACTGAAAAAAAATAATCATTTAACTGTTAAAATCATTATTACGGAAATTGGTCTCTAACAAAACTGAACGAAAGTCGTCGTAGGGAGACTTTAAATTTTAAATCTAGATAAATTTATCTTTCAGCCGCTCTATGATGCTTAAATGATATAAATCTTATTTCTAACGAGGTTTTTGCTTTCAGTTAAACTTTCGTGTTTTGAGCGGAATTGATTTTACTGTCAGGTATTATATATTAGTGTTTTCTCGAATGATAAGATCTCTTGAGCAAATCTCTACCAAGAATGTTACCACAATTAAAATATAACAAACATAGCTTTTTAATCAAGGTTCGACAATATTAAAAAATAATTTATCTTCCTTTCTCTTCTCCCTAACATGATACGCGCATCCATGCTCCCTGACACACTCTCATTTGCTCCTTGTTGGGGTTTTTCCAGTTAGAATTGACCTTCTAGAACCCGAACTCGCCTGAAGCAAACTTAGCAGTTTGTTGTTAGTTTAGCAATTGAGAAGCAGTTGTTTCTTTTACGTTTGTCCTCGCCCAGCTACTTCACTCATCTTTCAGAGAGCAATTTAATGGAGATAAAAAGGTCATAAAATTACTTTGATCTCCAAAATATTATTTTTTTTCATAATAAAGGTAAATCGTATATCTTTGACAAAATATATCAGTTTTTGTTTTCAAAAAGTTGAAGTCGTTTATACACGTTTTACTGACAGGTAAATATTGCGTCAAAATACTTGTTTAAAGCTGCTGTGTGCTTACCCTATTGGATTCGCTCACCTCAGTGTTAACCTATGGAGAAAAATTTTCTACTATTTACTGCTACATAAATGCTGATAATCCAATAAAAATGGTATATTCAGATAGCCTGAACTTTTTTGCACCTTGCAACAGGATTCATTTTATAAATTTCGGCCACCCAAGGAATTTAGGTGCGTTTAAAACACACTCTACCTGATCTCCCCCCTCGAATAATTAAAATTTTAAAATATTATTTTCATTTAAAAAAAAAAACGAAAAATGCCCAAGGTGTAAAATTTCTTTCTCTTTCACGGAATATATATATATATATATATATATATATATATATATATATATATATATATATATATATATATATATATATATATATATATATATATATATCTGATCTGAAAAATCTATTGCTTTTGAGACTGTCCTATGAAGTGTTTGCATGGAAATTTTTCTCTTCCTGGGGACGGAGAGTTGATGTCTCAGAAATTACAATGCCAAACAAACTTATATCACACCACTGGTATTAACAGGAAGAATTTCTACGAGTAATCTGTAAATATCTTGGATTGTCCTACATACTTGAAATAAAAATCAAACTGTTGATAACCAGAATCGGACCATTGGTCCCGTGGTAATTCTTGCAGAGAGAAAACATTCTGGACGTCTCCAAATGTACCTGAGGAGGGAAGGGAGATATGAACTTGAGTGCGGGGATCCCCACTGCGACGGTAACTTGCGAACAACCTCGGGAACAACATGTCAAGCGGCCGATCGCTAATTTATCAGCGTGCTAGAGAACCCTGCTCACAGACCCCCTGTTAAGTCCGGAATGCCTCGCCAGTTTCCGAACCGTAACTCACCGGGACGGACGGAAATCCGCGCCGAAAGTGTCCGACTTACTCGCGGTCCCCGCTTGAATTATGGCGCGGGGTACATTTTTCCGTCACGAGCAATTGGTTGGGGGAGGGGTTTCCATGTTTGAATTCGGGTCGCAGGGGTGTGTGGAGCCTGTGTGCCCTCCGGCTACAGTTCACAGGGGCCAGAATAAACTGGAGTCCCTTGATGGAAAACATAAAGGCGCTCTAGAATAAACTGGTGCGAGAATAATGCAGACTAGAGCGCGGAAAAATTTTAGCTGTCAAAAGAAGGCACACAACATTGACTTTAGCTACACCGCAAATATCAGTCGGAGATTAGTCAAGCGTATTTTGTAATGGAAAACGTCCCTAGAAATCAAATTGCTTGCATTTATAATTTTTTGTGTGTTGTAACACAACTCAATTATATCTATTTAATACTTTAGGAAATCATTTTCTTTGGGAAGCAAGACAGTCAGGTCAGTTTATTTGGAAAAGAGTGGAATGGGAATAATTTTTAAATTACGCTTATAAAGGCAATTTGGCTCTAAAACCATAAAAATGAAACTATTTTAAATTTATCTCAATTTTTTCTGGTTTTGCCGGAAAAAGCAATTTTAGCTGGGAGAAACGTAAAAAATATTTTCATTCGGGGACAAAAAAAAAAGAGTATAAATACATTTAAAGTAAGTAAAAGAGGAGCAGAATTTTAATTTCATTTGTAAAAGCAAATGTTTACTAAAGCAATTTTAAAAACCATTGACAAATTTAAGATTTGTGAAAGAGTTTGGATTTGACAAGAAGTTAAGAAGATGGTGGCTATCTGTAATTGTTTAAATTTGTAAGGAAAGTGCACAATAAGTTTTAGTTGATTTTTCATTGCAACGCAAAAATTAAGCGGGGAAGACGAGGAAAAATATTGTGGTATTTTTTATCTCCTGCGCACACTTAAGATTAAAAAATTAAGAAAATGAAAAGTGTTCTTATCAAATCCTCCGCCCTTTCATGCTTTGCAGTGAGAAATTTATTGAAACAATTTGAACGAAGCAATATTATTAAAAGCTGCAAAAATTATTTTGAAACCCTTTTTAGTTGCAGAGGTTATTTTTCTCTCCAACCAAGATGTTATCGATGTATATAATTTATACCAGCTTAAGTAATATGCAACGAGCCTAGCAGAATAAAATCCTTCAAAAAATCAAGAACATCCATAAAAATTTATTCGATTTCAATTTAAAAAGAGTTCAAACAGTTTCCTTAAGGAGACACAGAGGTCAACATATCTGACAATACATTGGAATCTCTTTGAATATCACACGAAAGGGACTACACTATCGGGGAAATTATAAAATTGACTAATGGATTTTTCAGGATTATTGAAATTTGAATAAATAAAATGTAAATGTCTGGGAAGTTTTATACGGAGAGTTTTAAGTTCCTCCTGTGAATACTTTTCTACTCGTACATAAAAAAATTGGCTATTGAAAATACTATTAGTATAAAAAAAAATTTGGGAACTTACTTTTTTAATATTTTCCTAATTTTATATGCTTTTTAAAAGTATATTAAATTGTAAAAATAATGATATAAGTTCATAAATTTGTTCTTTAGACTCTAATTTAATACGCTTTTAAAAAGCGTATTAGATTGTAAAACTAATAAAAAAAGTTCGTAAATTTGCTTTTTAGATAGTAATAGTATTTTCAGTAAGATATTTTGTTTAGGTACTACTAATAAATTAAATGAATCAAATTTTGTGTCTTGAAAATCGAATATTTAACATTTTACGCTCGATTTCTTTCGTATAAGAGATTTAAAATTACTCGCTCCTAAAATACTATGCCATAGTTATATTTTTTTATGTGTGGATTTGAATCTTAGTGTTAAATGCTATTTTTCTCAGTTTAACTATTTCAGCTTCAGGTGGGCTTATGTATATTCAGGCGCTCATGAAATCCATAATTCCTATATGAAACCTTTTGATAGAATTATTTTTATAATTCTCACATACAGCGGCTCTAGATTTCCAAGAACTAATAAGCAAATGACCCCCAAAACGCAGAAAATATTTACATAGCAACTTTCCTCTGTTTCGTCTTTATTATATGATACCTGAAATTTCTCTGTAGTGATAGGGATGTCTGTGTTTATAACAAGCAAAACTCGCACAAGGCTGTTCGAGGCGAAAATTAAAATTGAAGTTAAACCTGTCAGTAAGAATAAAATTTCCTTTGAGTTAAGTTCTACAGTTAATTGTGAAATCATACGGACTCACTGTGCAATTCACACTTGTTAAGTTATTTGGCTTAATCCTATAAAGTTTCATTTTGACGCTTTTTAAGTTCAAGGATTTAGAGATTTCTCTTGCATTGTTCCTGTATCTGACAACATTGGTTAGAAATATTATTTTTTATTAAGAATATGCATTTTAAAATTCGTTATACGAGAAATGTGGAGGCAAGATTTCTTTTTTCGATGATATATAGTGACAATCACGTCAGTCTGACAAACAAGAGGTCTCTGGCTCAGGTCTCAAGGTTACTTACAAATAACGATAATTTTAGGTAAAACAGTTGCTCATGCGATACTAATTTCAGAAAAAGATAATATTTACTGAACATAACATATTTTGCCCACATTTCGAACATGTAGCGCAGTCTATTTACTTCAGTATTTCGTATGATTTCCGATATTTTTATTTTTTTTTAGAAAAAAATAATTGAGGATAATATTAAAAAAAATATCTGAACAAGTTGTAACTACCCCATCTCTAACTCCACTTACGTATTTTATTTTCACTCATTACAAACATATTCATTCGTTCAGTCTTCGTTTTCTCTGGTATTTTATATTTCTTTCCAAATTTTTTTAGAGAGAGAAATAAGTGATTATGATATTAAAGAATGTGCGAATAAGTTTTAACTATCTCATCCATAACCATGCTCATATTTTGTTTTTCGAAAGCGAAAGGCTGGCGGAGCAGGAATTAAGCCCACAATACTCTCGGGAATCTGATGTTACTTAGACCATTCAACGACCGAATTTTGTTCATCAATCTTACATTTTCCCTAAAAATTTCCCCCATGAAATCAGTGGCGGCTCCAGTCCAGATATTTGGGGGGGGGGGGGAGGCAACGTCGGCCCTTAGGGCTATATATATATATATATATATATATATATATATATATATATATATATATATTAATGTAAACATTTTAGATATTAACATCTATATATTTAAGTTGCTAAGCCAACTTTTTGGGCAGTCCGTGAGAGAAAACTACTGCACCAATTTACTTCATTTTGGTCTTAAACGAAAGATTGTTATCTATAGATTTGTCAGATTTGGTTTTTGTCACTGCAATTTTAATTAATGAGCTATAATTTACAATTAAAATTTTATTTCTGCGCATGCTCAGTGGCATGTTTCAATCTGGCTTTAGAAGCTTACTGTTTCTGAACATGCTCAGTGACATGTGTCAATGCCGAGGAGTCTCTCTAGATCTCTCTCTGCCATTTTTATTTTTATGATAATTATGTTTGTGAAATATAAGATTACACCTGATAGAAATTGTTTATTTCGAGCTGTTTAATTAGCGATAATTTACAATTAAAAATTTGCTTTCTGCGCATGCTCAGTGACATTTTACATCTGGCTTTAGATACTTACTAAGCACGAGGCCGCTCAAACACATTAATTTGTTTCTGCCGCATTATTATCATTTTGGTAATGATGTGTTGAGTATAATTTGTGTATTAGTACATTTATTTACTATCTAGCCGTCATGTTTTGACGGGTACCAACTAGTTAAATTAAATTCTCATTGAAATTTTACTTTTGACTTATATGATAAAAGATCAGATTATTATTTTAATATTGTTAAATTTCAAAATTACCTAACTTGTTTACATAAATCTGTTTTTAATAACATTATTGTAAATCAGCTAGTACGTATAAATAAACTTTGTTCTAAAGACAATAGGAATAAGCATATTTTAGACAATAGGAATAAGCATATTGGTTAGTTGTGCTAAAACGTAATTATTGCCCAGATAGTCTTTCCAAGTACATAATTGGTTGTTTTAGATTTAATGAATAGCTTGTTCTGTTGCAGTTAATTAGTAATACAAAATAATAAGATTAATTAGTGAAAATAACTACTAAAAATTAAAATTAATCAATAATAATTAAATTCTTAAGTAAAAATAATATTAAATAATAAATAATAATATATTACTCTTAGTAATAATAAAAAACTAATTTAATTTAGGTTTAATTGTCCTATAACATAGTCTCCATAGTAAGTCTGCTTCTGTGTTTCCAGTTGCTCCATGGTTGAAAGTTTTGTGACGTCAGTCTTCTTGCGGTTTCTTATTCTTAACATCCCCTCTGTCTAGCACCAGGCTTGGAGATCTTTGATTAATTAACTATTTATTCAATTCTTCTGTTTCTAATGGATTGTGCGGTGATCTAAACAAGTATGTTTATTGTTTCGATCTTACTTATCAGAAACAATCCATTGGTTTTTAGACAGTATCAGCACCGCTGATGAAGAGATGCTGTCTAATACCTATTTAATACTTATCTTTTCATGTTTTTAGTTCCTGGCTGCAAGTAGTTTTAGAGCTCATACTGATTTTTCACTTCAACTTTGTCACACACACACACATATATATATATATATATATATATATATATATATATATATATATATATATATATATATATATATATATATATTTAAATATATATATATATATATATATAAGAAATAAACAGTTTCTCATTTTAAATTTAAACTCATTTAGTATTAGGTCTATGATTATATAATTTTAGGCTATGAAAAAAAAGTAGCCGGGCTTTTTTTTTGGGGGGGGGGGGCAATTGCCCCTACTCCCCCCCCCCCTTGAAGCAGTCGCTGCATGAAATGATCATGAAGGATCCCAAATCTTGACTGAAAACCTCTCAATTATTGCTAGGTTTCGCTGACACGATTTACACTGCACTCATACACTCTCAATGAAAACGAATAATGGCCGGGGTTAGGTCGATAGGAATTGAACCTGCCCACCTAAAATAATATTCAAATCACTAAACAATCTTGCCATGTCGATGATCAGCTTACGAGATCAACAATTAAATATTGTAACGTATTCCTGCGATTTGCGTCAAAAGCAGACACTTAGGTAGCGTCACAGGTTACGTGTAAGGTAGACAGCTTACTAAAATAGAGACTTTTAAGATAATGAGGATTTCAGTTTTATTTAATAAACACGGTTAGGCCGCGATCTCGAATAATATATATACAAAGCAGTCCGTAGAAGTTGGAGTAGGAATCGTCATCTGTCTCTCAAGGATGGAGCACACTGTCGCTAAAACGAGGCGACGAACTGCTGGTCAGGTCACAGAAAAAAAGGGCCCGCACTCGTCCACTGGAAGCTAGCAGCTTCTCTGAAATAACACAATTGGGGAGATCAAGTTCCGATCGGTTTCCCCGACCTTTCTCGGTGAAAAAGGGTCTTCTCACGTAGAGGGCAGAGCCTCACAAAAAACAAGTCACTTAAAAGTGCGTGGAGCTAGGAGATCAGGTATCACTCCTAAACTCTCTAAGGAAAAACTCTCCGCACAAAACTGGTCTTCAAGCCCTCGTCGGCTTATTTTAAAAACTTGATCCCTGGCGGAATTCTTTCTAGCCTCCTCTCTATAGCTCGCTCCGGATAGGCTGAGCCGTGCGCAAAAAACGATGCCGATTATTACATCTTCATCGCCCGCTCACTCATTAGCGATCTCGTTTCAGGGCGTAAACTGTCATTGTCGGCCACTGTCAAAATATGGCGCCAGACTGTCTCCTCTTTTCATCCCAGGAATGCGTCCCGAAGAGGTGCCCATTGTGGTCCTCTTCCGCTCGCGGGGTCTGCCATTCTTTAGCATCGGTTCACGGCTAACGGCGATTTTAATGGTGTTCCTACTCGCCTCGAGGGGGGGGAAATTGCCACAGCCCCTCCCCCCTTTGAAGAGATTTTGCGGTTCTGCAAAATCTGAAAATCAAGGGTTAGGTACAGGTATCTTACTTGTATTCCATCTCCAGAGGCATTCCTAACAATTTTAATTTATGCATCAACTTCTAGGTTAAGTTTACTATTCATGTTACACTTAATTTACAATAAAAAAAATTTCACACTAACACAATACCTCAATTAAAACATTAAATGTCATTTATATTTACAGAAACACAAAAAAAACATTCATATTTACAACACTATCTTAGGTTTAGAGGTTCAACTAAAAAGAAAACTTTATCTTATCACAATTTCTTAATTTAAAAACAATACAATTAATTCCAATTACAATACGAAAAAAAAATGAAAAATGTTTCAATTCAATTTATTTTTAAATCAGTCTGCTCTACTGAGACAGTCTGCGTGTTTATTTTGTGACCCTGGCCTATGAACAATCTTATAATTAAATGGTTGCATAGCTAGAGACCACCTCATAAGTCTATGGTTATTTCCGGCATTATTCTTCAGGAAAACCAGTGGGTTGTGATCGGTTTCGATCGTAAATGGCTGTCCATCTAAATAATGTCGCAACTTTTTTAAGGCAAAGATAATTGCGGCGCATTCTTTTTCGGTCGCACAATATTTCTGCTCACTCTCAGTGAACTTCCTGCTTAAAAACAAAACGGGATGTTCCGCATTATTTGGTCCCTTTTGTGCCAATATTACCCCTATTCCTTTGTCGGACGCGTCGGTTTGTATCACGAATTCCTTAGAGAAATCGGGAGCGTATAGTACTGGTTTCTCCGTTAGTTTTGTTTTTAGTTCTTGGAAGGCGCTTTCACACTCCTCTGTCCACTCAATACTTTCCTTCCGGTTACGACCCTTTAAAGAGCGTGTCAATGGTTCCGCTATAAGCGCGTATCCCATTATATACCGGGAATAGTACCCGCTAAGTCCTAAGAATTGGCGCACCTGCGTCTTCGTTTTCGGGGGAGGAAAATTTAACACCGCTTCGACCTTTGCTTGAGCAGGTGTTCTGCTTCCCCCTCCTACAATATGTCCTAAGTACTTCACTTGGTTCTGTGCGAATTGGCATTTGGCAGGTTTTATCGTTAGTTTAGCTTGCGCGATCTTTTTTAACACAATATCAATATGGTTCAAATGCTCTTCCCAGCTTTCCGAGAAAATAGCCACATCGTCTAGATAGGAAACCCCGAACTCTTCGCAACCTTGTAAGAGTCGAGACATAAACATCGAGAAACTATACGGGGCATTTACTAACCCAAATGGCATTACCAAGGGTCGATACGTCCCAAAAGTTGTCACGAACGCAGCGAGTCTCTGCGCCCGGGGACTCAGGGGTATCTGCCAGTAACCTTTTGTCAAAATCTATGACCGTGATGTACTTCGCGGCACTGACCTTTTCAACCCTTTCCTCTATATTTGGTAGCGGAAAATATTCTACCCTGATCATTGAATTCAGTTTCCGGTAATCAATACATGGTCGGGGGTCTCGACCCGGAGTTTCTACCAAAATCATAGGAGACGTATAGTCTGATTCACCTATCTCTATGATATTGAGATCTAGCATGCGCTTTATTTCGGTTTTTAATATTTCGTTTTGTCGGGGAGAAGTTCTGTATGGCTTTGATCGAACAGGTTTATCGCTTATCAGCTGGATGTCATGCTCGATGAAGTTAGTGCGACCGGGTTCATTAGAAAATATTTTAGCGTGGGATCCTAGTAGTTTTCCCAGCTGATTTATTTGGTCGGGCGTACACCTATTTCCTAAGTCGTTCTCTTTAACGATTTCGTCGAAATCGAAAAGAGTCGGGTTCGCGACAGGATACGGTATTTCTAAGTCTGAATCGGATTTTTCCTGACCTACCTCTTCATTCAACAGAAAATTTACATTTTCCACCCTCTGATGATATGGTTTTAACAAATTTATGTGATAAATTTGCGACTTCGCAGATCTACCTGGCACCTGCACAATATAGTTAGTGTCAGACAACTGACTCTCGATTGTCGCGGGCCCTACCCAATGTACAGCAAGTCGATTTGGTCTGGAAGCTGCTAAAACCAAAACCTTATCCCCTGGTCTGAACCTTCTCTGAACTGCGTCTCGGTCGTAATAATTTTTCCTCTTCCCTTGTTGTTCTATAACTCGTTCTGAAGCGAGTTCCTGACATCTTTTTAGGCGGTTTAACAACCCGAACACATACTCTGTAACAGCCCTTTCTTCATCTTCCGCATTGGTCCAATGCTCGTAGAGCAAAGTCTCGGGGGTTCTCAGATTTTTCCCGTGGACCAGTTCTGCCGGACTAAAATTTGTTGACTCGTGGGTCACAGTCCGTAATGCAAGTAAAGCGGCGGGGAGAATGCTCTCCCAATCTTGCCCTGACTCTAAACATAAAACCTTAATTAACCGTTTTATAGTTCGATGCCATCTTTCCACACTATTACTTTGCGGGTGTCGAACCGAACTATGGGTCACCTTAACTTTAAACTTTTCAAAAAATGTCTCCGTCAAGTTACTCGTGAAGCAAGTGCCGTTATCACATTGTACCTCTTTCGGAAAACCGAGCCTACTGAAAATCAGCATGAGGGCCTCCGTAACAGTCTCGGACCGGATGTCCGGGATGGGTATAGCTTCAGGGTACTTCGAAGCTACACATATCGCTGTCAACAAGTACCGATTCCCTATTTTCGTCTCGGGCAGGGGTCCTACCGTATCAATACAGAGTTTGGAGAAAACCTCCTTTATGATGGGTACCAATTTTAAGGGAGCCTTCTTCTTTTCCCTGGCCTTTCCTATCCGTTGACATGGATCACAAGTTTTTACATGGTTTTCTACATCTTTAGTACAATTCGGCCAGTAATAATACCTCAACAGTTTGTCTTTGCATTTAGTGATTCCCATGTGCCCGCCTAACCCCTCGTGAGTTAGCTTTAACATTCTGTCTCGGAGACACTTGGGTATAACTAATTGTCTCCGTTCCTCACCTCTGTGATCCGTAGACTTCCTATACAATAACACCTTCTCAACTATGTACTCTGTAGTCGTCTGACTTTTAACTTTTTCCCAGAGAGGTTCTAGATCCTCACATTTCGTTTGTTCTGCGAGGAAGGTTTCTGAGTTTATCCCAGCTAATTCCGTCTCGGTACTTCCCTCGACCGGGGGCAATTCTAAATCCCCTTCAATTTCGCCGTCCATTTCTCTCTCGAGGTCGGATTGGGTTTCTAATTCACATTCTGAATTTTGATTCCCCCCTTCAGGTTTATTTTTCGCTTCTGCCTTCAATCGGCTCCGCGTGACAACATTATTCACTAACTGGGGTCCATTCTTAATATTATCAACAATTTCCTGAGTATAATTCCCCATTAAGTAGTGGTCCATCTCTACTGATTTACCTACCACGGCCGCTTTCGTCACAAAATTCCCATATTTTTGACTCTCTATCCGCACTACTGCGACTGGTAAGCTTCGCAACTCGTTTTCTAACGCGGAGCGGACCCATACGACCTCTCCTGTAAAATCCGTCGCGCTGACTAATTTAAAAGGAGCGACATCAAGGCTCGTCCCGCTGTCGCGAAGAATAGTGGTCTCCACACCATTTACCTTCGCTTTGCTGAGGTATGGCTTAAAAACGGGTTCGAAGTTCTCTGCGGTCGCTACTTTGTTCACCCGCTCGCTAGTCTGTCGGCGTAATTCGGGGCACTGAGGGCGTAAATGCTCAGTTGACCCGCATTCGTAACAAGCCGGGGCTCTTCTCCTTTCATACTCACGATTCCTCCAGTTATTTCTCACAGATCCCTGGTCTCTCCCGTTAGAAGAGTTGGGTTTCTCTTTAACCTCTTTTTTATCCTCACTTTTCTCAAAGGTTTTAGATTTTTCCGTTCCTTTTTTCTCCAAAGGCTTTAAATTAATGGGTTTTCTGATAGTGCGCCTTGTCGCTTCATATTCGTCCAATTTTTTCACTAAGATGTGAGGGTCCACTATAGCTCCCCATTCATCCAAAAAATGTTCTCGGATTTCCGCCGGGACGCGTTTTTTAATCTGGTCTGCAACCATGAGATTCTTAAGGGCTTCAAAATCTTTTACACTTACCCCTTCAAGCCATCCCTCTAAATAATTTCTCAGCTCGAAAATTAAATCTTTCCATAGGGCACCTGGCCGCCTCTGGTGTTGATTTAGTTTAACTCTAAATGTCTCCGGACTTAACTTAAAACGGCTCAGAAGTAATTTCTTTACCTGATCGTAATCATCTGCTACCTCAACGGGTTCGCGAATAATTATTTCAGCGATCTCCGTGGGTAATAATGAAAGCAAATGCATCATTCGTTCCCCGTCTTCAACCTGTGCTTTTCGTGCCTGACGTTCAAACAGGGTTAGGAAGAGAGAAATGTCCGATTTTTCCGGATCATACTTTTGCATTAGGGCTTTGAAATTTTGTACGGGCCTAGCGCTCTCATTCTGGGACGAAGCTACGCTGGCGGTTTCGGCTGCCTGAGTCAACCGTAATTTTTGCAGTTCGAAATCTCTCTGCCTCACTTCTCGTTCAAATTCTAATTGCCTAGCTTCGCGTTCTAATTCTATACGTTCTGTTTTTTCGCGCTCTTCCTTAATGATTTTTATTTGAGCCCTAACACTCTCTTCATCATATCTCGCACTGGACAAAATTCTGTCGTATAGGTCACATTTCCTATCGTGATCCTCGAAATCAATCCCTAGATCATCTGAAAGAACCTGGAGGTCTTCTTTCTTATAGGTCATTAAGAAAGCCATTTTGCCTAACCCAATATAACCCCAATACACTAATCAAAACCCAATTCTCCAAAATAATACACTCTAATACAATACTTAATAACTAATAAAAATTAATTAATTTCTTAATCTCTAGCACAAATACACTTGATACTATAACACAATATGCAATTTAGGTTCAATAACATATGCTTGCAACAAAAAATTTCTACGATACACTTTTACTAAATTGGTAACACTTCGCGACTTGTTCATAAACCAGATCACAAAACCACAAGTCTCGAATGTCTCGGACTCAAAAAAAATATACTTAACGAGCTGATGCTCAAACGTTTCTCGAATTTCTCGAGTTATCTTAACTAAGGAGTTAATTATAAAAAACACAAATATTCTGTCGACTTTCTCGACGGGTAATTAACTTAAGAGTTAATATTTAAAAAAAAGCAAATATTCTGTCGACTTTCTCGACGGGTAATTAACTTAAGAGTTAATATTAAAACACACAAATATTCTGTCGACTTTCTCGACGGGTAATTAACTTAAAGAGTTAATATTTAAAAAACACAAATATTATGTCGACTTTCTCGACGGGTAATTAACTTAAGAGTTAATATTTAAAAAACACAATTGCCTCTAGAGAATGAAAAAACAAGTACCTGTCCTCGAAGCTTGCTTCTCTAATCGGGGATGTTGGCTTTCTTGGCTCAGTAGGAATGGCTCCACACTAGTCACAGTTTTTATGCACTCTTGAAAGTTCAAACTATCGTACGCGCACACACTCACAGTCTTGTAAAATCACTCTCTAAAGCTGGATTCATCCGTTGCTGCCACCATTCTTCTATTATTAGTATAGCTGTAACGTATACCTGCGATTTGTGTCAAAAGCAGACACTTAGGTAGCGTCACAGGTTACGTGTAAGGTAGACAGCTTACTAAAATAGAGACTTTTAAGATAATGAGGATTTCAGTTTTATTTAATAAACACGGTTAGGCCGCGATCTCGAATAATATATATAGAAAGCAGTCCGTAGAAGTTGGAGTAGGAATCGTCATCTGTCTCTCAAGGATGGAGCACACTGTCGCTAAAACGAGGCGACGAACTGCTGGTCAGGTCACAGAAAAAAAGGGCCCGCACTCGTCCACTGGAAGCTAGCAGCTTCTCTGAAATAACACAATTGGGGAGATCAAGTTCCGATCGGTTTCCCCGACCTTTCTCGGTGAAAAAGGGTCTTCTCACGTAGAGGGCAGAGCCTCACAAAAAACAAGTCACTTAAAAGTGCGTGGAGCTAGGAGATCAGGTATCACTCCTAAACTCTCTAAGGAAAAACTCTCCGCACAAAACTGGTCTTCAAGCCCTCGTCGGCTTATTTTAAAAACTTGATCCCTGGCGGAATTCTTTCTAGCCTCCTCTCTATAGCTCGCTCCGGATAGGCTGAGCCGTGCGCAAAAAACGATGCCGATTATTACATCTTCATCGCCCGCTCACTCATTAGCGATCTCGTTTCAGGGCGTAAACTGTCATTGTCGGCCACTGTCAAAATATGGCGCCAGACTGTCTCCTCTTTTCATCCCAGGAATGCGTCCCGAAGAGGTGCCCATTGTGGTCCTCTTCCGCTCGCGTGGTCTGCCATTCTTTAGCATCGGTTCACGGCTAGCGGCGATTTTAATGGTGTTCCTACTCGCCTCGAGGGGGGGAAATTGCCACAATATGAAGAGGATATTTGAAAGCATGTTACTTAATGAATAAAATTATGACATTAATAAATATGTAAAGAAAATGTTTTAAATCTAGCTGTAACAGCTGGTGGCAAATTTGATGATTTATCGATTGCTGGCGATCTCCAAATATAGAGGTTACTTTAAAAACTTTTATAGATGTGTTCTTTGGGATATACTCTTTTTTTTTAGCTTTAGTTGGATACAAACTATACATGAAATCCCTTAGATAATATGTTGTTGTCTCTAATGTTTGTTGGAAAAAATATACCCAGCGTTAGATTATGAAGTCATTATAAAGGAATATTGCATGTTTAAAGGAGGAAAAATGAATTTTAAAACTTATTCTTTATTGCAGTTAGGATGCTTCCTAATTAATATTTGATAGATTAAAATAGATAATTGTTACATTTCATATTATTTATTAATTATTATTTCATATTAAAATGAAAAGTATTCTTAAATTTTCAATTACAAATAGTCTGTATAGATCATGCTAGGGTAAAAGAAAAAATTTAGGACATTTATTAATGGGAGGAATGGTGAAAAAAATCATTTCCTTCTTAGAAAAATTGGGGTAATTTTTTCAACGATATTAAGAAAGTGCACGATATTATTAACAGATGGGAGACTGTCCCAAAGTAGATGGGAATGGGCCATCAAAATTTTGAATTTTGATGCTTTTATGGCCTGTATGGAATGTTTAATCTGCTACTGATTAGGTTGTCCTACTTTAAAATAGCTGCTAGCATATCCAATTTTGTGGGAGGAAATTTACTCAGATCTATATAAACATGCTCCTTATACAAAGTAAGCTTCGCGACAGTTACCGCACTGAACTGGGGAATCGTTGCTCTTAGCATATGAAATCTTAAGCAAAGAAACTCTTTAGGGAAGGATCACAGCTATCGAATGCTTATAAAATCTATGTCTATACACATTTATATGCCTCTTTACTCTTTAAAATTAAACCATTAAAGGTTTAACTTGCCTTCTTAATACAGAATTAAAGTTCATAATGTCTCTAGTTTTTTAAAACTTCCTTTAGAAGAAAACACATTTAGTTATAAATACTAATTTCTTCTTCAGTTGATGAAAACTTTGAATAAAACTTATTAAAATTGGAAAGGAAAAAAATGGTAGTGCGAAAGTCTATGAAAACAAACATAATTCACTCTATAAAAGTGTAGTAAGGCCGTCGGGGGAGGGGGGGGGTCTAAAATTTTGCTCTTTGAAGTCTGAATATTTGACAACTAAAACCCCCCTCCAAGCGATGAGGCGCGTTTATGCCCCGAAAACAATTAACTTCTAAAATGCTTTTGAAGTAAAAGTATAACCACATTCTATGTAGTTGCAGTTTTACTAAGTAATACATATCATATCATCAGTTTTTTTATAAACTGCAATTAATCAATTGCAGGAAAACAAAGTTTTATTTTAGAAGTAAAAAGCAAGATGAAACAAAACGCATACTTATCATTTCCAAATGCTAAGAATGCTATTGATAATAAAGAGCGATCATAAATTTCCTTCTTATTTAAAAAGAGATGCATAATTAAAAAAAATAGTTAGTAAAATAACTGTCATAGTTATTGTGATTACAAGAAACTTGTTATATTCCTACTTGACTGCAAAATAGGGCAAACGTAGAAATGTTTAAGCTGCCCCTCGAATCCCTAGTATTATCATATTTAATTTCCCTTTCTTCATTGAGGCAGATGTATGTAACCTTCGAGGAGAAAAAAAAATCTGTTTCAAAAGTTTTTATTTAAATTTAATATTAGGAAAATGTTATCGTTTCCAAGTTTTTTTGCTGAATCAATAATCATATTACTTATTCAACATATATGGTTTCATCTGCTCCAAGAAATAGTAGTCTACATGTTATAAGGGAAAACATTAAAACTAGTGAATCCCCTCAAAGCAGCATTTTTTTCTATAACAAAAATTTAGCTGGATCAATAAATTACTTTTCTGTACCAAAAAAGCTTGAATTTTTAGCCCATATCACATACCCATCATGTATGCTATCTTAAATACATAGATTCTGAGTAGTGAAGTTACAGTAAAATGCGAAGCGTTACTTAAAATCTAAGTTCTAACTGTTGGGAATCCTATAAAAAAGACAAAGGGGTGGGGGTGGGGAATTTCTAGACTTACTATCCGAGCAAAAATAAAATAAAATAAAACAAGGTTCATCAAATAAAGTTCAAAGAAAGGTACTTGAAAGGTCACACTGAAATAATATAATTTTTCCAATATCTTTAAATTTAGCTTTATTTCTTACTCTACTTCTCACGGTGTTCCCCGGGCAACACTTTTAAGGATAAGTTGTCTATCGAATTACATAAACCAACACCTTTCGAAGGCTCATTTTCTGACTGACGACTGTACATTATTGCCTCGTCGCTCATCTTAATCGACTTAGAATTTGGAGAAGTCCCCCCTTCAGTAAGAACTATCCACTCTTGTTATTGTCTGGCCCTAGACTGGTTTGTCAGTTTTATAGTTTCAATTTTCTGTGTTTTATAAAGTTCAATTTTTTTAAGCCAAATTTGATCTTAGTACTTACACTGTGCCTTTATTGTGTATTGTGAAAGGATATCCGTACATTAAGCCTACTGTATTGGAAATAAAGAAAAGTTTTATATCATATTTCCATTATTCTCTCTTTTTCCACCTCTCCTTGGTTTAAGAAAGTTTAATGCACATTAATTTTATGAGGGCCAATATTTTTTTTTTCAAATTTTTGGTATTGGATCTGCAGGTTGTAAATGTCTGACGACGTTTTAGGTTTTTGAAAAAATGAGTAAAGTTGACGTCTTATACAGAGAATACGAAGATTTTGTTGTTGTTGTTTTCATATTATTTTCTGTTCAGCTTGACCAAGTCATTCTTAAGGAAATAATTTTAATTTGTATAAGAAAGGCAGAGAAAATGTTCCCAAATTAGTTGACCTTTATTTGTTTCTCCGAAGATTAAGAATGTAAAATGATAGGTGCTAAAAATTTATAGTACCTGACATGGAATGTGTTAGAAACGTTTACAAAATTTAATCTGATTGAGACATTTATTACCCTACATAAATTAACCGTCTGATTTCCTCCACTTTTTTTATTATTTCAAAGTAGGCGACGCCTTTTAAAATCATTAAAAATCATTTAAATTACTCAATGAATTTTAGCTTTGAATCAAACGGAATTAAAGGTATAACGATACTTTTAGAATGAAACTATAATTTCCTCCTTAATGCATGGGCCAAATTTTTGGGTATAATGTTCATGCATTGGAAAAGTTGAACATATCGCTCACTCCTTTTAACAAAGTCATATCTCAAAAATCGACGATTTTTAGTTATGCTTGTTTTCAGAATGCTCTGAGAGAGTAGTATATCCCTGCATGATCGTCATATCTCACCGCTCAATATTTTGTCTCTAGAGAGAAGAATTAAAATTTATTTTCAATACATTTAAATGTACTTTTGAACTTTCAAATCACTCTCCCCGGGTGGTAAATTAGTTATTTCCCTTAATTTCTCTTGGTGGTAAATTAGTTTCTCCTAGAATCAGTTTAGCACGTCTGGTGTGATGGGCGATAGAGAGTGACAGAAACTGAAGACTGGATGTCTTTCATGTCACCGAGGGAACTTAAGTTGAACATTAGTAAAGATTTTTGCGCATATTTGTAATGAACCTCTTGTTCCATACATGATTTCTTATCGTCTATGCCCAGAAAAGAGCAATTAATTAACTTTATTCCTGACAATCTGTTTGGATACACCTATTATATAGGATTTGTTCACAATCTAGCAGGTAGAGACATGTTTAATTTGTTTTGTAAACGCTCACCGACAGTCCATAAACCTCAGTTTATCCACTGTAGTATTCGTTTATTTGCGAAAATAATAGGCAAAACCTATGAGAGATTTTTGAATGAAAAATATTAGGTGCTTATGTGATGAAAATTCACATGCAATATATACATGCATGTGATACATAATTCATGGTATACAAAAGCTAGGAAATAAACACCCTACACTAATACACACACACAAAGGTAAAAAGGTACCAATATTGGCGGGTATTATGGCAAATTAACCATCAAAGACGTCAGTAGGTGGGGAAGGTGCAAGCCCTACCAGATATCGCCCCTGGGGTTGCACGATCAAAATTGAGATGGCACCAAAGAAGCAATGTTAACTCACCTGCATGGGGCTCAGAGATAAAAAGTAGTCATCAATTTACGCGGTTCTGTACGAATGCCCCAGACAAATTGCCTCCACATAGCAAAAAAAGTAAAATTATGTTTTATGATTTTTCCAACAGATGGTGGTAATTATAACAGTGGACATTTACCGATGCAAGCAAATAAAAGAAAAACTGAAAGAACCCTCTCCTACCCAAGTCTGTTCAGCAGGTTCAAGCAGGTTTAAACCAGTTTCATTCTAGTCTCGTGTGAGTAATTACGTAAATCTTTTGCGCATCGTATTTTTAGTGTTTGTAGATTTGTCTTGTTTTCGGCCCATAAAAAAAAGTGATGGCGTCTGTAAAAGATTTTATAATCTTTTAAAGTGAATCAGTGATTAATGAAAAGGACCATATTTTATATTTAACTGAGCAATAAAGTACTGTGTTGAGGACAGTGAAAGATGCGGAAGCCATGGCTTTTAAACTCATTCCCTTTAACCGCTTAAAATTGTAAGTAATTTTCCCCACTGGAAGAGAGAAGCTAGTAGTGAAGCAACAGAAACGCAGGGTTTGACAGAAGTTGAAATTGAAACCGAGGACCTACCGGTAACTTCTGACGGGTGTGACAAGACGTCGACAACTGTGCCAACAGGGTCAAGGCGGTTTTAAAAAACTGCCTGAGAAGGCATTAGTATAAACGGTAAGAAAAATGAAAGCATCTTCAAGCAAAATTCCTTTTAAACCTTTAAGGATGGCATGGTGACGTGAGAATCAAATTACCGAATGCCAAGCCAGGTTTAAATCATTACGCAAATCCGACTGACTGAAATCATTGTATCCAAGAAACCAGTCTGTAAATGTGCAAAGGAAATTTTATAAAGATCGGAAGAAATGAGTAAAGAAAAGTTAGCGTTCGGAAGGTACATATATACCATCTTTTGTAGGAGGCCAATGAATGAAAAATCCTTCAACGAAAAATTTGCCAGTGTAAACCCTTCTCCATGTTGATCTATTATAAATGTCAATTTAGACAAATTTGTCAGTACTCGTAAGATTTAATTAACGTTAAAATACATTTTTTCTTTACATTCTAAATTATGATAGCAATTTTTTTCATTCGTAACTTTCTTTATACTTTTGTAACTTATTAATTTTATTTTTCAACTAAGAGATGGAAAAAGTCAGGTATGAACTGTACAAAAGGAATTAAAAAAATATATTGTTTTGGGCGATAGTTCATTTTTCTATTATGAATAAACCCTAATCTTTTTAACCAAACTGGATTAACAGGGCATTTAGATAAGTTCCAGTTATTGTAGTAAATGAAATAAAAATTATTTTCATCATTGATGACTGATACAGTTCTCTCGTTAACTAGCGTTGGTAAAATTATTTCCTTAAATTAATGCATTTGTCTACTTTTGCAAAGTCTGATAAGTATTTTCTGACATTAACCTACAATTCTTAGAAATAGCTGAAAATGTAAATATTTTAAGAGGGATTTTAAGCTTTTACTACGTGAAAAGGGTTTATGTTAAGACAGTTACCACTAATCGAGGTAGTACTTTACTTTACACATACCGCATTTTTATCTATTGATGTGTCTTTATACAGACGCTTGTGAAGTGTATTAAGTACGCATACCAAGTGCATACAGAGTACATTATTTTCCATGTACGGTACATATAATGGTATACATATGATTAGCTTGATGACGGTGGAGGACAAGATACTTCATAGCATGTTCCGTTACTAAACTAGGTGCTTCCTAGATTTTAGTATCGCATGAAAAAACAACTAATAAGCTTAGAAAGATTTAGCCCTGTTTGGGATCTCCTCAGCAAAGACATCCATCTAGAACGCCATGGTGATCGGGTCACCCCAATAAAGGTGACTACAAACATTTTCGAAACTTTCCTACTCAACAAAGTTTAAACCAATGGTTAGGTTCAAAACACAATGAAAGCACGGTATACTTTTGGCGAAGGGTAATGTTATTGGGTATGTGAAATCTGTGACGTACGAAAGATTTTAGCATAAAAAGAGCATAAAAAAAATAAGCAGAAGCGAAGAAATGAGAGCGGCTGGCCCTGGCCCACCTTACATAATCTGTCCGGCAGTAGACATGATCGTCCTTGATGAAGCAGGAGGGCTGCCGGTCTAGTGCTGCTTGGCAGACTGAACAGCGCAGGCAAAGGAGGTGCCACGACCTGCCATTCACATGCAACAAGTATCTGTCCGAGATGAGTTGTCCACAAGCGTAACACATCTCCTGCTCTGTCTGAAATAAGTAAAGAGAGAAGGGAGTTAGTTACAAAGAGAAAAATTATGTTCAAAGGTTTGAAATTTAATCAGTGCATAAAGATGCTCTTTAAATTGTTAAGTATGTAGTGAAGGAAGAACTGTAAGGATTTTGGAAACTTGCTACTGTTAATGGATATGTTTTGCCCTCTACATAAAACGTCTAATATCGTGTATCCCTTCTTGCTCTTAAATATTAGTTGAATATATATATATATATATATATATATATATATATATATATATATATATATATATAAAGTAGAGTGTTTAAATCTATTGAAAATTATACCCATTTATTCCAAATATATCAAGAAATGGCCTTTAAATCTCCACATATACACACACTCAATGTACTTGGTTGAGAGAGGAAATTTTAGACTAATGGTTGTTTCGTATCATACGAGTCTTGTATCACATAAAGACATAATATCCAGTCCTAATCCCGTCACGTGACCTTGTTCAATATTTCAAATTTGCGGTCAACGTTATTGTCAACCTGAACAAAGATAATTCTAGTACACAATATTTGTATGGTTAAAAACCCGATATCCGGCCATTCAACATACTTGTCAAATGTAACGCGATACCACTCCAGGAAGAAAAACCAACGCTTGAATGACAAAACCCTAACACTATCGAAAAACGTAGATGGGGGAATGATGTGACTTTCTATGGGTATCATAGATCATAGAAAGCTGAGACCTATACTTCACCACAATCAGATACTGGGGAATAAAATTCGTTTTTTTACTAGATCCAAAAATGATCGCTTCCCCACCCTTTCCGCTCGTTTATTGATGTACGGGAGAGTAAATTTAGATAGTGAAAAACAATATATATGTACGATATTAAACAATATATATGTACGATACAATATATATATGTACGTATGTAAATATCACGAATAATTTTTACGTCATGTATAAATGGGTGACGTAAAAATGATTCATGAATTTAACTTTCTTCTTATCTTTGAGCTCCAATTTTGTGGAGTTTATGAATCCAAATGTTCAAAGTTTTAAATAAATGAATAATTAGACTTAGCAGTTCGATGTACCACAGTTTCTGTACGTTCTCAAGCTTACACGTAGTATACGGAGAGTTTAAGGGAATAAAATGAGTCACTTTAAGATTTAAATTCAAAGTAATAAACATAAAAATTAATAATACATAAATTGTTTTGAACATGGATGGAAAATTTGTACATGCTATCACGTAAGTTTCAATTTATAGAATAAGAGTTAAAAAGAGTTCGTGCAGATTATGGTAACGTAACGTTTGATAATCATTTTTACTCACTCTTTAGTTATGTTTTTTAAATCATAGGTAACTGCCAAAACCACCAGACTGAAGATTAGTTATTATTTGCTTCTCTTACACTAAAGCTACTTATAACTGTTTCACAAACCCATAAAGTATATATTAAGAGATTAATGTCTTCTTATTACAACACATAAGAAAATTGACTGGATTAGTAGATGGGAGAAATTTAAGTAAATTTTTATTACCAGATAACAGATACGTCTTAAAATCTGAATTATATTATATAGTGCATGTAAACTCTGTATGAGTATATTTAGCAAATATATCATTGATTTTTATGTAGGTACCCATAGTATAATAAACATTTTATCTTTATTTTATTTTTTTATATACCATCGAGATTTCAATGGCACTTCAAACATTGTATTCACACGTTTTAACATTTGAGTCGGTGACAGGTAAAGTGGTAAGTCACTTTTTCAACTTTTCTTTATTTGAGGGCAAAAATGTAATCTCCATGTTCAATTTATAGTGAAATTGCAAATAATTATTATTTGCAATATTATAATAATTATTATGAATTATAATTTGTTCAATTCATAGTGGATTTTTTTTTGTAGTTTTTGCAGTAAAACGGTTTTGACTTACACCACTTGACTTACTGACTTACACCACTTTGCCTTTCACCGCCTCATTTAATAAAAATATGTAGAATGTAGTATCTACAATTGAAACATACGGATCACTTCAAGAGGTTTTAATCCATAGCTATCCTAAAAGCTTAGGAATATTGTACTGCGGGTATGTATGCTTGTGCGTATATTTGTAAGAAAGAGAAAGAGCTCCTTTATTTCTATATGATTCTTGAAGTTTTCCAAATTTTTTTTTTGACACATTTGTGATAGATTTTGTAAAAGATCAAACTGCATACATAAATTACCATTTTGAAAACATCACTGGATTCAGAAAGACAAATACGAGAAAAGGGTGTGTGCTTACGAATATTTAAACTACTCTCTGTACTTTTGCATCGTAGAGAACCGTCAACGGGATTCTTACAGTTAAATGAGACCTTTTGGAAAAAATACCCAAATGTGACAAGCTTAATGATTAATGTCAAAGTAAATTCCCTATACCCGTAATTTTATCTTTATAAAAGTTCCTTCCTCTTCCTAGAACATAATTTTACTCTAAACATTACCGTATCCGGTTTGCTATGCAAATCGGGTCATGCAAAGTTCCTTTTTTTAACCACAGGCCATAAAAATAAATGACCCTATGCTTACATTCACCACCAGGTCTGAGAATAATTTATTAAGACTCATAAATTGATATACGAAAGCTCCAGACAACTTTATACGTCGAGAATAAACAGGTGAGCACAAAAGCTTTATTTGTGTGTTTGACTCAGGAGGTAGTCCCACTTTTAATGGGCACCTCGTAGGCTCAACGCTTCCCAAGGGTGTTGTAATCCCCCGTACAGTTTCCGAAGACATGCGAGAAACGTTCTTCTCTCGCACTGAGCTATTTAAGATGAGTCCCACTGATTCAGCTCTATGAATTTATGTCGCCACTTCCCCGAGGTGGCGCCTATTGGATAGCTCGAACACGTTGCGCGGAATATCAATGTAGCACGCTTTGAACTTTTATTGTCTTTCGTTAAATATATCTGTCATACACACCCATATTTTTATCTGATGTACAATGTTTGGACTCTCGCATCTAATTAATTGCAAGTATTTAAGAAATACATTATAAATCAGACTTAAATCTGGGGATATCCGTCACTGAATGAATATGTAATAGGATTGTTTAAAAAAATATTGATGTAATGTGCCCAGTGATACATACTTTATTCAAGTCTTCGCTAATATCGTCCTTCCTAAACGGCGAATCACAAAGAAAAGTTTAAAAAAAAATTTGTTTCTTCTTTTTTCTTTAAGGATAAGTTTTCAAACTCTGTTACGTTACGATATAAGTGAGTTGTGTTGCTCTAAGCTAGGGGCTTTCACCCCGTGTTTCAAGGGCTGCGGGTAGCCTGCAGACTACAGTATACTTCCGTGGACTGCTGAACCAGTTTCCGTAATTTTAACTGTAACTTTAAGTTAAAGCAGAAGTTAAAATTGCTTCTCCTTATATTGTTCCCTTTTTTTTTCTTTTAACTTAACTATTGAAGGAAGCCACATGTCAGGTTGGGTTTGAAGTATGGAAACTGTAATAGATTTGGAACACAATGTAAATATTTATTAATTTTACTGTTTGAAAGACACTTGCTAAGATAAACGTACATGCTAAGAAAAAACTTAGCATGTACATATATATAGGAGATTTATTACCTACTACTCAGAAAAATAACGATGTTGGAAGGGATGTATTTTAAACTAACTGACTAGCAGAATTATACACTATATGCCTCTTTATAAAACCTCGTACTGTAGTTAGTTATTTTTAAAGTGAGATATTCCTCTGTAAACATATTTACTGAAAAACCAAACCCTTGAATTTGCTAATTGATAGCAGGGTATAAATATGATAAGAGATAAAATTTAAAATTTACCCTCGTCATTTACATTAATCTATATTTTGGCTTAAACAGGTAGGTAAATTATATTTGGTTTTTATTTACTCTCGGTTTTTTACCCCGTGTTTCACCTTGTACAACTTAAGGAAGAATATCTGGAATTTACAGTTTCATAACTAGTTTTCTCACATGGATTCAGTATGGGGTTGATCAGTGGCCCCAATAATCCGGTTGCTATCCTTTGCCTCACTGTGTATCAAGATTTTACTTATTCTGACAGCTGGAAAATTTACATTGCAATGAATACAGTTTAACAGTCAATTGACTTAGTTGCAACTGAAATGAGAAGTGACTTTTTGCAGAATTTCCTCTTTATATATACAGACTGGGGGTAATATAGGGTCAATTTGTAAAATATCTCTGCTCATTACACTTCTGATCGAACATTAATTTTAGGTGTCTATTTTATTTTTAGTGCACTTTTTAATGTTACTCTTCTTTTCGGATGATTTTCTTTTTCTAGAGCCCTTTCTTAATACTCTTCATATAGGATTAACTTTCTCTCTGGTGTCCTTTTTTAGCGCTTCAGTTCAGTTAGGAATTTTCTTTCGAACTCATGAATTGCATTCATGTATTTAACTATCTCAAAAAAAGAGCAAAAATACAAGGGAAAATAATCGATGTATGTTAAGTTAAAAGTGCATGGAGTGAAAAATATTTCGTGTTGTAAAAATTTAGGGAACTCTGAAAATACTTTTTCTACTTTCAGCTACTTTTCTAGAAATTAACTTTGGTATACCGTGATTTTTTTTAACCAAAATTTTTTGCTTGCAGGAAATTGATATCATTATGGTGCTTGTGATGTTGAAATATATGCTAGATATTTTTTAAGTCCATTTCTTGTAAAGTTCAGAATAGTTGCGAATAGTTACGAATAGTTACGTTCAGAATAGTTACTAAACGTTCTTTCAGTTTAGTTACGAATTTTCTTTCGAACCCATGAAGTGCATTAATTTTTTTAACTATCTCAAAAAAGAGCAAAAATACAAGGGAAAATAATCGATGTATGTTAAGTTAAAAGTGCATGGAGTGAAAAATATTTCGTGTCGTAAAAATGAAGGGAAATTTGAAAAGACTTTTTCTACTTTCAGCTACTTTTCTAGAAATTAACTTTGGTATACCGTGATTTTTTTCAACCAAACTTTTTTGTTTGCAGGGAATTAGTATCATTCTGGTGCTTGTGGTGTTGAAATATATGCTAGAGATTTTTTAAGTCCATTTCTTGTAAATGCATTTAACGCCCTCGTTTGAAACAACGAATTATATGTATAGTAATTATGCATGGTAACAGGGCATATTTTTCTTTAAAAAAAAAAAAAATATATATATATATATATATATATATATATATATATATATATATTCTTCTTGCCGAGACCGAGATAGTTGTCGCGAGATAGTTTCGAATCTGTTATCGGAAGGGATTCATTCAATTGTCTGCAACGATGTCAGCCCTGTCAGAAATGGATGTTAAACCAGTTCTTTGGCACTGCAGCAGCTTGACGAATCACCCCTAGACAGGCCAGGTGACTCAAAACAGACTCAAGGAATACGGGAAATGCACGCGGGAGGGTTGTGCTTTACAAAAAGGGAGATTTGCTTTTTGTGTTGCTTTTTACTATGTTATTCATCATCTTTTGCTTTCCGTTGTGATAGGTCTGGCTTGAGCGGCAGTTTTATAGATGGAGCTTTCATTATTTACAGCGAGGCATACACTTGGAATGGGATGAAAGTGGTACAGGATATCGTTTCTGTCGCTCTTTCAAGAGCATTTTGGCGAAAAAAAAGGAATCTTTTAAGACGCACATACCATTAGCATATTAGGTTCTTCTGTCTTAACTTCTGACAAATACAGTCTCCAAGCTATCATTAAGGAATGTATATTTGGAACTACATTCCGATTTAGTTGTGGAAATAATTAATTTTTGCACTTATTTTTTCATTCGAGGAAACTAAAACTAATTTGTGCATATGGAATAGAAATATGAGATATGTATTCTAAAGAATATGAATATAAACTATAATCAACTGTAAAAACCAATATTATCAGTACCTGGAAGCAATGCTTGGGGAAGTTCGTCGTTAGAAAGAAGGCAACATTTGTATTTTTTCCAAATCTAGTTAAGCTTCATAAAAATTCAGCTGTTTATTTTTGGAAAACCATCTAATTTTGATAACAATAAATACTAACTAATTGTTCTTCCTGTATTATCAATTTACTAAAGCATTTTATAAGTGTTTAATTTTTTCTGTATAGATATGCAAACATTAATTAACGAGTATTTAATTAATTTCCTCTTGGAAAATCCCATCTGTGTGTATTAATCCGTTATGTTGTACTATATAATTGCATGTTATACTTATAGTTTGCTATCGTCATATAAATATTGATTTTATTCATGAAATTCCAACGAAATGTATGAATACTGTTTTTTTTGTGAAAATAATAGAAAAAGGACTTCTAGCAGCAATAAGTAGTCCTAGTCATTCATCGCTTGTGTTCTGAGGACATGTATTTGGATTTTATTTATTTCATTTGATTTCTATCTGGATAAATCCCCCAGGAAACAGGCAAAATGAATCTCAAACAAACGATGGGATGATAAGATTTGAGCTAGACGAACGACAGATTAAAAGCTTATTGAATTTATAAATATTTTGTAATTTAAGTTTCGCAAATGTTTATTTGTCATTTACGTATTAATTACTGATAGTAATTGATGTCCTATGTACGTTTAACTTTCACATGTTGAAATAAATTTCTTTTATTAACCAGTTATGGGACATTGTTTAGAAGTAATCCCTTTTGATTATATATATTTTTTTCCTTTAAAATTGTTTTAATCCAAAGGGTGTTCGTTTTTAAATTCCTCTGCTAAGGATCTTTTAGGAGAAAATTAGCCATAAATCAGATCGACTTCAAATTTTGTACTCATTCAAAATAGACCATGAAGTAGTGTGTAATGAGAAAAAATGTCCCCAAAATAACTTATAAGTAATAATATGGCACTGTAACTTCAATATATGTTCAGGCACTAAAATTTGTACACGTTTAAAACAGACCACTGTGAAAGGCATAATGAGAATAATGATATAATCAGATGAGATTATGTGACTACTATAATTTCAATATAATATTTTGAGTCAAAGTATTTCACGGTAAGATATGCTCTTTTATAATACTGGATGGCTGGAATCCATTATTTTTATCACCAATAACTCGAATACATACTCTACTACAGTTTGTAGAGTCTGAGAAATGTCCCTGGTGGGACTTTTATAGATTCCTTCAGATCTCCTTAGATAATCATATTATCTTTGAAGGCAGCACTTTATAAGTATCCCCAAAACCAAAAGTCACTAATATTCTAAATTATAGAGGTAAGATATTCGTATTATTATGTTCTCTGTTCTGTATGATAGTTGCATCATTTTTCTGAAATGTTCACTTAAGAAGTTCTTAACACTTTAATCGGAAAGAAGTTAGAGAAAGTTTACTCTCTCTCCTAGCAAGAAGGTCAATCTCCCCAACTCTTTCGACCAGTTTTCTTTAAGCATTTGCAGTCATAGAACCTCATTTCAACCCTTTATGTTTAAAAAATCTCACTGTTCTTCCATCCTTTATTTTGCATTGATGAAACAAATCGTTTATAAAGCTCGGCCTTTCTAACAGAGATACATTTTCAATTTGATGATCAACGCACTTAACTCTTTTCGAAACTGACGCTGACGCTTTGAGACATGTGGAAGGAAATTTACTTAAGACATACAAAGAAAATGTGCATCAGAAACTTTCAGTAAATCCTTAAATTACATATCGTCGCTCTTGAAAATAATCTTAACATGGAAAATGACCTTCATTTATATTAGAAAATCAAAATTTTAACTCAAAACATTACACATTGCAGTTACAGTGCCATATTCTAACCTCTGAATAATTTTTCAAATTTAATGGCTTTTTTTTTCAATTATTATATTTTTTATGGTTAATTTTTTTTAATATGTACCAAATTTAGAGTCAATCGCATGCATCGTTTTCTCTCTACCGGTCTTAAACAGGTGAATTTTAATTACTAATACCCTGTAATTTGATTCTCCTATTTAAAAAAAAAAAATTCTCATCTATTCTCTTAAGTCTAGGAGAGATTAGAGTTCAAAATATTATATTCTTAATATTATATTCACAATATTCCACGCAGTGGGCTTGGGTTCAAATCCCGGATAAGGTTTGGTTGTTTCCGTGTCGTCCCCTTCATAAGGAGCAATGACCTGTATGGTGCTCCCATAATAAAGTAGCCAGTAAAATGGCGGTGAATAACAAAAGGTAAATGTCTAACGGCAAGTGCATCCGCATTAGACTTAAAAAATATTAACAATATTATATTCACCGTAGATATGTAGGTATCGGATTAGTATCAGCAGCTTAAGTAGAGATAAGTTAGAGCCTTAAGAGTTTAGAAAAATAAGAAGTTTAATTTATGCTTTCATCTTCATAGATCAATGTAAAATAAAATGAAATTTGCTTATAAAAACTGACTTTTAGCAATGCAGTAATATAATAACTAAAATATTAACGATAATAAGTAAAGGATGAAAGTTAGTAATTCATGAAGAAATTAAAAAGCTAAACAAAATTTATTCCAATATTCTTCGGGAAAATCATCAGCATCATTTAACAACTAAAACGCATGTTTAAGAAAATATTACTTTTTACACAATGATATATTTGGTAAACTAATAGATTATAAATATTATATAAATAAACTGCAAAATTATTTTTAAAAAGGCCAAATTATTCAATAAATTCAATTATAAATAAGCTTATTATTATAAATTAATTATATTCAAATTTAAATGGAGACAACATATAAAAAAATCTACCAAAGTATTGATCTTTGTTATCATTAAAACTTTTCCAATAAGTTAACTAATCAAACAATTAGTAGCTTCAGTTTTACAGGCTGGATGAATAATTGAATTTTATAATTTGTATTCATTGTTATATAATAGCTTTCATATTCATATTTTACTTTATTTAATTTGAATAGTGGCTTCCCATTTTTTAATTTGATTTAAGCTGTCTAATTGTAATATCCGTTGTGGTTAAAAAAAAAATTGTATCTACTGATTGTTGTGCAGCACATGGTTAATGTTATACGAATAAGCTAAACGGCCTGTTCACGCTGAATCCAGAATGTTACGTAGCTTCAGCGTTAAAAAAACAGCGTCAACCAATCACAGAGCTAAATTCCTAGATCACGTGACGTGCCAAACCAATCACAGGTCATGTCAACAATCTCGGGACCAACGTAGTAACGTAACTCAACTCTCTAGATCCTATGTGAACAGGCCTTAAGAGCATTTTAGCTCTATGTGTAGGTGGTTATCAAAATAATGGAAACACCTATCATTATTTTGGTGTTTATGAATGTGCTTCGTATTCCTTAAAAAACAAATCTGGCCACCAGTATTTTTTAATATAATATAGTGTATGTATTATTCTACTGTCAGGTAGCAGTAATGAAGCTAAGGGCATCGTGCTTTTGGGGAAACAGCGTAAAATGTCAAACCTTGCAGACCTTGCGAAAAGGGCAAATTGTTGGAGCGCGTTTAAATTGGAGTATCTGTTACTGCAACCCCCAGGCTAATCGGTGTTTTTCGAGCTATGGTATCGAAAGTCATGATAGCATACAGAGTGCATGGAAAAACATCCTTTGCCAAACTGAATAGTGGTCGAAAGGGAGAGCTGAGTGAAAGAGACGAACGAGGTATTGAAGCTGATTGTGACACGAAGAAAGAAAACAACTGCAATCAATATAACCGAAGTCCTCGATCGGCATCTGCATGTTCCGGTATCAACCATTAGAGGTAGAAGGGAACTTCACAAACAAAGCATTTACGGAAGAATAGTTATTCCCAAGCCACTTGTAATAGATGCCAATACAAAATATCGTCCACACTGGTGCCACGAGCGCAAATCCTAGTCGAGTAATATGTCGAAAACGGCATTTGGTCCGACGAATCATTGTTCACATTGTTCCTCGCAACAGGACGTGCGCATGTCTGGAGAACACCTACACAAGTGTAAGATTCTGGCTGTCTCATCTTAACTGCCAATCATGGAGGTAGATTTATCAGGGTTTGGGATGACATCTCATGGTTTTCTTCATTATGGCCCTATTGTAACCCTAAAATGGAGATTGAATGAGAAGGACTATATCGAAATTTTAGCTCACTAGTCCATCCTATGGTGCAAACATTGTTTCTTGAAGGAGATGGCGTTCTCCGATATAATATTCCTCCTATACATACAGATAGATCTATCAAATATTGGTTTGAAGAGCATGAAAAAGAAGTCAAATATCTTATCTTGCCCTGTACAATCCCCCCGACTATAAATCATCCAACCACTGTGATCTGTATAAGCGGATTGATAAAGGTATCGATATCCACCACAACATCTCTAAAGGAACTTTCATGATATTTCCCTGAAGAAGGGTATATTTTATAGCTGATTATTTTATATTTATGGGAGATATATATATATATATATCCCATAAATATAAAATAATCAGCTCAAATCTGTCAGGCTTTTATATAGTGTTTAGCTTTCTCACCAAGCTCGAAACATCGAAACCTGTTAACTTGCTGTTAACTTAGGCAGTGTGAAGAACTCACATTTCATGAATTTCATAACTCCCACTCTTCGAAAAATAGTTAATTTTCGTTAGAATACTTGTACGAAGAACTTGCCTCTCCAATACTATGAAGTCAGAGGAACCATTATGCGATTGTACCCATCCAGCGATGTGTTATAAAAGCAATGTTCAATTTCCATTAATTAAGACTACACAGCATGCAATTTAGTATATGGAGTATTGTGCGCTATACATACTTACATTATATATAATTTATCTGTGAACTATATTATTTATCGTCTTTAACAAGAACAAAAAGAAAAAGAACAAAATTGCCCACACGCTTTGTATTCGGCTTTTTCGAAATTTATGCTAGGTGCTTAATTTTCTATTTTGTTTTCCTTAGCCCTAACAAATTTCATCTTATTTCTTCTAAAATACGTATTACTCCTTTCTTCTTAAAAACTGAATGGGATGCCTCCAATAAAAATATTCCTCCATTCAAAGCCGTCACTTCACTTTTATTCACAGTTGTTCCCCCGCCCTCCTTTCGCTAGTCGCTCTCATTCATCACAGATCCACTGAGTGAAAACACGGTGTTTTTACACAGCAGAATACAACAGTTCAAACGACAGTGCCCTTTAAAGATTAGCCTTGTTATTTTATCTCATGATACATAGACTCCATGAAACAAGCAGGAAGTACTCGATGGGCTATTGGGGTGAGAAGACCGTATTATCTCACATTATGACAATCCATCAAAATGGGTGGGAGGATTTTCTGGGGATTTGTTTGTACAAAGCACACATTAGTTTATCTCGTTGATGGGTGCGTTTCCCTATATGATAGAGTATATGGACATAAAAAAACTGCTTATTCTGCAGAGAGAAAATTCTTTGAAAAATCGAAAACTTTATTATTTTTTTATGGCACCCATTTAAAAAAATATAAAAAAAACCGTAGGAAATGCATTGGAACGAAATATATAAGAAGTGCTAAAGTGTAAATATTCTGCTAAGGTCTTGGAAAAAAATTCATTTAAAAAAATAACAATTCTTTAACTTTTTTTTCGCTTTAATTTTGGAATCTGGATCTAGATTTTTATTTTATATCTCTCATTCAGAATGACTTATTCTACAAATCGAACGGTCAAATATCAAACACAAATATGATATAAAGTATATATAACGAGAAAAATTTTATACTAAGTAACTAATATAAAAAATTTTAAAAATAAAAAAACTACACGTATGGCACCGAACCTATATATACTTTTTTTTTTTAAGTTGCATATTAAACAGATAATGTTTGTTGATGTCTGAATATTTTGATAGCATATAAAAGGGAAAAATCACCAACCGACAGAAATTAATTTAAATATTAAATTTGCCTAGAAAATCTATTAAATATTACATCATTATACCACTTCATTTTTAAGATGTTCTTAACATGCCAAGGGGCATTCTTTTAGCAAACGAAAATTTTAAATTAGCGCTTTTTGTTCCTTGCCTTTAATATGCCCCCCCCCCCCCAAAAAAAAAAAAAATTGAATAAATAAAGGTTGATTTTGTACAAAAGGCCTATAGTGTTGAAAGACTTCTAAAGTATTCACTAACCTGCTTCAAAATGTTTTAGTGGTGTTTTTTCTATTATTAATACCTTAAATTTCACATCAGTTTTTAATTTCAATTTTTGCTTATGCATTTCCCTTTTTTTCCAGTGAGAAGACCGTGTTTGTGCCTTACTATGGACGAACTCATACTAAAGTCCAAATTTAAGCATTTTGTATTTTGTAATTTAGTAGATCGTAGCAGTCATTATCCATAGTTAAATTCATTTTTTGGACACACAAATACATGTGTATGTATGCATTTATATGTGTATACACGAATGAAAAAAATAATTATACGACTTTCTTTTACGCTCATAATTAAATTATTGATTTCATATATTTAAACCCGTAGATGGGCCCGCATCTCTCTGAATAACTTCTAGTGAATTCTGGCCTCTTCGAAAATTATCACAAAGAGTTCTTAGAGTCTGTATACTACGGATTAAAAATTGCACAGTTTAGCTAGAATTAATTATAATTTTAAAATTTCCTTATTATCTTCAGAGCTCAACAAATCTTAGTTATTCATTGCAATTGCTTTTTGTATCAATCAGCTGTTAAACGCAATTTACTCCTTTTAGTTCTTGCTACAGAAACTGAGAATTTTGTGCTAATAAAATGACATTTTTACAACCGTTTGGTTAGTTCTTTTTATGTCGCTAGCACACAGATAACCATTTGATTGGAAATATGAGTATTAAAAAAAGGGTTCATTTTACCCATTGAAGAAGTATGCCCGCCAGATGCCAAAAGGAAAATTAAGAAACCTCAGGATATTATATCGAAACCAGTGACCTTTTCATGTCTAATACCTCCTCTTGCATCACTTACAATCCTAGGCCTAAGAAACGTAAGTAACGCTAGTAACTAAACTAAAACTCATGGCGCAACAGTTTTCACTGGACCAAGGCCGGCGGTGTCTATATCCGCTTTCTTGAGCACTGGCTTGGGGTGTCATATACAGCATATGTCTCAGGTTGTCACAACCTGACGTGGGAGCACCACAGTTTAGTTCCCAAGCATGCGTTAAATCCATCTGGAAAGTCCTTCCATGTGGTGTGTAGGTGGGTGGAGAGTACGACCCCACCAGATGTCGCCCCTGAGGCTGCTTTATAAAATTTGGGGTGGCACCTGACTAAATATGACTCTGACCTTATAGTGCCATTAAAAACCGGAGCCGCATTCCTCAACCCGCAGTCATCTATAGACCTGATCTAGAATGTTCCAGTCAAGGGGCATGACTCACAACAGCAACAACAATAAATAAATAAAAATATTCAAAATGAAGGAAAAACTATTTTTCATGGAAAGGAAAATTGATTAATGGTCATCTTTTATAGACATTTGAAGACGGAAGTTTTTCTTCCAAGATGGGAGAAATGAGAACAAAAGAAAAAAAATGTCTGGCATGAATTTCGATGCCAATCTCTGCTTTGTCATTTGATGAATTTGCTTTTAAAAGCGTGAAACCTTTGGAAATGAGAACTGCATCATAAAGTAATAAATTTTTTTTAAAGTTATAAAAATATATTTGGCATTGCTTTTTTTGTTATGTTAAAAAACTTCTGAATTCCCACTCAACGAATCCAAAATATTCGTTTTGATTTCTTTGCCTCTTGTATAGTGCGTATATTTTACCATTTTGCAAAATAAATCTTTGACTGTTACGGGTTTTAATCTGCGGGGTTTTCTAGACATAACTGTACTCCATTGCTCTGAAACTACAGTCAGAACGGAGAATGGACATTCTGTCCTTAACTTGTTTGTGAAGATAAAAATTTAATGACTAATAGTCTAGCTTTGACTATTTTTTTAAAGGCATGACTTTCACGATTAATGTATGCTGACAGTAAACGAAAAGGTCGAGAATAATAAGATAAACATGAAATTATCATATATTTTAATGATTTAGGAAGAAATCTATTTAAGCAGGGGGAAATATATGTTAAAGGAACATTGAACAATATTGGAAAAAAAAAATGTGAAAATGTTTTTTTTATCTTTTAGCACTTCTGCTTATCTCATATAATTACCATCTGTGTAATGCTGAAAAGCTCATGCTAGGGGTAAAAATAAAAACACACACGAGGAATAACAAGTCATTAACAAAAAATTAAACCTGGTTTAGGGATTTATTGTTCTACAATAACCATAGATAGATATTATTTGAGAATTTTTCGATTTCTATTACAGAAATAAATGTATTCGACTACTGCATCACCAAGATACGTAATTTTCTTTTTCATGGGATGAAGTTACCAGCATGCGTCACCTATTAATTTTAAGCAAATGTTCAGGAAAATATACAATGATTTACTATTAACCCTCTAACGGTGCGTTGGTTTGAGACAAAATAGATGGTACGGTCAAATCGGATCCGACCCGATCTCTTTTTTGATGAGGTGTTTGGTAGAAATACGTGCACAATAAGCATTTTTGTTGTATAATAATTTCTCTATTTATTTGTTTATTGATATTATTATTTATTATTTATTTCTTTATTAATAACATTTATTGATAATATTTTACATGAAATAAAACCCTTTTTGCAGAAAAAATGAACAACGAATTGTAATTTTGCTAAAGAAAGAAAATGTCTTTGGTATTTACATAGAATGTTGTATATATTAGGTCTAGTATGTAATTTAGTCTACCTAGTTTTAAACGTTAGGGAAACCAACTTTCCGAGCACAAAAGTGTTAAAAATAATATATACTGACATTTTTGGCCTTCAAAATCGAAATAAAAATATTTAAAAATCTAAATTAAAAAATTTTTTAAAAATGACTGTTGATCATGTATAATGGTTTTCAACAAAGACACTCGCATTTACTTATTCCTATATCTAGAACGGGGGTCTAGTAGGCCTATCTGGTAGGGTTTCTTGTCAACTCGATCTCTTTCAATTAGAGGGAAGAGTACGGGAGGGGGAAGGTACACCCTTGGGTCGGATTCGACCCGTACCGTACCGTTAGAGGGTTAATTAGACTGTATCTGGGTTTTCATATAAGATTCGAGTGATGACATATAAGAATTTTTTAGCACCTCAGAGGAGATTTTATTGAAGCATTTTTTATCGACTATATCTTTATCCATTAAACTAGCTGAATACCCATGCTTCGCCACGAAGTACATTCAAATTAAATGCAACGGTCAATGTATGCAATTAATGCCAAAAAAAATTTATAAAATAATCGTAACGGATATTTTTATAGACAAAATAATGTAGAAGAAAATATTGAAATTAAATCTAATAGAACATACTAAAGAATATAGTACAGTTTGAGGAACAATTTTTTTACTGTATTTTAATATTTTTTTGGATAATGTCCAATCGTCTGCCGCATTAGAAAAAAATTTTTTTTTGTTCAATTTATTTCGTTGTTATGCACATGACGCAAAATTAAAATAAAAAAAAACCACGTGATCAGCATTTAATAAATTAAATTATAAAAGTTAATCTTTAAAAATTCACCAAAAATCAGAAAAAGGATGTAAAGATTCGAAAAAGATTTCATTTTAAAGAAATTTTTATGATCTTTCTCGTGATGTAAATTTTATAACCCTCAGATTATTATTTTAAATGCAAACTTTAAAGAACTTCAAAAACAGCTTAAAAATTTAATTTAAAAAATCTAAGAAGAATTTTTCAAAAATCATTCTTAGAGCACCCCTACACTATAAGAAGAATCGTCATGCAAAATTTCAACGTTTCAGGTCCAGAGGTTTGTTTTGTGCGTTATCTGTCAGTTAGTCAGTTACGGAACTGTTTTATATATATAGATTAAATAATTAACTGAAAATTTAAGTGACTTAAGTGAGATACCTAGGATATAATTTGGCTTTTCAGTCTTAAATGCTGAGACTGAAATCATAAGTCAGGAGAAATAAATTTTGAGAGACAAAGTACGCCGTCTAACCACTTCGACTGTTTAAAACCTTGATGATTCTTTACCACCTTTCAACATTCGAGGTCAAAGTTCAGAGTTGCAGGGATTATGTAAGAGTCACACAGAGAATTTTCTTGTCTGCTGTAAAGAGTTTGGGTATTACTGGTGTTGCAAAGGAGAGAAAAGGGAAAGAAAAAATAAACTATGGATTAGAACGGAAAAACAGTGTAATTTTTTTCTCTGCAAAGACAGCGGAACTTTTTTTTGATGCTTAGAGCATGTATTTTTTCCTAGTAATTTTCTTCCTATTTCCATATATATCCCCAATTTTATTATATATTCTTTTTATACGCAGTTTTATTTTGTCGAGCAATTTCAAGATTTAGTTAAAAAGATGTAATATGAAGAATGATGTTATTTAGTTTTTATGGGTAACATCAGCATGAAATACGACCTTATCCTAACAGTTCTTTTTTGAGTAGCGTTGAAAGAATTTTTCAAAGGAATCAATTAAAAGATGATGAATATACTAAACTAGCAGTTGAAAGATTAATGAAGATGCTAGAGCCCTGTTTAAAAAAAATATTATTTATTTATTTATTTATTTTAGCCGTAGAATGAAGAATTCTTCTATATGATATAGAACAAAGAATGCAACCTTATATGCAGCCTTTTACGACTGAACTTCGAAGCAGAAAAATGACCATAATAGCAACTTTCAAAGAAAACACGGTGTTGTTATTATTTTGGCTATAATCATCTGTAGAATCTAACGGTAGAAACAAACGTCAAAGCATGAGCGAAAGACGATAAGAGAGTTTCTAAAAAGTGTTCAGAGCAAACGTCTATCACAGAAATGAGCCCTAAATAGGGCTGTGAAACATTGTGGTGTTTTCTTTTCCTATAAGGTTTTTATGTATTTTTATAGCAATTTTATATTTAAAATGATTGTCATTAGAAGATATATCTGATTATTTTCATGAATAATCAGTTGGAGAAAAATTTTTCGGAGTAAAAAAAATCTAAACCACTCAAAGTGTATTAGGCCTACAACAGTGGAAGAAGTAAAATTTGATTTATTTAGGGAAAATGTACGATACGATTCCCGTTTTCTTATATTTTCTTCGAGAAAAGCCTTGAAATTTTGAAGATTCTTAAATTCTTACCGCTTCTCTGAGGAATTTCAGAGTTCTTTAATTAGATAGGTTCTAAAATTATAGCCACTTTTTCAATCTTAATTTCGTATAATTTAAAAAAATTGAGAAGATTGCCCCACACAAACTACTGATTAAAGGAGAAAAATTAGTTTTACATCTTATCATTTTAACCTAATTTTTTAGATCATAAAATCTTTAAATATAGCAAAAGTCATAATTTAAAATTGTTTTCTAATACCAAGATTCCCCACATAAATCTTATTCGATCGTTTTTGGCTTATGCAGCAAAAGATGACCGTTGCGATCCAGAAGCAACGAACCAATGTTCCCTAACCATTTCATGATTGTACAGTTTAAAACAGCGGACTATAAGGACCAGGTTAGGAACCATGCATCTTCAGATTACCAAACTGATGTATTGTCCAGCAGACAATGCTCACTTCTTTATTCTAGATCTCACATCTTTCCCTCCCTTTTCTTCTTGAGACCAATAACACAAGATTTCAGCCTTCGCATAATTTTAATGTTGTCTTTTATTCATTTTGCCCAAATCAAATTTTTCTCCTCCTTGATATATTTGCCATATGCTTACTTAATATTAAATATCCTTCTTTCCTAGAGATAGGTTACAACCGATTGCCAAGGTCGAGTCTCGAATGACTGATTTTCTGATCTAAATACCAGTACTTTTTCTATAGTGACACTACCCTGGTGATGTAGGAAAGTATCAATTATAAATAGCACACCTCTTAATTTTTATTTTACATTCGATCATTTCATATACAAAATTTAAGAAATTTTGTTTTTCAATGAAACTCTGTTTATGCAAATGATTTTATATTTCCTTTTAGGAGTCGAAAATTTATGTCTATCTGCAAATTTTTTTAAATAAAAACTGGACTGGAATTAATGACTGGAATTTAGTGATAAACATACTGTTGAACCTCGATCTATCGTTTTTAAAGGAATCTATTGCCCTGAACGATAAATGCGGGAAATCTATAGATGAGGAACATAACAAAGAATTGTAAACATAGGGACTTGATGAAGGAAACGACACATACGGGAAAACGATTATTCGGGGAACGGTCGATCGAGGTTCTACTGTATTTAAAATTCATGAATTTGTGAAAATTCTGGGATGAACCTGAGAAATTTCTTGATGACTTCGATGTGCTCTGCTACAAGACAATATAATAACGAAACTCAAAATAATCGAAGGGTAATTCCCCTCTCCATACTTGAACACGTAGAAACTAAAGGAACTCTAACAAAATAAATGCAAAAACTTACAATGAGACAAGTCATTCCATGCTGCTTCAAGTCAATGCCACACTTTATCAATCGTAGTGGCTGAAGAGCGGTGGCGGCCCAGTCTCTCAGCAACCCATGACCAGATGTTTTCAATAGGTGAGAGATCTGGAGATCGTGCTGGCCAGGGCAACAGTCGGACACCCTCTGTGTTGAGGTAGGTCAGGACACGACGGACAACATGAGGTCTTGTGTTATCTTGTTGAAAGATGACGTTGCTGAGGCTCAAAGATAGGGCACAGCCACCAGCCTTAAAATCGGAGAAATGTAACGCTGGCTGTTCAGATTACCAACGACGCGAACAAGAGGTGTTTGTGTAGTGTACCCAATGGCTGCTCATATCATCACATCAGGTGCAGGGCCCGTATGACGATATCGAATGCAAGCAGGCCCCCTTGCGTTCTCCTCGGTGCCCCCAGACACGGATACGTCCATCATGATGCTGCACGCAGAACCGGGACTCATCTGAAAATACGACGTGGTACCACTTCTGTATCCACTTTTGTCGTTTGGTGCACCGCTGTTGTCGCGCGTCTCTGTGCTGCAGTTTCAAGGGAAGCCGCAATAATGATCGCCGTGCAGACAGTCCGTGCTGCTCCAGACGTCGTCGCACTGTCCGTGTGTATACTTTTGTTGCAAACATGCCTATTTCCTGACTCAAGGTCCCTGATGGGGCTGTACGATCCTGCAAGGTTGACCTGGCAACATGTCTGTTCTCTCAGGTGTTAGTGGCGGGAGGCCGTTGAGATCCTGCATGGCGTTCAGTATGACCCTCCTGAACCCATCGATTTCATATTTGCATGACAGTCGTTGGATTCCGATCAATGCGAGTAGCAATATCGCGGAACGATAAACCGCACTCTCGATAGGCCATGGTCCTGCCGCTATCGAATTTCGACACGTGCTGGTAACCGTTTCTCCTTCTTAAACGAGGCATAACATGATCTTCTCTCAAGCAACCAACATTCAAATGCGATTTCCGAATGAGAAACTTGCTGCGTAACTTTCCTTTTTTAAAGAGTTTGAGATGCCGTTTCTCCCCCCCCCCCCCCCCCGCGTCGTTCTATTGCGCTTAAATGCTAATCATTTGCATATCCCAGCATCTTCTTCTTTTCATGCGAATTCGACGTTTGTATCACCCCTGTTGCAATTTTAATGGCCACAAGTGTATGTAGGGGAAAGTTACCAAAATCGTACCACTTAAAAAATTATGCATGATATGGAGAACCGGTATGTCTGTTTCACAAACTAATTTAACTAATTCATAGAATGACATTTTGTTTAAACAGCTTGAAATAGCAAATGCATTTAGAAACATTTCTTATTTATATATATGCTCCAGTTTGAAACTGACCAAAAGGTACGATTTTGGTAATCAGTACAAAAAATCCTACTTGTTGGTTTCCAAAATCCTACCTGTTTGTGGTTTCGAAGTAATAGTACCTAATTACTGAAGAAATTATTTATTTATGAAAAATGAAGTACATTTCGGACAATAATAATGTTTGAAGCCTTTTGATACTCCCCCGCAAACCTCGTGTATCCAAACATTGAATCATGTATTCAAGACTGATTTCTTCATAAAAATCAGAACCATCCCTCTTATCTGTTTTTTAAATTTTTAAAAATCGTACTGGTATGATTTGAGAAACTACGCAGCAGTACGGTTTAGGCAACCCGTTGGCTTCTTAGAAAATGTTTCATTTAATCCCAAAATGAATTTTAACAATCTTTGTAGAAATGTTTTCAAGTAATATAAGTAATCTAAGCTTATATTAGTATAAAAACAAATCTGTGGTATTATGGCAGATGTTGATATGTCATTTTTTCCTGTTTTCGGCGAATTAGAAAAATAACTTTTGGTGTGAAATATAAAATCGCTCAATTATTTTTTTTCAATCCAAATATTCTTTAGTTAATACTCATATTCAACCTCAAGCATATGGATGGTCTTCAATGAAAATTTTCAATTAGGAGTTAAAATATTCAATTAGGGACTAAGTATAACCTCTTTTATACATAACAGCATTTGCCAATACGAATAACTTAGTATTATTTCATAATTCCATTATCAGCTTTTTCCACATTAAAGAACCAATTTTAGGTGTGACATATCAACTTATAACATAAAATTGAATTTTTCGGACATATCAACATCTGCTATAATGCCACAGAAATATAATTAAACCATTTTTTGAATAGGTATAGTGCTTATTTAGCATTGTTAAAATTTTACATCAGTCTTACTTGTTTTTTGCAAGTCGGAGGAAACAGCACACAAACTTGATTCTGTGAAACTTCTTATGACATGTAGTAACATAAATGACTCAGCTTTTAAGATATATTTTTAGATGTCGCCACAGTTAAATATTAAGAGAAAATTGGATGTGGTACGATTTGGGAGACTGGTACGCATTTGGCAACTTTCCCCTATAATCTACTTTATATATAATTTAATATGTATCATCTACTGCATGTATAATTTAATATGTATGATCTACTATATGAATAATGCACTAATATGCACCTACACAAACTCCCTACACTTTTTTGGATAAAACGAGAGGTTTCTTTGGGAGGAATTTGTGTATATCACTGCATAATTTCACAAGTTATCTTGCAATTTCTGTCAATTCATAGAAAGAATAAACATATTGTAATTTAACTTCTTGTTTTCCCCATATCAGTTTTCCTAGTACTAGTTGAGGGTTTTTAAATACTTAATTCTAAAGCTATTGAACATTATACACGCTATTTCAGATATTTTCAATCATATCAAATCTTTTCTACATTAGAAACTGATTTTATTGAATATATCCTTTTACATATATGAACACTGCATGAACAAACATAAGTTACCCTCTGAGCCATTAACTATTGGTAAAATAGAATAACATACCATAATATGGAAATTCTTGTTAATTGCCCGAATAGGATAATTTTGTATGTAATTTTGAATCTTATGAACTGGAAAAAATCTGTTGAATAAGGAGGGAGAATAAAGCTTAAAAAAAAACCCAGCATATTTGCCTCACTATTCTTTACCTTTTAAATTCCTTGCAGCATATCTAGAGTTTTAATGCCTAAGAATCTTAAAACTGCTGAAATTGAAGTACATATTTCAAAATAATTGAAATATTTAAAAATATTTAAAAAATTTTCTTAAGTTACAGTCAGATACTTTCCGAAGAGTTTCATTTTGACCTAAATACGTATTAGTATTTAGAACTTAATACTAATAGGTATAACTTTTAATAGATACTTAACCCATTTAAGACTGGCGTTGCGAAATATCGAATCCCCTAAAGACATTGCAGGTGAAATCGACGTTTTTTCTAATCAATGTAAAAGCAAGCAATATAGTAAGAAAAAGAAGCATATTGTATAGGAAAAATGGAAACTCTACATGGATGTAATGAATTCTAAAATAAGTTTATTAGAGTTTCAGAGATCTATCGCAACATCTTTGATGAAAATGCTTGAAGAAATGCAGATGAATTCTGTTATACCTGAAACTTCACATATTGGAAGACCATCTTCAATTCAAAATCTAATTCTCAACGAAACTCGTAAAACCGTATGGGCCATATTATTACTTAAAACAGTGAAAATAAACAAAAAGGATGTAAACACTAGAAAAGTCAAACAATAACTGTATATAATAAGTGTAATATACCTCTTCATGCCAAATGTTTCAAAGACTCAAATTTTTAAAGAATTTTTTTTTAATACCGTTTTGGACTGATGTTGCGAAAACGCAACATTTTGTAACTCTCGTAAAAATAAATTTAATTTTATGGTTACAACTTATTTGTGTAATAAATGTTCTAAGAAGTGTTAAAAAACTGTCTGGTGCATTTCCAATAAAGGAAAGATGGAGCAGTCTTAAATGGGTTAAAACAATGAAATATATTAAAAGACAGATATAAACTTTATTTTACAAAACAGTGTTTTGTTTAATATCTCAACCATTTTCTAAATATATCTCACTAATAAATCTTTATATACGCATTCATTTCAAAACGAAGAATAGATACTTTAAACAATAAAATATATGTTAAAAGACAGATATAAATTTTATTTTACAGAATAGTGTTTGTTTCACATTGCTATGCGGATGTTTTCTCTAAGCAGTGTCAAAGACCCCGCTAAATTCAGAGTTATTGATTTATTTATTCGAGACATAAAGACAAGTCTATATGTTTTTGTGTTCTGGAAAACTTTTGAAGAAAATATGGTGGCGTGGTTTATTTTGTTGAGCAGATTCTCGAAGATTTTTAACAGGCAAGTTTCCTGTTAGGTTTTCAGCACTATGGTCAACTTTTGCTACATAAGTCTTTATCAAATCAACATTTACAATAAAAAACTGATTTCGATTAACTACAATCATCCATGCCAAAACCGTGACTCGAGCCCGCAGTCTCTGGTACTGAAAGCCAGTGACCGCTTATTTAACACTATAAGATGGGAGTATCATATGGTCTTTTGAGGCTGCCGTGTACTACCCTATTGGATTTGCTCATCTTAGTGTTAAGCTATGGAGAAAATTTGTCTACTATTTGCAGCTACATAAAGGCTGATAATCCAATAAAAATGGTATTTTCAGATAGCTTGAACTTTTCTGCACCTTGCTCCTTGCAACAGGATTCATTTTATAAATTTCGTCCACCAATGGAATTTAGGAACGTTTAAAACACATTCTACCAGATTCCCCCCCACCCCCTCCGAATAATTTAAATTTTAAAATACTATTTGCATTTTTTTTAAACGAAAAATGCCCCAAGGTGTAAAATTTCTTTCTCTTTTACGGAGTACCATTAAAATTAAAAAAAAAAATCCTTCAATTCAAGTCAGCAATCCTTCGACACATTTTCTCCTTAGGTGACTGAATCCAATAGGGTTACTACACAGCAGCCTTAATGACTTGGATGATAAATTATGTACGTTCACAAAATATCCAGTCTGTGATGTATTTTGACCATGCGTACTATTTGCATCATCGTCTACGTAGGAAATCAGTCTAACCAGCCGAGAAACTGTTGTAGAAGTTAGATCAGGTTCTATTACTGTTATTTCAACAATGCAACATTAGGCTTCTCTGAACAACTACTAACTCTAAACCACCACTTATTGGAATACTTCATGCTATAGTAATTTCGTATATTTCACGAAAGGAATCAAAGGACGAAAGAAAACAGAGATGGAAGGTCTATTGTAAAATGATTCTCCTCCAGAAAGTTGGTATAAGAATGAGCTTTAATGTGAGTTGGAATCAAAGAACGAAAGAAAATAGAGATGGAAGGTCTATGGTAAAATGATTCTCCCCAAAAAGTTGGTATAAGAATGAGCATTAATGTGAGTTGTTATACATCAGAGGTGCGAAAACTGTGGGTCGCGACTCACAGGAGGTCGCTGATAGTTCTAAGTTGAATTATTGAATTATTTAATTAAAAAATATGCGTTTCATTTTTTATAATAACATATTTTTAATATTTTCATTTATTTTGTACAAATACATATTAATATTTAAATGAGATGTTCTAATCACACTAGATTTGTCAAAAACAAGTACAGAATGTAATCACAATAACAATAAATGTCCCACCGTTCAGGAATACACAGTAATTAGAACTGAAGACTAGTTTCTACAGTAATTCCTGAATACGCTGCCGAGGGTCCACCTGTTCGCTTATGTTTATTTAGGTTTTAGGAGCCGTGTCAAGTAGTATAGACAACCGATTGTTGGCCCCACTTACTCCTATGTACAGATTGTAAGCAAGACATCTTTTCCTTGTTATAATGCAAAGTAAATAGATACCCAAAATTCATTGATTTTTAAAATAGTTTGTTGAAATTTGCTTCTCTCTTTCTTTTTTTTTCTTTAATTTTTTCCTTACGGGATGGGATAGCGTGTATCCCAAGAATATGGGCCCAAGAATATATATATATATATATATATATATATATATATATATATATATATATATATATATATATATATATATATATATATATATATATACATATGTGTGTGTGTGTGTTTGTTTATACAACCCCCTTTCACTACTTCATATAACGGTCATTCTTACAAAGGGAGTACAAAATTTAAGAGGGAATTGGAAAAATGGGCCCCGTAAGCTAAGGGTTAACATTTTCTTAGTTAAAAATAAATAAATAAATGAGGTCGAGTGATTTTTTATTTAAAGAAAGTGGGTCGCGGTCGACAAAAGTTTGCACACCACTGGTCTACATGATCCTTTTTCAGAAATAATATTAATCAAAATTGATGATTACATAAGCACGGAAATCAAAAGAATGGGAAAAAAAAGGCTGTTAAATTTTATTAAAAATCAACAAGATATTATCGTGTCCACCTGATCAGACTTACTCCAGAAAAAGTCATTGAATATTCAATGATACGAATAATTTTTTAAAGCCTTCTTGAGGAGAGGCTGTATTGGATGTCCATGATAGCAGGGGGAAAAATCGAAACACAAACACAGCGAGCCTTCCGCCTTTCCAGCTAAAAAAGCGCTCCAGAAGCAGCAACACGAAATCCATAATGTCAAGCTATAAAGAATAAGCGAGCGGAGCGATAAGCGAACAGACGGAAAACAGACTTTTCGTTTGTAAACGCATTGAAGCGCACTTTGAGAAGTGATAGAACACCGTCTTAATCTCGCTGAAAAATCTAGAAGACTTTCTTACGACCTGCTTTAACGGGATGGGGGAATGCTGGCAAGAAAATAAATGAGCGTTTCGGGGAGCAGAGAACCGTTTAACGGCATAGGAGTAAGTGTGGGAGCAGGCCTCTTCGGCGAGATGATTATCAGGAATCCAAAATAAAAATGGAAGTGAAACGACAAAAACAGCGACACTGCTTCGAGTTCGGAACCAGGTCCGAGAGCTAATTAATCACGCGGGTTATCTCACGGCTCGAATCTGACCTCTGTCAGAAAGTGGGATCCAGCATGAAGAAGACGGATTGACTGACGTCAGCGGGTGGCACGTGCTACAGAGGCGCCATTGTGTGGTTTCTGTTGACCCCCGTTGACCTGAAGAGTATCTTATGCGTTATCCCCCCGGCGCGGGAGTTTTAGGACCCCCGAGTTTCTTATTTCAGCAAATCGAGCAGACGAGTGAGCACGCTGCAAATGTAGTAGCCACGTGCGGCCAACAAATTGGAATTACTCCCAATATCATCTACAATCAATGTCGCGGGAAAGGATAAATGTCGTTTCAAGGCACTGTTTTAATCACTTTTCTTTTTTTTTAATTCTAAAAGATACACCATGTCTGTGAGCAAGGATGTAGCGCGATGAGTTCTCCGACAGATTTGGATTGAAAAAAAGAAAAAAACTGTTCAACAGTGACTTATGCAGAGATTTAATTGTGATCTGTTCAGCATTACTTAATCTCTGATGAACTGGAGATCTTTATAACTTTATATAGAATTTGCATCACAGTTGGTTCAAGCGGTACGTAGTTGACTTCGCATGTATTCAATCCCCATGTTGAACAAAGAAATTTTTTCCTTTCCAACATTTTTCTAATCACAGACGAGTAAATGCAAATATTTTAATTCGATCACCTGTACTTGAAAATAGATCTTTAAACGCAATTCATGTGTCGTTTAAAAATATTTTTAACTTTAATTTTTTTAAATATTAATATTTATAAATGAATAATTTAGTTCCTGTACACACGAAAAAAAAAGGAATTCAAAAACATGCATTTATTATTCTGGGGGGTGGATAGCTTAAACTGGGATTGAAGATCTGCAATGGCTACTGTCTGAAATATTCATTTCTTTCGGTAGAATGTTGGTTTAGGATGAGCCTTAATTCCTCCTTTAACAAAATTGCAAAGTTACTCCATCCATTACGCTGTTTCCGCTGCTTTAAGCAGCTAGAACGCGTAATAACACGGAAACCTTGGTCTGAAACGGTGGTTGTATACACTGAAGGCTCACGTTAATTTCGCAATCTATTTCGCCGACGGAAAGTTATGTCCACCCACCCCCATTCCATTTTTAGTAAGTGCAGGCTATATTTATCTTGAAGGTCATTTCTCATGTTTTCATTTCGAGGCTGCTTTCCTATTTCAGAGAGAGATGCGAAACAAACAGTTCCTCAAACTATTTATTTGATTAATACCCATGAAAAGGTACTAGACCCGAGGTTCCCAACCTGGGAGGCGCGGACTACTGCCAGGGGGGGGGGGGGTGCCAAAACTTTTTTAAAAAAATCAATGTTCATACCATAATATCTATAAAAAAATTAATAAACCATAATATCTATAATTACAAGATAAAAAGAACTTTTTATATACCATGTTTTTAAATTTTCTGTTGAATCATATAAACTTGACAATTCTATGTATTAATAAATACTTTTTAAAATTTTTTGATGAATTATCCCATCAACTTGAAAGAAATTGAAGTTAATTGGAAGTTAACATGCGTTTAACTTTTCGTTCCCGTCCCGGTCGACAGATGGCTGCACCAGTCTGCAAAACAAAATTACCTGAAAAAGAATTCAATACTGCTTAAAGATGGCTAAAAGTATTAAAATAATGAATTGTCATCGTGTTGTGAGCTATTCTAAAAGTTTCAAATGTCTAGCTAGTCGGAAAGTTAGTTAAAAATTGATTGCAAGATTTGTACCGGACAAACACACACACCCATACACAAACAAACAAACAAACAAGAAAGCGAGTTAATAAAAACATGGTAATAAATAGACGAATTTGAGTTGGCAACCATCGAAAAAGAAAAATTGATAGAATTATCATGCGATAGCTCACGAAAACAAAAGTTTCAAAATGAAATCATAATTTAATTTTGGATAAACCTTAGTGGAGAGCATGAATCTTTGTATTGCAAAGCAATGCAAGTGCTTCTACCGTTTGTGACGTTTTATTTATGCGAAACGGGCTTTTCGGCACTGGCTGCAATGTAAACCAAATATCGAACCAGGTTAATAGTCGAAAAAGAGTAACGAGCGGCACTCTCCACATTGCCCCCAAGATTTGATAAACTTAGTGCCAATAAACAACAACAACCCTCGCATTAAATTTTGATGCGTTAGATTGAGTTTATTAATTAGTAATTTAATATAAAAATAAATATGCATGTCCGTATTGTTATAGCAAAATCTTGTTATTATTCTGTTAATTGTAGTTTTCATTTTTTTTGTAATAAAGTTATTATTATTTAAAGTGTCTATATTATTATATCTATTAAAAGATAGGGGTACCTTGCACAATTAAACCCCATACAACCAACCAAAAGATAGGGAAGCGCGAAAAAAAATTTAGGGAGGTGCGGATTTATTTTTTATTTATTTACTTATTTATTTATTTTATTTATTTATTTATTTATTATTTTTTTTGGGCTTAGTAGCATAAAGGTTGGAAACCGCTGTACTAGACATAACATTTAAAAGGCGAGCAGATCTAAAGTCAGATTAGGACGAAAATGGCACGCATGTCAGGATGCCTAATAAAATTGTCATAGACGCATGCACAGACACCTTTAGGCACGTTACAAGAATGTTCTCGACACCTGCAGCATAACGTATGAGACAAATATGATGAGTATTTTCAGATAACTTACTGCTTGGAAGTACAATCAAGGGAAATAAGGAGGAAGAGGGAATGAAAGGGAAAGAAAACGTAACGCTGTAAAACAGATATCGCTTACTCCTTTCAACAATGTCATATCTCAAAAAACCTGATTTTTCAGGGGAGTGATATTAAAGTTTAAAAGTAGAATAAAATGTATTAAAAATCAATATTAATTCTGCTTTCCATCGGCTAAATACTGAGCGGTGAGATATGACGATCTTTCAGGGCATTCTGAAAACAGACATAACACAAAATTGCCGATTTTTGAGATATGACGTTGTAGAAAGGAGTGAGCGATATGTGTCCCACAGATCCGTTATAAATTTCTCGGTTACTCGTTTTCCCTAAATATCAGAAAATTTCTTAATCTTCAAAACGCTTGATCTGAAAAAAAAAGGGTAATTAAATACAATTACACGTTTCTGACAACGCATATTTTATTTATATATATTTCATTTTGTTCGGTGAAAAAAAAAATTAATTTTCTTATGGATTAACCATTATGTTAGACACAAACCGTGTGCCCTATCAAAAGTAAAAAGTAATGCTCTCACTGACATGCGGTGATAGTACATTTGAAAAGTATATAAAGCGCGATACACAACTTCTGACGTCCTCACCGACAGCTGTAAAAGAAATTATTACGCAAACGAAAGAATCAGAGATCCATTGTGAAGACGAAAATATAGCATAATAGCTCTGCCACAATCTTAGTTTTAAATTCTCTTATAGTTTTTAATTTAGTAAAATCTCATATAATTTGAAAGTAATTCGAATGAAAACACAAAACCGGGTCTAAAGCCTCAAAGCAATGGAATCCCCACTCAATTTAATCATGAAACACCGAATTAATCAGGATAGAAAAGCTAATGGATACAGATATAAGACAAGAACAGTTTTGAATATTTTAATTATTTTTTCAGTTGATATATTATATCTGTGGCGTTATGGCAGATATTGATATGTCCGAAAAATTCCTTTTTGTGTTTTAAGTTGATACGTCCCACGTAAAATTGATTCTTTAATGTGGCAAAAGCTGATAGTGGAATTATGAAATAATACTAAGTTATTCGTATTGGCAAATACTGTCAGTGGCGCACCCAGGAGGTGGGCCAAGCCCCCCCCCCCCCCCCAAAGACATAGAAATTACATTATGAATATTTAATTTGCATTATGAATATTAAATTTGCATTATAAATATTTTTATCCGTTCAACTCCCCCCCCCCCCCCACAAGATTAAATCCTGGGTGTGCCACTGAATACTGTTATGTATAAAAGAAGTAATACTTGGTCCCTAATTGAATATTTTAATCCCTAGTAGAAAACTTTCATTGAAGACTAGTCTTATGCTTGAGGTTGGATATGAGTATTAACTAAAGAATATTTGGAATGAAAAACTTAATTGAGCGATATTTCATAACAAAAGTTACTTTTTTAATTTGCCTAAAACATGAAAAAATGACAAATCAACGTCTGCCATAATGCCACAGATATATTCTTTGACAAATGTTACTCCTGATAAATATAGAAATAATTATAACCATAAAACAATAAGTAGCAAAAATAACTGAGTTAATTTGCAAAGTACTAAAGAGGAGGTTTTAATTGTTTTCTTTTAAATGCTTTTAAAGGTAAATAATTTCAATAAGATTTTCATTGTCTTAATTTAAATTCATTAACACACTTATTTACGTTTGATCTTTATTTACTTTCTAGCCTTAATAGCAACGTTAAAGACTCTCCTTTGTGTAGAAATAAATGTAAAACATAACCTGTTTATGCAATTAATAATGTGTATTAACAGATTTTAAGAACTGTCACAAATAATGTGAGTTTATATCAGAAAGATTAAAATTTTAACTACTTCCTTGTTCAGGTTGAAAATACGCGAATCAATGCAAAGAATAAAAATTAAAACAGAAATTTTCACGCAGATAATGAGAAGCATAGCATGGATAAGTCCATTTGCATTGGTTCTCCGTCAAAAGTGCGAACAATACCAGTAGTATATAATGGTATGTTTACTGAATAGTTAGGTCTTCTTAATAAATAGGCTAATGAAATTATGGAGTAAAATGGTGCTTTAGCTTTGTGACGTTAAAGTCATAAATTTGCATTACCAATAAGCTATATTAACACGTAAATTAGAAGTTACCATATACGTGGCTAGCAATTTATCAGGATAGTTATTTTCCACGAATACTTTTCTAAAATTTTGAATATGCCCAAATCTTTTTCGAATTATAACCTGTTGATTCGTATAAGCTGGTGAACAAAACAGTTTCTGATTACCAATTTTCGATAGTTGGGGAAATCTTCTAACTGAACAATTTAAAATACAGATTATATATATATATATATATATATATATATATATATATATATATATATATTGTGAAGAATCCATGATTCTCCCAATTAAAAAAAAAAAGCATTTGAGGAAAATCGAAAGAACTAGCTGATTAGCTGATTTTTTTTCTGGTCAGTTTTAAGAAAAAAAATCAGCTAATCAGCTAGTTATTTTGATTTTCCTTAAATGCAGATTTTTTTTTTCAAAACATTTAAAAATGGTCGTAAAATCAGGGATCGCATAAATTGCACAGTTCCCATTCGGAAGATTCACTTGCGAGAGAGAGAAAAAAAATACTTAGTTTTCATGCATATCTGGGGTATATGACAATCTTTAGAGTATAAGTTTTAGAATTTTGATGGAATCATCCTTCCATTTTTGAGAGCCATTATTTTAGGTCATTGCAGAGCTTATCTATATATATAAAACAGTTCCGTAACTGACTGACTGACTGACAGATAACGTACAGACCAAACCGCTGCACCTAAAGGGCTGAAATTTTGCATGACGATTCTTTTTATAGTGTAGGGGTGCACTAAGAAAGATTTTTGAAAAATTCTTCTTAGATTTTTTAAAATTAAATTTTTAAGCTGTTTTTGTAACTTTTTAAGTTAGTATTTAAAATAATAATCTGAGGGTTATAAAATTTATATCACGAGAAATATCATAAAAAATTCTTTAAAATGAAATCTTTTTCGAATCTTTACATAAATTTTCTGATTTTTGGAGAATTTTTTTAAGATTAATTTTTAGAATTTAATTTATTAAATGCTGATCACGTGGTTTCTTTTCTTTTAATTTTGCGTCACGTGCATAACAACGAAATAAATTGACAAAATTTATTTTCTAATGCGGCAGACGGTTGGACATTATCCAAAAAAATATTAAAATACAGTAAAAATTTTTTCCTCAAACTGTACTATATCAACTGTACTATAGTATGTTCTATTAGATTTAATTTTAATACTTTTTTCTACATTATTTTGTCTATAAAAATATCCGTTACGATTTATATATATATTTTCATTAATTGCATACATTGACCGTTGTATTTAATTTGAATGTACTCCGTAGCGAAGCACGGGTATTCAGCTAGTTGCATATATGGAGTAAGTATCTAAATTAAATCTATCAGTTTTTACTCTTACTGAAATTTCTGTCTTTAAATTCTGAAACTAGCTTAGATTTAGCTGTTTATAGCGTACCTGATGTGACCGCGTAAAGATGTTATTCATCGAAAAACGGGAATAAAGAAGACCAAGTTCCAAGGTGACGGTAGAGGCCCCGAATTTTCCGTTCCTCTCCTTTTTCAAGTTATGAGAGGGAATAATCCCCTCACGTCAGCTGTATACTTTGGATTTCCTCTCCAATAATTCCTTATAGGCGGAAATTTGAATTCCCTCGCAGTCCCAACTGAGTATGGTCACCCTCTCTGACGTCATTAACTCGAGCGATGTTTTAATTGCGTGTTTAAGCATCCTCTGCAGTCGAGTCACGTGGGTCGTCCTTAACAAGGCGTTCCTTGTCTGCCTGCCTCAAACCGATGCGGCACACGTTCGGCGTCACAGACGGCGCGATGCGGATGGAAGGTTTGGCCGAGGAATACTGAGCAGAGGGAAACAATTGGGTTAGGCCTCCCCCGATCGCCGTATCTTCCGCGACACTTGCTCGCTGATGAGCCGTTCAAATAGCACGCAGCCTCGCTTTTAATATACAGCAAAACCTCATTCATACGATTCCCGGTTACGCTCAAACATTTTGGGTTCCTTTGATTTTACTACCGAGTTCCACAAGAAACAGTCTCTTAGACTAGCTGAAAACCTTCACTTCGCTACGAAGTACATTCAAATTAAATACAACGGTCAATGTATGCAATTAATGCCAATATATATATATATATATATATATATATATATATATATATATATATATATATATATATATATATATGTATATATATTATATATATATAACATTTCCTTAACTGACTGAGTCACTGACATACAACGCACAGACCAAACCGCTGGACCTAAAGGGCTGACATTTTACGTGGCGATTCATCTTATAGTGTAGGGGTGCACTAAGAAAGATTTTTCAAAAATTCTTAGATTTTTTTAAAATAAAATTTTTAAACTGTTTTAGTAACTTTTTTTAAGTTTACATTTAAAATAATAATTTGAGAGTTATAAAATTTATATCACGAGAAAGATCATAAAAATTCCTTTAAAATGAAACCTTTTTCGAATCTTTACCTTCATTTTCTGATTTTTCGTGAATTTTGAAAGATTAATTTTTATAATTTAATCTATTAAACGCCGATCACGTGATTTCTTTTTCTGCTACTTTAAATAAATTTATCGCCACGTGCATAACAACTAAATAGACAAAAAAAAATTTTTTTCTTGCTAATGTGGCAGACGATTGGACATTATCCAAAAAAATATTAAAATACAATAAAAGATATTATGTTCCTCAAACTGTACTATCTTAACTGTACTATATTCTTTAGTATGTCCTATTATATTTAATTTGAATATTTTCTTCTACATTATTTTGTCTATAAAAATATCCCTTGCGATTTTTTTATAATATATTTTTTTGTTTTTATTACATCAATTGTATACATTGATCGTCGTACTTATTATATATATATATATATATATATATATATATATATATATATTTATTTATTTATTTATTTTGGCATTAATTGCATACATTGACCGTTGTATTTAATTTGAATGTACTCCGTAGCGAAGTGCGAGTTTTCAGCTAGTATATTTATAATAAATACGACGATCAATGTATACAATTGATGTAAAAATATATATATATATATATATATATATATATATATATATATATATATATATATATATATATATATATATATATATATATATATATATATATATATATATATATATATAAATCGTAAGGGATATTTTTACAGACAAAATAATGTAGGAGAAAATATTCAAATTAAATCTAATAGGACATACTAAAGAATATAGTGCAGTTAATATAGTACAGGGAGTGATACCAATTGAAATAAATCAGAATTAATTTACAAACTATTATATTTGAGTACTGATAAAATAAAAAAGGGTTAACACAATCATTTGAAATAGTGATTAGCATTTCAAGCCCTTTCGAAATAAATTCTTCTTTTCGTAATAAATGCTTCTGCTTGTTTGAGGAACATATCTTTTACTGTATTTTAATATATTTTTGGAGTTTAATGTCCAATCGTCTGCCTCATTAACAAGAAATTTTTTTTTGTCTATTTCATTGTTATGCATATGACGATGAATTTATTTAAAGTACCAGAAAAAGAAATCACTTGATCAGCTTTTAATAAATTAAATTCTAAAGATTAATCTTTAAAAATTCCCGAAAAATCAGAAAATGGAAGTAAAGATTTGAAAATGATTTCATTTTAAAGGAATTTTTATGATCTTTCTCGTGATATAAATTTTATAACCCTCAAGTTACACTGCTTGACAATTGCTAAGGAACAATCACATTTTTCGGAATATTTCATAATAGGCATTGATTGAAGAAATGAAACTTAGTACATATTTAGTAGAGATACTGTGCGTTATTTATTATGCAAAATGGTACAGATTTCGCTACATGGAAAAAGAAGAAAACGAAAAACAAAAAAGATGCTCTTTGGAGCAATTCCAAACAGCCACGAAAAATAGGTCTTCTTGCCAGAATGAAGCAGTTATGAGTACCTTAGTAAGGTGTATGACCTCATCGGACACTAGTGCACATTTTGAATCTGTTTTTTATGCTGTCTACTAAAGTATTGAATAGTCCTTGGGGTATATTGTCCCACTCCTCACTCAAGGCGATTTTCAGTTCTTACAAGGTTGAGGGAGGGCGAGTTCTTTGAGAAACACGTCTGCCAAGAGCATCCCAGGCATGCTCTATAGGATTTAGTCCAGGAGAGTAAGCAGGCCATGTCATACGTTCAATATTTTCACTTTCTAGTGTGTCCGATACTTCTGTGGTTCTGTGTAGGCGCGTATTGTCTTCCACAAACAGAAAATCTGGACCTACCACACCCCTAAAAAGACGAACATGATCCAGAACAATCTCTCTGCAATACCGCTGCGATGTAACGGTACCTCGCTCAAAGATGTGAAGCGGTGTTTTGCCATTGTGCATAATGCCTGCCCACACCATCACGCCTTGGCCATACCGATGACGTTCCTGAACATTCTGTGGTGCACAACGTGTTCCCCTCTCTGTCCACACTAACTGTTGGCCAGAATCACTTGTCACAGTGAAACGGGATTCGTCAGAGAACATCACTCTGGACCACTCTTGCTGACCCCAACCAATATGTTCCTTACACCAACGTAATCTTTCTCGATGATGGCGGGGTTGAAGTGGGATGCATTGAACAAGCTTTCGTGCATACAAACCAACCTGATTTAATCGCCTAGAAATAGTTCTGGCTGATACATTTGTACGGGTAGCGGTTGCAAGGTCTGCAGCTATCTGACTAGGAGTGATATGTCAGCTCCTTTTCATCACTACGGATACATATCGATCCTCTTGTGGTGTGGTGTTCCTTCGACGACCACCGACATGCTTTCGAATAGCCTTTCCGCTTTCAGCGGCCTTTTTAAATCGCGATATGACACTTTTTGCCACTCACATTACTCTGGCCACAGTAGTGACACTTTGTCCTGCTTCGAGCCGTCCAACTGCTCGTCCACGATCGTACGCACTCAAATGATGTCTTGCAGACATTTTGCACTTAATTATTGCCCCACCACACTGATTTTCCCAGAAATAACTTCCAATAACCTACGGAGCTATTTTCGTCAAACACCTAACTGCATGAACTTTCGAATGAATAAAGAGTTTTCGTGCACTGCCTTTTACACAGATAACAGGTCCTGCCCTATTACGCCCTCTGCATTTCATTTCACTGTGATTGGTCTGCTGTCGGGAACGCTAGTTTGAAAAAAAAACCAGTTGTCCCTTAGCAATTGTCAAGCAGTGCATTATTTTAAATGCAAACTTTAAAAAAGTTACTAAAACAGCCTACAAATTTAATTTAAAAAAATCTAAGAAGAATTTTTCAAAAATCTTTCTTAGTGCACCCCTACACTATAAGAAGAATCGCCATGCAAAATTTCAGCCCGTTAGGTCCAGCGGTTTAGTCTGTGCCTTGTATGTCAGTCAGTCAATCAGTCAGTTACGGAACTGTTTTATATATATAGATGACGTTGATAGCCGGAAGATTAAATATACTAGAGAGATGTGTGTTATGTGTCTATTTATCGTTTAAACCAAACAATGCAAAAGGTTTTGCTGTTGATTGTTTCAATTCTTCTGCTTTTTTTTTTTTGGTGCAAATGTATGCACTGTTACAATAAAACAAAAGCCCAACATCTGTCTGTGAAAAAAACCAGTTTTTTTTTCAGACAAAAAAACAAAACAGGTAAAAAAACAGGTTTTTATGTTCATTCTCTCTTTTAGTGCCTACTCATGATGATTTTGATTTGGTTTGGTTTGGAGCACTACGGTCAATTTTTGCTACTCAAAGGCTAGTTAGACCAAGATCTACTACTTAAAACCGATTCCGAACGGCTACAAACATCCCTGCCTAGGGTGGGACTCAAACCCACAGACTCTGGTATCCATATATATATATATACATACATACATATATATATATATATATATATATATATATATATATATATATATATATATATATATATATATATATATATGTATGTATATATACATATATATATATATGTGTGTGTGTGTTTGCTGTGTAAAAAGTGTCAAGTCCAAAATCGTAGTTTTGAGAAAAACGGGGTTGGGAAAAAAACAGTTTCTTTAAGTTTAATTTTTAATTTTTTTTAAAGTAAACTTTTCTAATTGTATTTTTGTTGAGTAAAGATTGTTAAGTCCTTGATTGGGACATAACCCCTTTAACGCTAACATGTTTGTGTTTTGTTTCACATATCCCAAATTTTCCCTGATGAATAAAAATATTTAGGAGTGGCATTGGACTTAGCTTTCTGTACCCTGCAGTAGCCCTTGATTTTTCAAACATGCCTGGTCTGATAACTCAGTTTAGCCCATTTATGACACCCTTTGCACAGCAAACACAGATATATATATAGTATGCATAGGCTTTCATAAAACTGTTCCCAAAAATTTAATTATAAACTTGTTCGTGTGAGCTTACCGTAATTGAAATAAAAACATTTTAAGTTCTCGTGACGTATCTAATAAAACCATCCCAATAGTTTTATTAATCTCACAAACGCTTGATTTGATTCATTTGCATAGAGAACATTAGAGTATCTCATTATCACATTTTAAAATAATTATAATTTATAACACACAAACAAATACACATACACACACACACATATACATATATGCTTCACCCTTAATTTCCTTATGAATTAAGGAACGAAATATAGATAGATAATCCACTACAGCTATTCAAATACGATTCAATCATTACACATAGATTATTTTACTTATAAACTAGCTTATTTACTTATGAACTATTAAAATATTAGTTAATGATTTCTTCACTCTTTGGAAAGTTTCCACAATAAAACAAATCACTAATTAAGTTAAGATTTAGAAATTACAATCACCAAAAATAAATCATGAAGAACTAAAAAAATGCAATAAGTTACTTCCTTAACATTGCATATATTGACATTTCACTAAACATTTTATCAGTTATCTGTAAAATATATCATACTACTCAACTTAAAGAGTATCTAACTACAAATGAAATTTTCAAACCACTAATCCAGTCTGCTAGTAATACAATAAAAGAAACTAATAGAGGTTTATAAACTTCTTAAAGCAAAACTAACAAATTTTAGACCACTCGATACCCCACCAACTTAACCTTCTATTCCAATAACCTACTATTAAGGCAAAAAAAAAAAATGCTCAGATTGATTTTCTAGTCCTAAATATAACAGGTAATAAAAACAGTAAAATTATCTACGATATTTATGACAAAAAAAAAAAAAAGAAATATGCAGTTTTAGTTTCTCCACTATATTTCTTGCCAGCACGATCGTAGTTTTAAAATACCATAATTAGTGAATTAATCAAAATTAACAGGTTATGCTCGTTAAATAATTAACCAAAAGAAAATCTACAACACAGGATTATCAGACTCTACAGGGTTCCCACCTATATCCGTTACACCCCCCTTAACTTCTAAACGGTGACAGCTTAGGCCATAAAGTTGGTGTCTAGGTATAGTAAAAAGGCTATGCGCTACTCGTTGAGATAACTTACAACACCATCTATCGGCAAATTTTGGAATTAGTGTTTTTATCTCAAAAACGGCACGAGATACGGGAAAAACGTCAATTACAAAGTTGTTAAGCATTATCGATTTGGTAAGAAAATACACCTTGGGCACATTAATACTCAAAACAGAATGTAAAAAATGAACATTTGTTTGATACTTGCTGAACATTATTGATGCTTGTGCCTTCGTAACATGTGCCATGTTGTACAATGTGCAGCGAGAAATCCAGTCCAGAGTGCAAATGTGTATAGTGGCTAATGAAGAGCATTTTCAGCAACATAAATAAATTATCCTGAAGATAGGGAAGTGTCTCAGTTTCTTTCTTCCTCTCTTTATGACATGACAATTTTCGAAATCGTGATCAAACAAATGTTCATTTTCTACATTCTGTTTTAAGTTTTAATGTGCGCAAGGTGTCTTTTCTTACTAAATCGATGATGCTGAACAATTTTGTAATTGATTTTTCCCCGTATCTCGTACCGTTTTTGATATAAAAACGATCATTCCAAAATTTTCCGATAGATGGCGTTGTAAGTTGTCTCATCGAGTAGCGAATAGCCTTTTTACTATACCTAGGCACCAACTTTATGGCCTAAGCTGTCACCGTTTAGAAGTTAAGGGGGGGGGGGTAACGGATATAGGTGGGAACCCTGTATATAATCAAACTCTTTATATAGAATTCTAAGCAACTGATTGCTTTAACCTTTCATAATATTTTGAAGTAATTTTCTTTAGCATAATAAACTTAATAGTATATTTAATATTTATTATAAACTCAAAAACAATTTTTTAAAACTTCATAGTAATTTTCTTAAATATGAATGAGTAAATAGTATACTTTTATATTTTTTTCAGTTAATTTTTTTTTTGTATATTCATGAATACCTTAATTTTATCAATCATTTTTAGGAAAAAGATTCATAAAGAAAAGCATCTAGAAGGCGGATCGTTGCAAAAATTGTTGCAAATCTTAATACGAATGCTTGGATGAGGATTTGTGAGGGAAGTTGTTCGTTTCAGATGGTGGTGGTGTGCTGCAATAAAAAAATGTCAAAGATGAAACTTTGATTTCCGTTATCAAAATTTTCGATACGACACCCATTGTTATGAAAAATACACTCGAAATGTTAAGAATGCATAGACCAAAGTTGCTGCACTTGTACATGCAATGGTGAGTGGTTGGTACGTTGGTTGGCAGATTATAGGGCGTTATGGTTCTCTTTTACAACAGGAGGACTAAATTATTAGGACCTATTATTTAAAGCCAAACATCTGAGTGAATAACTGCATAATGCTTTGTGATTTTGACTCTGAAATAAGTACTACTATCTATATATATAAAACAGTTCCGTAACTGACTGACTGACTGACTGACATACAACGCACAGACCAAACCGCTGGACCTAAAGGGCTTAAATTTTGCATGGCTATTCTTCTTATAGTGTAGGGGTGCACTAAGAAAGATTTTTGAAAACTACTCCTTAGATTTTTTAAAATTAAATTTTTAAGCTCTTTTTGTAACTTTTTTTAAGTTTGCATTTAAAATGATAACTTGAGGGTTATAAAATTTATATCACAAGAAAGATCATAAAAATTCTTTTAAAATGAAATCTTTTTCGAATCTTTACCTTCATTTTCTGATTTTGGGGGAATTTTTAAAGATTGATTTTTAGAATTTAATTTATTAAAAGCTGATCACGTGATTTCTTTTTCTGGTACTTTAAATAAATTTATCGTCACGTGCATAACAACTAAATAGACAAAATTGTTTTTATTCTTGCTAATGCGGCAGACGATTGGACATTATCCAAAAAAATATTAAAATACAGTAAAAGATATGTTCCTCAAATTGTACTATATTAACTGTACTATATTCTTTAGTATGTTTTATTAGATTTAATTTGAATATTTTCTTTATTAGATTTATTTTGAATATATATATATATTGGTATTAATTGCATACATTGACCGTTGTATTAAATTTGAATGTACTCCGTAGCGAAGCACGGGTATTCAGCTAGTTGTTTCATATAACTACAAAGGTATTTCCTTGAATCTTTCGACAATAGTTTTTACATAGTTCCTCAGAGTTATTACTGTCATTTTAGTAAAACAAAGCCACTAGTAAATCTGCCAATCTTGCAGATTTCCAGGATCCCTCTATCAACGTCAGGGAAAAATTTACGTTTTAATAGGTGTCTCATATGATTAGATCCTGCATTGTGCTGCAAAATCACGAGAAATTTCCATGTTCTTGATATTTTTAGCAAACTAAGGCCACCTGGTTTAGCATTAAAACAAATTTTATCTTTACTCATAAATTACGCTACCTTTATTTTAATTAAAGTATCATTTTTCGTTGGAAACTGTCAAATATATCCTTATCTAAATCTCTCAGATTTATGTCAGCTAAAATATAGCCCTCCAGTATATATACTATCACGAGTGCTTTGAATATTAGCTTCTCAGTAATAAGATATTTATGGTGGGGAATGAGATATGCAGTGAACTGAATGCACATGAGTGCGACAAAACTTCATCTGTCTAGTTTGTGCTCAAATTTAGTACGGAAAATTAGTATCAGAGGGCAAAAACTGGAACCTACTAGAAACGAGTGTTTTCTAAAAATTACGGCTCCTAATATAACTTCTTCCAAACTAATAAATACTATGTCACTCAGCATAGCTGCATCCAGACTTGAAATTGGTGAGTGGTGGTTTATTGTGCTTCCTAAAAAGTGTTTTGGGCTATTTTTTTTTACTAGGTATTAATTAGTATCGCAACTACTAGTTCCTTTAAGTTCACAAGAAATACCTACATAATCAGCATAGCAACATGCTTTATGGTTAAAATAAAATAAATATTGCCATTAATTTAATTTTCAGTGAATTTCATTTTTTACTCATTAACTAAATTATATGTTGGTTAATTTCATTATTGTAAAGCATTATATCCTTGTTATCTCTTTTATTCAAGTTTCTTATACTAAATTTATTTTAAACTATATGAAACTAAAGCAAATATATCCATCTCCAGCGTACTCACAAGCCTTGAACCTAGGTTTCGGCCTTGTTATGGGCTCCTTTGTAAGCCGAAAATTACACTGGAAGGAAAATAATTCCAATTGTGGAATTTCTCTAAATTTTAACTGCAAGGGCAGATATCCAACTCATAACGGAAAAAAACTACCGTCTATCATGAATTGCGATAAGAATTTTAGAAAGCTTCTCGTCCTTTAGAAGCACGTCTCGTGGAAGAGGTCACTGAGGCAAATATATGTATCTCCAGCGTACCTAGACGCCTTGGACCTAGATTTCGATCTTGTTATGGGCTCCTTGGCAAGCCGAAAAGTACACTGGAAGGAAAATAATTCCAATTGTGGAATTTCTCTAAATTTTAACTGCAAGGGCAGATATCAAAGCTCATAACGGAAAAAAACTACCGTCTATCATGAATTGGGATAAAAATTTTAGAAAGCTTCTCGTCCTTTAGAAGCACGTCTCGTGGAAGAGGTCACTGAGGCAAATACAGTCGAACCTCCATATATCGAAGTAGCAAAATGCCGGAAAAAAATGCGATATATAGAAATTTCGATATATAGAATTGATCTTAGTTTTATAATAATTCTCCTAAAACATTGAAATTAAAGCTAATTTTCTTATACGAAACTCCAATTCCAATTTATATGTGAATCACATTAAATGACAGTTAATAACTAAAAAATGAATTAATGTGAAAGATTTATTGCGTACTATATACCTTAAAAAAACAATAATCCAGACAGTGGTTACAGTGATCACAGTTACATTCTTTAAAAAAAAAAAAACTACGAATATCTTGCTGAACAGCCAGTTTTGCGGAAAGTCAATCAAAGAAATGCTCGCATTTATTCAGTCCATTAAAAACTTCATCAGGGACATTTTCCACGAATTGAAGTACACGAAATATTGTTTCAAACGCCAAAAATTTGGGAGATTTTATTCTAAAGTGGAATAAATTCTCCCAATATGTCGTGAAAAAAATTTCGGTATATAGAGATTTTTTCGATATATAGAAACAGTTTTTCTATGTAATGAACATGGAGATTTGCTAAGAGTTTGATATATAGAAAATTTCGATATATGGAGGTTCGACTGTATATGTATCTCCAGCGTACCTAGACGCCTTGGACCTAGATTTCGATCTTGTTATGGGCTCCTTGACAAGCCGATAAGTACACTGGAAGGAAAAGAATTCCAATTGCGGAATTTCTCTAAAATTTAACTGCAAGGGCAGATATCAAACTCATAACGGAAAAAATTACCGTCTATCCCCGATTGCGATAAAAATTTTAGAAAGCTTCTCGTCTTTTAACAACAAGTCTCGAGGAAAAGGTCATTGAGGCAAATATATGCATTTCCAGTGTACCCAGTAGCTTTGGGCCTAGGTTACTAGGTTCTAGGTTCTTGGACGTGCATTCATTATCTTCCCCCCAATCAAAAGCTAGATTAAAACTAAACAGATTTTTTTTCTAAAATCTTTTGTAATTAGCATTGTTTAAATTTAAATTTTGCTCAAATAGAGAAAATAAAAATATTATCACAGAATTTAGTGTTAAAAATCAAAGTTATTTTGAAAACGTTATTATTTAATTGAATTATTCTTCCAATCCCAAATTAACACACAAATCTATGGTGCATGGATGTTCATTTAAGACAAAAGTAATTAGAGATACAGACTAAGGATTTGTGCAAAGAGTACAGGAGACAGCATTTAGGCAAAATCTGTCAAATTGTGTTTTTTTTCCTAACGGGTTTACTCTCTCACAGTTTTTTTTAAAACCAAAGTGGAAGTACTTGTCGTCAAACATTCGCCTACACTATACTGCAGTTTACTGTCCATTTTATTATGGCACCATATAGGTGGACAGCATTACCCCTATAGAGGGACGACACAAAAGGAGGCGCGACGCCGGGATTCGATCCGAGCACTCTCACCACCGAAAGCTAGCGCACTGTACCACAGGACCACCACAACTCCACTCCCTTACAGTGTTTATTATTAAAATTTGACTACTCAAAAACACACCTTTTTAAAAAAAATAAGAACTGTAGGTGCTACAAATGAAGAATGAAGGATTTCCATGTATATTTGATTGGTACATTAATTGATCTCTACGTTCATCAAATTGACAACTGCTAAACTTTAGACTTTATTACTTTAATTTTGGAGATATAATACATGGGTGAATCTCTTGCAATTTTGGCAAGGTATTACAAACTCTGGAGGAGTTTATATCTTCTGGGTTAGTTCATAACAGCTTTCCTGAGATTTCCATTGCTGCAATTTTATGTTAAGACTTAAGAGCAAGTATACAAAGTGGCTTACCTCAAAAGTTATTAACAAGTTAAAGGACTCCAGTTTAAAGTACTAATTATGCAATACTTTATGAGGCATATCAGCGAGTGAGACTTATAATAATAGGCGCTACTAATGAAGAATAAATTATTTCCATGTATATTTGATTAGTAGATAAATTGATCGTTCATAAAATTAAAATATGTAAAACTTCAGAATGTATTATTTTAATTTCGGTGATGTAATGCAAGGATGATGTACCAGATCTATTGAAATTTTAGCAAACTCTAGAGGAGTTTATATCTTCTTAGTTTTTAACAGCTTTGCTGAGATTTCCACTACCGCAACTTTATGTTAGGACTGAAGAGCAAGTATACAAAGTGGCTTACCTCAAAAGTTATTGACAAGTTAAAGAACTTTAGCTTAAAGTTTTAATTATGCAATACTTTGTGAGGCAGATATTCGCGTGTGAGTCTAAGAGAGGTGGGAGTATCCCTGTGAGACCAACAAGGGGTTCCTGCTCAATAGAAGTTTACAGAAAAAAGTAAATGAAATATGCTGGAATCCCCTTATTTGTTTAAAGATATTGTACGAATTTGAAATGAAATATTTCAGTTCACAGAATAAGAGAACAAAAATATATAACTTTCCGTGATCATTTTGATGGTTTACTGTGTGGGAAGACCTTCACCTGCTTAGACGCAAATGACGGAATGACAGGCAAACAAAAATCACTTACAAACTAAAACACCTTTTAAAACAAATCAAAATTAAAAGACTGACAAGCAACAGTTATTAAAGGTTGTATATTGAACTTCATACAAACAATGGGATTACCGTCGGAATTCATTCCGGTAAACAGACGCTGTATTCGCTATTAATAAAGAATAAGAGTTTTTCCATGATTAATAGGTTAATTGATCTCTGCATTCGAAAATAAAAAGCTATATAATTTCAGACTGTATAAAGGTATAAAACTTAAAACAGAGGTCGTTAAACTCGAGTCTCCCAACCCTGAAGCCGGAATTCAATATACTAAACTATGACGGCGCTGTAACTAATTTTTATTTTTTATATCCATTCCTTGCTGTTCACTTTCTTTTTGAGGCCAACGACAGAAAAAGTTGGCTTCATATATTTGCTTCCATTTTTTTCCTCTGACGCTGAATTTTCTTTAAATTGAATTTATCTTCTTTCTAGCGGCCCATTAACGCACTCTCCAACAGTATAGCGTCATTGTAACGTTCATCTGCCGTGACCGGAAGTAAATCCTGGTCTCCTTTCCTCGAGATGAGTATTCTACCTACTGAATTACCCGGGTGATGGGACGGTATATCATTTTTTTGAACTTCATTTCTCCCAATAGCCTCCATTTCCTTTTTCATGCATGCATTTTACGTATTTTTCATTATTACAAATAAATATTTCTTTTCAGAGTGCTCTCATAGATATCATTCTGCAGTTGAAACTAGAGAACTATTTCGCTGAATAAATTCCGAGAAAAAAACTATTACGAATTATTTCTACAAGTCAAAAAGGGTTTAATAAAGGAAATCTTTATATCGTCACATCTAACCCTAATACCTAACTGTATTTTTTTTTTAATCCTTGAAATGCAGGAAGATACGTTTGAATAGTAGTTTAATGTATAATATAGTAATCCTATAGTATAAATCTCAAAATAGTAAAAAAAAATAGTAAAAATGAAACCATAATATATTGTAATATTTTTCATACTTTTCGTATCTTTATTTGTAAACAATTAAAATATTGTGATACTTTAATTATAATGAACTAATTTTACATAAGTAAATTAAAATTTATATGTATATATACGAAATAAAATAATTGCTTTTGAAAACTATTATGAATGAATGTAAAATTATTTGTAGATCGAGATGCACTATCTTAAAATAATTTTAATTTTAAATTTGCTGTTACTAAACACTGCAATAATATGCGATGTATAGAAAATAAAATGGAAAATCAATCGGATTATGCAAATGATAATGACTATACACAGCTTTATAATATTAAAGTTTCCCTTTTATAATACTGAACTGAAAATTGATGACTTAAGGATCTCTTTAATAATGCTGACATTGAAGATCCGTATAGAAATATAAAAAAAAACTCCTAAATTATGATCCAAAGTACAACAAAGACATTTTTTTAGCATCTTTAAACAAATCACTTAGTTTTCAGCTGACAATTATGAAGGCAGTACCCGAAACCTAGTTTATAACTTTAGTCTCATAAAATCAAATTTAGTCATTATGATTATTTTGCTTTTAATGTATACACAGATAACTATAATAGCCAAATTATATTTACTTTTATAGAGATTACTTAAAACTATTAGCAAGCAGTTATAACGGAATTAATTTCAAGGAATAGAAAAACCTTAATTTTTCCTTGTCGTTAAAACTAAACAAGCTCAGTATGAATTCCTAAAGTATAAACGCTCTTTTCGCCTTAAGCAGATCAAGAGATCGCCTACACAGTACTCCAAGGCGAGCAAATTGCTATTTACCTGCCGTAGTTTGCTGTGTAGACGTGTACAACACCTATTTCCGGATTGTTTTCCCTACTCGTGATGCTTATTTTCTTATATCTTTAATTTTAGTTCATAATAAGTTGGATTACGATATTCCAGAATATAAATTTTTTTCAAAATTATGATTAAGAAAAACTTTTCTGATAAATTGATTAGTCCCCTAATTAGCGAATTTTGTTCAGAAAATTAGTGTTATTATCATTATTCATTTTTTTTTAGTTTTTTAAGGGGCAAGGGACCTCCAACCTCGTTTTTTAAAAATTTTCAAAATTTCACTCTCGTATACAAAAAGAGTATAATTAATATTATTTTCTACTATATTGAAGACGCTTAAAATTCAAAAATAAGTATTTTGTAGAAGAATCAGACCTCTTTTTCAAAAAATTCTTCAAAAATGATGGCATTTTTCAAAACGTTCCATGCGCATTACTTTTGCTCTGATTTCTTCCAAATTTCTGAGATTGTTAATTTAAATATTTTCCACAAACCTGGGCATTATTCTTTGATACCAAAAGTATTTTTAATATTTATAGACCATGAAATAAAGTAAAAACATAAAAAACAACAGGCAGATTAACAAAATAATTATTTATGGATTTTGATCGGTACAAAACAAAATCATTGCACAGCTATGTTTATATATGTATGGTAAACTTATATTAAAAAAATTAAGATTTTTAAAGGATTTGGAATGCACATGGAGTATTTTGAAAAATGCTAGAATTTTTGAAAATTTTTTTGAAAAACAGACATTATTCTGCCAAAAAATACTTATTTTAAATTCTAAGGGTCTTCAATTGTAGTAAAAAAGAATACAGATTATTATCCTATTGTTTATAGTGCCAAAAATGTAAAATTAAAAAATTCCAGGTTGAAGCTCCCTTGTTCCCTTAAGCTAAAGGTAATATAGAATAATTTCATTTCAAGGCCACACAAACAATTAATATCTCTAAAACATTTTTTTTTACTACTTTCATTAAAAAATTATTTACGATAGCATTTTCTTCACTTTGAAAACCATGCATAAACTGTGCCTCAGAGTTAAAGGCATTAATCTAAACTAAAGGTTATAATTAGAAAATTAAATGTGAACATGCATACTCACACATTTTTTAAAGATTGATGAGGCTGTATATATATATATATATATATACAGTAGGACCTCTAATTAACGAACCTCTATTTTGTGAACTTTTTCTTGGAACCAAGAACATTTTGTGAATTTCTTCGTAAAATATCCTCCAAATAGCGAAGTGCATTCTCTATTTAACGAACTTTTTCTTGTGATTCAGTAATTTTTTTCTCCATATTTCTCAAAATATTTCTGAACATTTCAAACTTATTCTTCCTATTAACACATTTTATGGTGATCAATGACCTTGAACTGGTTTTTACCAGTAGCCTAACTCACAGAGAGCAGTAAAATCGCTGTCATTCTTTGTATTTCATCGAGGAAGTGCAACATTTATCCCCCCCCCCCCCCCCACTGTCCACTTCACTCGAAAAACTTTCAATATCCCCTTTTCACCCTCAATGGAGCTGTCTCGTGTCCTTGAACTAGTCTCCCGTTTTCTAGATTGTTGATCAGAGTCATGCTGGTAGTTTCGGTTCTTGTAGCGGGAAAATATCAAAGCGAAAGTGCTTGAACATCAAAGAAAAAAATTTAATTCTTCATGAGGTGGATAAAGGCGTGAAGAAAAAAGATATTGCTTTAAAATTTGGTATTCCTTAAACTTATCAACCATAATAAAAAATCGTGATAAAATACAAAATTATGATTAATCTAATTCTTGTTCAAAACGTTTAAAAACATGTGTCTATGAAGATGTGAATGAGGCAGTTTTGAAGTGGATGCACACAATGCGAGATAAAAATGTTCCAATCTCTGGGCCTTTCATAATTGAGAAAGATCTTCAATTTGCGAAGGCATTGGGATACGGCGAATTTCCAGGAAGCAATGGATGGCTTGAAAAATTTAAGAGAAGATACGGAATTATAGAAAAAGTAATATCTGGTGGAAGTAAAGACGTTGATGATAATAATAGTGAAAATTGGATTGCGGAGACACTGAGTAAAATTTTAAAATACTATAAACCAGAGAACATCTTTAATGCGGATGAGACTGCTTCATTTTTCAATGTTTGCCTCAAAACACATTAACATTTAAAAAGGAAAAATGCTTTTGGGGAAAACAAAGCAAAGTAAGATTAACTGTCATGTTAGGTGCAAATATGACTGGACATCAGAAATTGAAACCATTTGTTATCGGAAGAAGCAAAAATCAAAGATGTTTAAAGGCGCAAAATCTTTAAAAGCTGATAGCGACTTTAACAAAAAATCTTGGATGACGTCAGAAATTTGTGAAAAATGGGTTCAAAAGTTGGACAAACGTATGATGGCAGAGTGTCGCAAAATTGCTCTCGTTTTTGACAATTGTTCCGCTCATCCGAAAGAAATTAACCACAAACTGAAAAATATTACAGTTTTTTACTTGCCACCAAACATTGCATCAAACCTGCAGCCAATGGATCAAGGAGTGATTAAAAATTTCAAAATACACTATCGCAAGAGAATAATGCGAAAAGTTATCACTGCACTTGAGAACAATCAATCCATGCCAAATATCAACTTACGGGAAAGCATATCAGAAATTTACAAAGCAGGGAACTATGATCGTACACAGATCGTACTATTCGCACCAGTTTTGCCAAAACTGGATTCTTTGTCAGCAATGAGAATTCGGCAAGTACGGAGGGCGAAGACGATACTCTCTTAGAGGAACTTAAAAAAAATGTGGATACAGCTAAGGGAAAAAGAAGAAATTAATGATGATGTGCTGATTGTTGATTTTCTTTCACTTGATTCTGAAGCTGAAACCTCGGAAACACTAAATGAAATGGATATTTTGGACAGTGTGAAACATAAAAGCAATACAGCAATGAATTGCGATGAAGACGAAGATGATGAAAAGGGAAATGATCATGATGTAGAAATCAACAAACTTTTCTATGATGAAATGCTCTAATCATTTGAAACAATCTGACGCGGATTACAATTTGAAGAAAATACGCCTGAAGGGGTTTTTGGTGCATTGCAAAGATGCTAGACGTATTATGAGAGAAAACACTTTTTCAAACAAAAAACTTAGACAAAGTTAATAGACTTTTTCAGCAATTAAATTTAAGGACGCATGTGGTAATTTATGCTTAAAATTACTTTTTATAATACACGCGATAATGTCATTAAAATGCATTAATTTTAATACAGATTTTTAAAAAATTGAAAATACAGTGTATTCATGTTTTGTTTATTCTTGTTTTCCTTGCAGATTTCCTTTTGATGGGTAAGATATATAAAACAAATAGTATTAATTTACAAAATAAAGGTGTGATTAATTACTTTTTTAATAATATTTAGTGTTTAGGAATTTAAAATCTGTTTTGTTTTGTTTAAAATATTTTAAAAGATGAATCTCTATTTAAAGAATTTTCCATACAACGAACTTTTTTTCAGGATTTAGCGACTTCGTTAAATGAGGTCCGACTGTATATATATATGGTGTGTGTGTGTGCATAATTTAAACATTTCGAGTGTTTCAATCCACCCCTTTTTTTAAAACTCATTCTATCCTTCAAAAAGTACAAAAAAGCTAAACACTATATTTAATTTCCAAGTTATTTTCCTTAACCAAACTCTGAGTATCAGGGTTTAAATTTATTACTAGTTTCTTCAAAAATATTTGGAACTTTAGATTATATTATACCCATTAAACATTTTATGTGTTTCAATGCACCTCATTACTTTAATTAAAACTTTTTACATTGATTTCCGGGTATATGAACTATGGGTACAATTTAAAAGACATTTTTTCCCCCATGAAAACTATCCATTCAAATATCTACTATCTGACAATTCCATGAAAAGCGGAAGATTTCTGAGCTTGCGTTCGAACCTTTAACACCTTATTGTTTCCACACCCACATTTCTTCGCTTTAATTAAAGTATCCGCTGCTCGTCTCTATTTGAAAGCCCAGAGAAACACCCCCGCGTTCTCCGATGCCGAGCACGTCCGGCAGAGCCGGGATTGCGAGTCGGAGCCTCGAATACTGAGCAGGGGAGACAATTGTATTAGGGCCCCACGGCAGTCGTCCCTCGATCACGGAATCTGACGCGGCATTGAGGCTCGATTCTTTCGGGGCCGGATTCCGGATTACGACGCCCTCCGGGGAAGCTTGGTTTTCCAAGGGCAGGGATTTCCGGATGCTGATGTTTTCCTTTCAACAGGCTTCCAGTCAAGAAGGCGCTTAAAGGAAAATGCCTAGATGGCAGGTGGTCTATCGAAAATTATAGCAAATATAGAAGGTTCCATACGCTGCTCTGTTGATAACACAAATCAACATTAATTTGGATACAACTTCGAAACACAGGAAAATAATCACATTACCAAAACACCGAGTCTTTTGTTTTAGAAAACTAAACATTTGTTTATACAAATCTTATATTGTACTAGCTGAAATCCTGCACTTTGCTACGGAGTACATTCAAATTAAATACAACGGTCACTGTATGCAATTAATGCCAAAAAAAAAAATAAATAAATAAATAAAATAAAAAAAAAATTTATATATATATATATATATATATATATATATATATATATATATATATATATATATTAATTTATTTATTTATTCATTTATAATAAATACGACGATCAATGTATACAATTGATGTAAGAAAAAAACAAAATATATATTTATAAAAAATCGTAAGGGATATTTTTATAGATAAAATAATGTAGAAGAAAATATTCAAATTAAATCTAATAGGACATACTAAAGAATATAGTACAGTTAATATAGTACAGTTGGAGGATCATATCTTTTACTGTATTTTAATATTTTTTTGGATAATGTCCAATCGTCTGCCACATTAGCAAGAAAATAAAAATCTTTTTTGTCTATTTAGTTGTTATGCACGTGACGATAGATTTATTTAAAGTACCAGAAAAAGAAATCACGTGATCAGCATTTAGTAAATTAAATTCTAAAAATTAATCTTTAAAAATTCACCAAAAATGAGAAAAGGGAGGTAAAGATTCAAAAAAGATTTCATTTTAAAGGAATTTTTATGATATTTATCGTGATATAAATATCATAAAGAAACAATGATTGAAAACTCAAAAACGACGGAAGAAATGCTGGGGGCTAAAAATTAATCTCATGATCACTAAAGCTTTTAAAACTGTTTCGTCTCATGGTTTCGTAATAGTACTTATAATATTCGCCATAGTATGGCAAGGAAAATTCCTTTTAGAGAAAGTTACATCTATCATTTAAAATCACAATTCATGTATTACAACATTTTATTTGCATCTAACTTACGAGTAGAACTCGTTTACACAAAATCTGGATATCAATTATTAAACTTGGAATCAAAATATTAATCCCCCAAAATTAGTAAAATATCTGCTCAAAATTCTTTCTCAAGTCCTAGACTGAAATTAAGACAATCTGCGTTGACAAGTGACTTCAGACATATCAACAGGAAAGGAGTTAATGTGTCGTGTTCTACGTTATAAGGCATTAGTTTCTAAATCAGCTATGTAACCAGCTAGCGTAAAATATTGAGTATAATACGCAAATTTTTTTCACATTTTAGACCACAAAAATGAGGGTGCGTATTGTATTCGTGTACAAAAAAATGTAGTTTTAAATTTTAATGTGGTACTTTTTAATGTGGTACATTTTTTGTACACGAGTATAATACGCACCCTCATTTTTGAGGACTAAAATGTGAAAAAAAAGTGCACATTAACCTTGCTAGCGTAAAATATTGAGTATAATACGCACTTTTTTTTACTTCAGAGTTTAATAATTGATACTCAAGATTCTACTGTATGTAGCTTTTCATTTGCTGATGAATTATCCAGAAAATTTCTTAGCAAACAAAAATATCAGAAAATACTAGTAATAAATTTCGCATACGATTAAGAAAATCATTAGTTGCTCCATCACATTGAAAAAGTAAAATGTAAGAGTTCAGGGAGAACAGTTTTAATTCTTAAAAATTCATGGAAAATATAACGATGTAACTTAATTTTCGAGCAAGGTCAAAATCAAGGTGGCAGCTAGCTAAGACGGACTATTCAAACCGGAGCCGCACACTTCAGCCCGTAGCCTATACGAACCTGGTAGGGGGCATAAGAAATAACAACAGTTAAGTCTGTCTGCTAATATTAATTTTCGAATAAAAAATGGCTATGTTTTAAGCCCCATAAGCCTTCTATTCGAAGTACAGAGAGGGAAAAAGTAAACTTAAATGCACATATGCACCGAGAACGTCATTGTTTCTACGTTTCTCGGTTTTGAGTAAATTTCCAATTCCAGGAGAACTTAAATTCAAACAAATGCTAAATAACTTGAGTTACACGTTTCGAAATTCAACTTAAATTTATTTTATAAGTATTCTTCCTTGTTGGGAAATGAGAAAATTTAATTTCCTCATGAATTAACCACTGTTGTTACTGTAAAACCATGTGCCTTTTTCAAATACACCAAATAGAGTTTACTCTGATGCACCGATAGAGATACATTTGATAAGCTGAGGGAGATTGACGAAATTATTGCAAGGATAGAAAAAAAAACCCGTTACTATAATGAAGAAGAAGAAGGCAGTAATCTAGTTCTGTAAGCCAATTGGTTTTAGTAATGTACTTCCCACGTTTAGCAATGTAAAATCGGGCAAAATTACTTGAATGAAACACACAAAATAGCTTTATCAGCACCAAAAAAGGACGTTTACCCCAGCCCAGAAAGTCCCAATAAACTATATGACAAGTTGTTTTAAAGGGAGTAATAGTAGAAAACTTAAAATAAAATGTTTAAAATGCAGTTTTAGTCGAGCTTTGAAATACGTTTTCAGTATATCCTAATCCAGATAAATACAGTCGAACCCCGTTATAGCGAACCGGGTATATAACAAACTCACGGATATAACGAACGAAAATTTTGGCCTCATCGTTTTCCTATTGTACGTAATTTAATTAGTTTTGTGTCAGTTTAATGCAATCCATTTTAGTCAATTTAAATCATTAATTATCATTTTTAATACATCATTATTGAATACACATTGCAACTAATGAGTTACACATTTTGTGAACGCTAGCATTTTTCTTAACGGTTCGGATATAGCGAACCAATGAATAAAGCGAGCAAAACCTTTGGTCCCTTGAAGTTCGTTATAACGGGGTTCGACGGCATAATATTGATTTATCTTTTCGTTAGAACTTAAGGAAAATAATTCATGTATTTCAAACCCGGAAAAAACAGTAAATTTGAGAACATGCATAATCGGTGGCCAGCAGCTCTTTCATTTGTACAATTCCATATTGTTTTAAGCTGAAATTATTCAAAATATGATTTTACGCTCGTTCAACTAAAATTTCAATTACACGTTAGCTAGAGTAAAACTTTTTTTTCTCACCCAGATCCCTCGGCATTAATGTGCAAAACGACGTTTCACTGCGTATATAAATGATACCACAAAAAAAAAAGTTTAAATAAATTTTAAACGAGATATCTGAGAATGCCAAATGGGGTAAAATTAATCAGTATATTTATTCTGAGTTCTCGTGCAACAAGGTGTGTGGTTAAAAAAGGGGTTACTGTCAATCAGTTCCCCAAACAAGAAAAAATATCTGTTTTGCGAGGGACCGCCCAGCTCGTTTTCCCAAAAGACCGGATCCGCTGACAGAAAGCGGATGACACTTGTAGGCACGAACTAGCGTAGGCAAAGGCCGCTTTAATCAAAAGCTTCCACTTTATCAAATTGGCGCGACGGGACGGTGTTAATCTCTGGCTTCGAGTCGGGGGGAAGGGAAAAAGGGGTCAACGTTTCTGTTTTCATAATTTTTATTATTTATTTATTTTTTCGTCTCTGCTGCAAGGCCAGAATGTGGCCGAAGTTAGATAGAAAATAAACACGCGCCCACGCTTGCAAAATGATAGAAAGCAGGCGGCGAGACTTACGCAGTAGGCCAGTTGGGATATTAGCATCACTCAGGCGTTACGGTGTAAAAACTCTCACTTGAGATGTGTTGAAATATTCTTTTCAATAATTAAAAATACCAGCCAATAAAAAACGGTCCATACACTTTCTATTACACCGACAACTAGAGAAGGCTTTAATCTGTATCGATGAATCAAAACCTCATGGTTGCAGAATCTTTCGAAAAATAATTTATTCAATATGGATGCTATAAGGACAGTCTAGCACAGACTTACACCCAAAGATATCATACTACGAATGTTTTATTTTCAACGAGAAAATTCTTTGAAATTTCCATTTAATTTAAAATTGGTACGCATTAAAAACAGGTTCCCGAAACTTAACAAGTACATACATATATACATACACGCACACACACACACACACACACACACACACACACATATATATATATGTGTGTGTGTGTGTGTGCGTGTGTGTGTGTGTGTGTGTGCCTGTTTGTTTGCGTATATCTTTCTTTGCAAATGCTTTTAGTTAAAACACTTTATGTTGAACTTCTGTTTGGACATTTATTTCTACGAAGAAGACACTGCTGAAATTTAAAATGTGCTCAAATAATGTTCTCCTATCCCGTAATTTTCTCTGAAACTGAAACACAGAGTGAAAGAAATACATAAAACATTGCATTAAGGCGGTGCAATAGTTCACATCACAGATCTTCAAACTCCATGTTAAGATATGGAGAATTTGCCTCTCAGCAATCCCCTAACAGCAAATCATGTTGGTGAATTCTGTTTTATTTTTTAGGTTTTTTTTTTCAAATAAAAGTAGCTGTTAAAATAAGGGAGTATAGTTTTTAATTTTTTTACTTTTTTAGCAGTTAATTTTTTACAGGGTATAAAATTATTGATGTTTGTTGCTAAAAATTAAAATTGTTTTCTGAAAATATTAAATTAAAATAAAAGGATTTATGAAAAACATGCATATTGTGTTTCAAGGTCTATTTTCATATGAAGGACACGAAATGTAAAAATTTGTATTTGCTTCACTAAAAGAGAAATTCCCCACAGCATTACATGAGGATTGAAAATTTGCTTTGCCAACTGATACACCATCTAAAGCTAGCATTTGTTTTGTCAACTGATACGCCGTCTAAAGCTAGCATCTTGGCAAGAAAAGATGACCCAAATGCATCCTAGGTCGGATGATGTTAATACTGAACAATATAAAATTGGTACGCAAAAGATGGTTGATGGGGCATAACGAAAAAATTCTGTGTACTGAGCATGCTGTACACAGAACTTAATGAATGCATTTGCTGATTTATTGAACAGGCTAACTATTAACATTATTCAACACCATACATGCATGAGGGGACTAATTATCACATGCATGATATCACATGCATGAGGGGACTAATTATCTGAAATATTAAGGTAGATATAAGAAAATGTCCTCTTCTATTTAGAATTCTTGTCAACAACACTTGTAACAGGAATGTCCTCACTCTAAGAGAACCACATTGGAACACTCCACCTTCTAACACCATCAACAGCAGCAACACAAAAATAAACAGTAGGACGTTTAATACACTTATAATTTACAAATTATTTACTCTCTGACTGTTAGATAAGCAGATAGAATAATTCCATTTGTAAATGTTTTGAACTGTATCCACCTGTCAACAATGAGGGAAAAATGTTAACCACCAATCACTTGATCCGTAGTGTTACAAACAGAGTTTAATCACACATTCGTTAACTAATCATAGATTAGCCTGATCACCTCACGTTGTATACTTCAAATTTTAATTTTATCACTTTCGAATCATGAAATTGAGGATTTTGTAAAGCTGAACATTCAGACTTTAGCTAGTCCTATTTTATGCAAATACTATTTAATTTAATAGTATATGATAGAATGTTAAATAATCTTAATAATGATGTAATGTTAATCTAATTTTCATCAAGCTCTAATTACAGTGGTATTACAGCTCTGATATGTTTTGAATAATATCTTCATGAAATTTCCCCAGATAGTGCTGAAATGTGCAAATATAGCCTAATACTCATTTCTTTTTCTTCTGTCGCTATAGGTTACTCCCCATCATAATGAAGCTAAATAACTTGGTACAAGATATGCAGATTTATAAACCCCTTTCCAGTCTAGATTATATAAAAGATATATACTAGCATGTTTAACTAGTGAAAGATTTTATGAAATTATGAAAAAGAGCTAGAATGTGATGGGGCAAAGGTCCCATCTTTATATTTAAACCACAGTTATAGTTTAAGGTCATTAAAAATTTCTCGGAGAACTTGTATAACTTTTATACCATAGCTTTTCCACCTCCTCTTTTTCAGATTAATCTACTGATGAGGTTTCTTTCATATAGCTGAGAAATTTCTCTTGGTTTTCTTTATCTCTCCTTGAGAAAAAAAAATCGTCAATTAAAAATTTATCGGATATTAATATTAACTTTTATATATATTAACTTTTTTATTATATATATCAACTTTTTTAATTGTCCAAGATACCGTCTGTCTCATTGGGAAAAAATTAACCTTTTTATTTAATTTTATCTCGAGAAATTTTCTATAATTGATTATAACCACCCTTATTCAAAGTGAAACGAGGTGATAACAGTGCAATCACTGAAAGTGAGAAAACAGTCAACCTAAGCAACGTTTTTAACGTGTCAAATGCTTTAAAAGAATAATAAAAATTCAAATCCTTAAAATCACCGAGTACTCATGAAATGTATTATAATTGGACAAGAGTGTGGAATGAATGTTTATCTCCACTCAAGTAAGTTCAGCTTGAACGGCAAACGAAGCAGAAGACGGTGAAAAATTATAAAGGAAAAGAACCGACTCTTATCTTTGCAAACAGACACTGCTTTTCATCGCTATAGATAAACACAGACACATGTGCCGAAGATGACTTTAAAAATAATGCCACCGCCAGTGAGTATGAACGTGTGATCTCGAGATACGCCGGCGGTGTCACTTCATGTAACATAAAATGTAATCAAGATATTTGTATGATGTGTACGAAAAAAAATATACTCCCTGTTTCTTCTTTGCCTGATGTAACGGTAATTAATATTGCCGAGTGCAACTCCGAGACATATGAGTTTTTACCACTCCTCCAAAGCCATGAGATACTTAAACCTGACATTTTCAAAATGAGTTATAATGCTGCTATGCCCTTTGGCAACAAAATGTTCGCAAATTTAATACGCTAAAAGCCTCTGGAGCACTCAGATGCAGTTTTGATTCATGAATGTCTGCCTACGCAGTTTTTCGTCTAAATGTCATGTCCTACACTAATAAGAATTAGCTCTGGATTCTCAAAAAGATTGTTTTATCGGAAGCAGTGAAAAAAAGAAAAGGTTGTCATCGAGGACAAATGAGACTTGTTTAGAATCTCTCTCAAATTCCCATTAGAGAGATGAGGAAAGAATCTGTTCAAAAAATGTTAGCTGATTTACCTAAAGCTTAGGTAGCTTTTAATTCAGTCCTATGAATATATAATGATACTAGCAGAAAACCCGCACTTCGCTACGGAGTACATTCAAATTAAATACAACTGTCAATGTATGCAATAAATGTCAAAAATAAATATATATATATATATATATGTATAATAAATATATATATATACAGAGGCTGTTCACACATTTTTTAGACGATGTATATTGTATTCACAAAACTAAATTACATAAAATTCTTGTGTTTTAAATGTTCTATTTGACATCCCTTATTCTGAACTATCTTTCGACACCGCAATTGCCAGGATAATAATGCCTTTTGAAGTGTCAGAAGAGGTATTCTATCCCATGCCTCCTGAACAGCTTTCCAGAGTCCTGTAAGGGTTTTGGGACGACGTTTGGATAATGCAGATTTTAAAAGTCCGAAAGCACAAATATCCATAGGTGATACATCGGGAGATTTAGTAGGGATATCAGTGAAGGGTATGGCCTTGATACCAGTTTTTTGTCCCATTTCTTTTAGGAAATTTACAGTGGATTTTGATGTGTGACTGCTAGGTTTGTCCTGATGGAGTCTCACAGATTGATGGCACTGTGGGTAAAGCGAAGGTGTTTCATTCGGAAAAATTGGCGATAAAATATGTTCCTGATAGTATTTGGAGTGAATCTTGACATTTTTTTCTACTCTCTTTATTTTTGACTTTCCATTATAAGAAAAACCAGCAACAATCATGAATCCCTTAGAAAAACTTTCTTCGATTCTTTGAACCATGTACTTAAATTTTTTTCTCCCCTTTTATGATAATAAATGGCTCTTTTTTTGTTGCAATCATTTAAATACACCCATGATACATCTATTGTGACAATTTTTTTTTCATTTTTCTTTGGATAAGTGCTTCTCATATAGAATTCTGCAGCGTGTCCTGCGTTCAGCAATATGATTTGGAAGAAGACGATGCACATTGCGTTTTTTCGCTTTCTTAAGATTTAAATCAACGTTTATCATTTTGTTTACAGTGGACACCGAGCATTTTAATGATTTTGCAACTGTCCTTTGACTAGGGGGATTTTCTTTTAACATTAAACAACGTACCTTTGCAATAGTCGAAGATGTCCGTTTTTTCCTTGGATACTTGTTTGGAATTTTTGTCCCACTTGAGGCTCCAATTTGACGTTTTTTTCGTTTCTTGTAGACGATATTACCTATCGACGCTTTAGATATCACAAAACCATGACTCTCACATCGTTTTTGGATAACGGTGTATACATATTTCTCTTCGGAAAGAGCATAAATGTAGCCTTCGAACCACTGCTTTGTTAAAAACGCCATTTTGAATAAAAACAAAACTTTCAAGCCGCAGACGATAATTTTTGACTATTAAAAACATAGTACAATTGCAATTATTTCTTTTGCAGCAAACGATTTTTTATTACCGCTTACCAAAATCGTCTAAAAAATGTGCGAACAGCCTCTGTATATATATATATATATATATATATATATATATATATATATATATATATATATATATATATTTATTTATTTATAAAAAAATCGTAAGGGATATTTTTATAGACAAAATATTGTAGAAGAAAATATTCATAATAAATCTAATAGGACATACTAAAGAATATGGTACAGTTAATATAGCACAGTTTGAGGAAAATATCTTTTACTGTATTTTAATATTTTTTTGGATAATATCCAATCATCTGCCGCATTATCAAAAAAAAAAAATTTTTTTTTGTCTATTTAGTTGTTATGCACGTGACGATAAATTTAAGTACCAGAAAAGAAATCACGTGATCAGCATTTAATAAATTAAATTGTAAAAATTAATCTTTAAAATTTCACCAAAAATCAGAAAATGGAGGTAAAGATTCGAAAAGATTTCATTTTAAAGGAATTTTTATGATCTTCCTTGTGATATAAATTTTATAACCCTCAAATTATTATTTTAAACGCAAACTTAAAAAAAGTTACGAAAACAGCTTAAAATTTAATTTTAAAAAATCTAAGAAGAATTTTTTTAAAATCTTTCTCAGTGCATCCCTACACTATATAAGAAGAATCGCCATGCATAATTTCAGCCCTTTTAGGTCCAGCGGTTTGATTTGTGCGTTGTATGTCAGTCAGTCAGTCAGTTATGGAACTGTTTTATATATATAGATTATACTGTTACCAAATAAGACCTTTGGCATTGTTTTTACTCTATTATGTTTTCAATCCAAGGAAAAGCTCCATGGATTGCCAACGTATTTGTCGACCTTACATATACCTTTTCCGACAAATATGATGTTAATGACAACTTTAGTATAATTCTGTCCTTTAGAATAATTCAAAATTAGCTTTCAGTTTTTTATTCTCAATAATCTGAGCTGAAATATAATTGTAGAAATATAATTGCTGAAATATAATTGTATATGAACAATTTTGGCTTTTATTTCAAAGCAGAAAATTGTTTTAGTATTTATACTCATTCAAAATTTAATTTACCATTTTAGAGTAGTTGATCTTTACGATTCTTCTCATATTGAACATCGCAAATATTTTGATGTACTGATAATTCTAATCGCACTATGAAAGTTACGGATGTGTAAACTTTAAGTGAGATCTGCATCTAACGGCAAGGATGCCCTGTTCTTTAAACTGATGCTTTCGATATGATTGGAATATAATCGGATTCTTTTTGAATAATCTTTTTATTTTATTCAAAGGAGTTTCTTCACCTGGTATGATAATGTGCTAACGTGGACCTTCATGGGCTAACAATGCCGAATTCTGTTGAATCATTATTGACAAAATACTGGATTATTATTCTGAATTTTTATGGCAAAATATCTAAGAATATTAATCTCTTAACGGCCTGCAACCAGTTTTAGTGTGGCATTTTGGATTTATATCAATGTTGTATGAGCGTGTAGGGAGTTTTGTAATAAAAAAGTATTGTTAGTTTAGTTTAATAGTTCTTCTAAAGATTATATAGATTTTTTTCCACTTTTGAGCCTCACACACACAAACACATATAGCTATATATACATACATAATTACTTACACACACACACACACACACACACACACATATATATATATATATACATGAAGTGGTGAAAGACAAAGTGGTGTACGTCAGTAAGTCAAGTTGTGTAAGTCAAAAGCGTTTTACTGCAAAAACTACAAAAAATACCACAATAAATTGAAAAAATTATAATTCATAATAATTATTATAATATTGCAAATAATTATTATTTGCAATTCCACTATAAATTGAACATGGAGATTACATTTTTGCCCTCAAATAAAAAAAGTTGAAAATGTGACTTACACCACTTTGCCTTTCACCGCCTAATATATATATATATAAACATCCATAGCAATGTAGTTCATTGAAACGAAACAAAAGATAACTGACAAAATATTTTTTACTGGTGGGTCCATTTTGTGATCATGTCATGATTACAGTAATTAGGGAATATTCAAAAGTTACATGTGAGTTAAATAAATAGCGAAATTATTAGAATATTTTTAGAAAGGATTATTAATTCTAGATATGAAGAATTTCGTTGTATAAAGTAAGAAAAAACACGACACTCATAAATTTATTTAAATATGAATATTATAAATGATTATAGACTTTATATTGTAATAATAGAAATAGTAAATTTGATATTGGAGTCTAATAATGTTATTATTAAAAACGTTATAAGGTTTTAATAAAAGTTCTTCTATAAGTTATTTACATTTATATTAAACTTTTGGCGGTATACGTATTCATAAAACAGTTCAAGGACAGCAAAAATAAAGGTTACAGACGAAATGTTCTTTGTGTAAAACAGATAACATACAAAAACAATGTACATCGACTGACAACAGCTTATATGAGAACTATGTAAACAAATAACAGATCACTGCTTTTGTTAGATGCAAAATGTCTTCTGTTTATTTTTTTTACTATAAAATTGGGCAGAATCAATATTTAATCTCTCTTTTTAAACTATTTTCATAGCAATTATTCTCTTTCCTATCTGGTAAATCAGGGTTTTAATGTTACACATCATTTGGTAATCTGTGATTTACATATGATTTATTTTTCATTTGAAAATTTTCATAATGTTTACTTCGTAAATTAATTAGTTAATTGGCATGAAATATATTTTAATAGATTTTTTATTGAGATTTTATAAATAAATATATGATAAAAGCATTTTTTCCCTTTAATACATCAACATATTCTGAATAATGTTTTTATGTTTATGTACATATATTTCTTCGAATTTCATTTCTCCACTTTATGTAGCCTCAGGAATACTGCTTGTGTAATATCTTTTTCAAAACACTCTTCATTTGTTTCCTTTTTTTTATATAATAGCTATGGATGAGAACATATACTTTCCTTTATAACATCAACCCCGTTAAACGTCAGTACTTCATTCAAGCACCTCCTCCCCATACGCACACACACACACACACACACACACATACATATATATATATATATATATATATATGTGTGTGTGTGTGTGTGTGTGTGTGTGTGTGTGTGTGTGTGTAGTGTGTTTAGTTAAAAAAAAACTAAAAGATTGAGTTAAAAAAAGGGTAGATTGAAACAAGAGAAAAATTTAAATTATGTGTGTGTATGTATATATATATATATATATATATATATATATATATATATATATATATATATATATATATATATATATATATATATAGAGAGAGAGAGAGAGAGAGAGAGAGAGATTTCAGCTTCCCCGTCTGTCTTTCCTTTGTCGAAATGAATAAATGTTAGCGTTTCGTTATAAAATAATAAATACCAAAATTTATATTTCAAGGTGTGGGGCACTTACTTAGCATCTATGAAATATACGTCCTGAGGTATGCACCTGTATGAAATTTTTCAATTTAAACTTCCCATGGAATGACGACGAGTACTAAAGTTACTGGATTCTTAGTAAGGAAATATATTCCTTTCAGCAAGTTGCTTTTTCGAAAAATGTTGCAAAACAGGGGTCTAAGTTCAGCACTGTGAAACTTTCTTGAAGGAACTGAGAGGTACAAACACACACACGAAACTCAGAAGTTGAAAGAGTTGTAGCAAAATGAATGCACTGTTGAAATAAAAACTTATTGAATGATTGGTTAAAGCATTTCACAGCAAGACTAAAATTTTATTAACAGCCATATTTTGAAGTGACCTAAAAAGGCGTTACAAATTATCTCCATTAAGCTTAACGGTATTTTTTATCATTCTAATTTCAAATGTAATGAACACTGTGATGAGGTAAAAAGAAGAATTAAGTTTCATCCGGTAGCAAAAAAATTAGGTTACATGTTATAAAATATTCAACTTGATTTTCTTTACGCTCTAAAGTTGCAGCAGTGTTTTTACACTCTATACACTCTATACATGTAAACCGTATGAGTGAAAACTTTTCATTTGATATTCAAGGTACATTATATTATATTCAGAGATTATCCGCCCACATGGTATAGTGGTTAGCGTCGTGAGTTTCCACGCAGCTGAATGTATCACGTGGATCGAGACACCAGTTTTAAGAATTTTGCTAATGTTTTATAAAACTAGCTGAAAACCCTCACTTCGCTACGGAGTACATTCAAATTAAATACAACGGTCAATGTATGCAATTAATGCCAAATAAATATATATATATATATATATATATATATATATATATATATATATATATTTATAAAAAAAAATAGTAAGGGATATTTTTATAGACAAGATAATGTAAACAAAATATTCAAATTAAATGTAATATGACATGCTAAAGAATATAGTACAGTTAATATAGTACAATTCGAGGAAGATAATATCTTTTATTGTATTTTAATATTTTTTTGGATAATGTCCAATCGTCTGCCACATTAGCAAGAAAAAAAAAATTTTTTGTCTATTTAGTTGTTATGCACGTGACGATAAATTTATTTAAATTACCAGAAAAAGAAAGCACGTGATCAGCATTTCATAAATTAAATTGTAAAAATTAATCTTTAAACATTGACCAAAAATCGGAAAATGAAGGTAAAGATTCGAAAAAGATCTCATTTTAAAGGAATTTTCATGATCTTTCTCGTGATATAAATTTCATAACCCTCAAATTATTATTTTAAATGCAAACTTCAAAAAAGTTACTAGAACAGCTTAAAAATTTAATTTTTAAAAATCTAAGAAGAATTTTTCAAAATTCTTTCTTAGTGCACCCCTAGACTATAAGAAGAATCGTCATGCAAAATTTCAGCCCTTTAGGTCCAGCGGTTGGGTCTGTGCGTTGTATGTCAGTCAGTGAGTCAGTCAGTTACGGAACTGTTTTACATATATAGATTATATTTTTTTGTTTATTTTGTTCTACTTTAAAGCATGTTATGTTGCATTTTAAAACATATGATAAACTATTGCAGTTTGTTACCCGCTAATTTTGTCATTAATAACCTACATGCCTAAATTGCGAGGTGTATGGTACAATTACCAATATTATTATAGAAGTTCTTTCAAAGTGAAAAACATTGAAGTCGAAAATATGGTCGATAACATTAAGAGATGAGCCACCCCCATGGTGTAGTGGTTAGTGTCGGTGGACCTGGGTTTAAATCCTGTATAAGGCTTGGTCGTTACCGTGTTGTCCCCGCATAGGGAACAATGCTGGCTTACCTAAATGGTGCTCTCATAATAAAGTTGCCAGCAAGACTTGATAAATAACAAAAGGCGGAAAATAACAAAAGGCGAATTTCTGACAAGTATCTCCGCATTAGAGAAAAAAAAAACTTAAAAATTCAGAGGTTCATTTAAATGCAGATATGTCGGCATGTTTAAAATAATGACTATGCTCCTCAGAGTGTTTAACTGAATACGGGTTTTGAATCTCGAATCTGTCTTTTTTTTCATGATCTCAACTATCTCAGATCGAAAATTACGATATTTGCTTAGTATAACAAACTGTATGTTTTATTAAGACAACTACAGTTTCCTATCTCCATCATTTACCCCATCACATTTTACTCATAAATAATACATTATGCAATAAAAATTAAAGAGATGTTTACGAAATATAATACACTTTGGTATGTATGAAAATTGAGCACTTAAACAGTAAGGTAAGCGCTAACTAAATGAATTAGATATATGTAAATACCTTCGATTAAATATAATTCAAACATGAAACCTTGGAAAATAACGCTAGCATTATTTTAGGTGATGCAATTATTTTCCGCCTATATGGTTCGCGTTGTAATTTCGTTTGAGGTGTGAACGGGGAGGTCACGGGAAGCACGTGCCGTCTGTCAAAGCTTAATAGTCGGCCTCTCTCCCCCTCAACGGGGAAAATTCACCATACATTGAATCCCCGTTATGGATTTCTCCCAGGAAATATAATGTACCTATCTCTATTAAATGACAGCAGTTTTAAGGCTTGATTTTGGAATTTCAATGAATTGCGTGTTACTCTCTCATTAACAAGTTGTGTCTCTTGTTAATAACTTTTGTATAAAAGTTAAAATGTACTGAAAGTTTCCGATTTACAAACTTTCGTAGATATGAATAAGGGTCGAATTTTCTGTCTTATCCTAAGTTGTGGTTAAAACTCGTGGTAGGAGGGAAACACTGTACCAACAATTATTCACTTATCACGAAATGAGTGGCAAATCTGTGGATGAGAACATCAGTGACGAAGCCATTATAACAATATGGATTTAGTGGTTTAACTGTAATTGGAGTTATAGGAAGGTTATTACAATTTGCTAATTGAAAGTCATTTGCAAAAGATAAGTAAGATCTTTTGTATCTGTCTGACGGCTTGTAAATAAAGATTTAGCCTCTAAAAATTAACAGAAGATGGTGGACAATCTATAAAAATCACAACGAAAGGAGGGGTTATCTAAATGCTTTAATAATATGCATTCACTCCCAACGTGTTAAACAGAAGACCTTGGTTTTGCTCTAATTAGGCTCCCTTAGGCAAGATGCAGCCAGTTAATACGCCTGAAATAAAAGGATTTTCTAATAGGTATGATTGTAAAGTTTTAGGGAATGACATAAAATTTCATCAGGAAACTACCAACCCACACTGAAAACAATTCACCCAAGAAGTATGGGAAAATGTATTATCAGCCGAATGGATGAAAAAGAAAATGCATAAAATCCATTATCACTGGAACATCCAGCTAATTTTAGCTTTTAATAAAAAGATGGGCTCTGTTTAAATTAAAAGAATTTATATTGCTTCCATTCACAGGATGCAATAAGATGTATAAATGTATTTGCAGCGGAGTATTACACGCACTGCAAATCCATCTCTGTGAATGAAAGATTTACATCACAAATATCCTTTGGAAAGTTTTTATGAAAGACATATTTAATGTATTTTTATTTCCATTAATGGGTGATGTAGGATTTATATCTTTATGAATTCTGATGGCGATCATGTTAGAGTAAATCGCATGTTTAAAATGTCGTAGTAAGGAATGTTAAAAGTAGTATAAATATCGTGGTTTTCTCACTACGTTAATTTTTATGTTTTACGGTTGGGCAAATGCTGTAATTATTTTATACCAATTTTTTTATTAAATTTGATTTAAGTTAACCATTTTTTTAATAAATTTGACTTATATGGCTGTATGATATTAGACCAAACAATATTGGTTTAATGAAAGGTTTTAAACTTCCTTCTAACCTAAGTGGTCTTTCATCAGTTTATACTTTTAAAGGGGCAAGTACCCATATGCATCCATTCTGTTGTTTCCGTTCAATGCATCGTTCAATAATTTATTCGAGCAACATTCTGGAAACAGGCACAAGTATAATGGGAACAAACGCAAATATAACCTTTCTTAGAACTGATGTTACTATACATCATGTATGCGAGTGAATACTTTTGTACACTAAACAAACACAGGTTTTATTTTATTTTATTAAAGATTTTTTAATGAATGTATATTTTTATATGGATTTTGGAATATTTTTCAAAAGCCCTGTCTTTTTGACGCTTCTGAGCTTGACGCCATAAGCTGTCAGAGTATTTAAACTGCGATTTTCTGCAAAAATGAATGCGGAGTTTTCGAAATTTTGCTAGTCATCCTGACTGTTGCTTACCAATGCTTACTGACTTATAATTTATAATCTTCGTAGGTTGTGTAATGAAATAAGGTGCGTCTAACACAGGTGTAAGGTTAGCAGAAAGTTATACAACTGAGTGATACCTGAATAAGGACCTAATTTAAAGGTCAATGAGTTTTCTTTCCTGTTGCCATGGGTACTCAAGGTTATGTCAGCTAGAGGTGTATGTAGCACAATATATTTCAGACAAGTAATACACCCCCCCCCCACACACACACACACGCACACACACACACACACACACACACACACATATATATATATATATAAATAAAGAAGAAAAGGAAAAAAAAAGCTTATTGGAGCATAAATACTGCCCTTGACTATACTAATCTTAGTTGCTCTTTGAACACTGAGTAAAGCTGATAACAGAGTTTGTGAAATACTTACTGAGTAGTAAGTTTCTCCAATAAATCTTTTAATTTGCAAATTTGTTATATTTTTAGTTGCTTTTGATTCAAATATGCTTTAGACATCAAGATAAAAAAAACCTCTGAAAAAAAGTGAAAGACCAGATGCTATTGCAGATATGTTAAAATAAATTTAAAAATTTGTTAAACTCTACAGGAAATTTTAAAAGGAAATTAAAGCTATTTCGTAAGTCACCCATATGTTGACAAAACTTTTAAATAATAATTTATTCAAGTCATATGCGAAATGTATTTAGAGTACAAACAATGTGTGTTTTTTTTAAGAATTGAATTAAAAAAAAAAAATGTCATTTATTAATTATACTCACAGTTTTTTAACTCACGTTCTCCCTGCAGCTATCGCGACTTCGGCCTACCCGACTGTTTACGACGCTGTCTTAGAGAAGACCTTTTTCACTTTCGGTTCCGGCTGCTATCCGGGAAAGGTCGAAAAGCCGGTCCCATCACACGAAACCATTTTCCGACCCTCGCCGGTAAACTGCGGTTTTCCCAGCTCGTTTCCCCGGTGGGGAGAAAGCAATGAAAGCTTGCGGGACGGAGTTCGGGATAGGAATGTCACCTTATACGTGGGGAGAGCAAGCTTGTGAATTCAACAAAATGTTGACACGGAAAATAACGCTTCGTTTGAATCAACTCCAACAAAATTTCATTGAACTAATAAGACATGTTCTGAAATATTTCTGCTGTTGGGGGAATTCAAATGTAAGAATAAGCTAACGTGAAGTAAATCTTAATGGAAGTTTGTTCTTGGTGCGTAGAAGTGACTTAACAGTAATTTCATGAAACAAGACTAAACTTTTTAAAAAAGTAATCAAGTGGTGAATCTTGGAGTCCTACTTTAAAATTATCTAATGATGAAATTAATGTCAGTATCTGATTCTGAAGATGATGAATAAAATATTGTCGAACAATAAAAAAAATCTTCCGAAATTTATCATTTAAATTCCCGTAACCGTAGATCCCAATGAAAAGCTATGCACATCAAATAACTAGCAAAATTATAATTAACTGAGGTTCGAAAAATAAGAGAGAGATAAAGGGAAAGCTTGGACATAATGTTTAAAAAATTAATAAATCAGCTGAATTGAGTCGACCCAAACATGACAGCTAGTGATTTATGCCTAATGTTGTCAGTGGATAGAGGTCAACGAAACACATTTTGGCTTATTAATATTTTTTCCTGGAGTATCTGAGACAGAAATAGTTTGAAAAATTTAAAAGAATGTTTCTACTTCTTTTTTTTTTTTTTACAATATTATATCTTCCCTCTCGGCATTATATATACCAATGATGTTACTTTCACTAAGATTAGGCGAGAAAACTGCGCAACAAATTAAATAAATATAGAAACAGTAAGTACGTAATCTATATAAATAATAATTTTTAATTTAATATGTGTAAGTACATACAGATATGTGTAGTTCTCCATCCCTATCATGTCTATCAAAAAAAATAAACGTCTGATAACTCAGTGTATAAACAGAGGACCTCTCAAACGCTTATTTCATAAGGCTCCCCCTTCTCCTCCCCCCCCCCTTGATCAACTGGATCTGGGAACCAAGAAACTACACCTAAGTTGGCTATGGTTTTCATGGTAATTTGCCTAGATCGATCGTTAGAATATCATTCACGCTTCTTTGTCAAAACTGAAAGGATCCAATCCGGTAAAATTAGACAATGTATTAAATTTTTTAACACTTATTACTGTCAAAATCCTCCGGAGAACTACGTCATTTGTAAAAAAAAGTAGTTCCTCTATTTTTCATCACATTTCAGAATCCCTAAATTATACCTTGAAAGGTGTTTCAAAGTAGGCAAATACACGAGAATGTTCTTTAATTGCTTTTTAAACTGCTATTTACTGGGTGAAATAAAGGCCCAAGATTTCGTTGAACTGAAAGAAATAATTTTTAAAAAGAGAAATAAATGGAATTGCAAGCATAAGAATTATACGAGTCATTATATGTCATAATAATTTCGAATCGTAATGTATTATATGAGCAAGAGAACGAGAAGTGTTTATAGCTACGATGGAGCTTTTCAATCTCTTACGTAAACAAATGACGTCACATCAACCACTAAAATCTTTTCACTCGACAAGTTCGTATTAAGCCGGACAAGCTAGTGACGATGTAAAAGGCGTAATACAATCGGAAGCCTCCTCAGAACGAAAGAAAGAAAATAAATGGATTGACCCATCTTGTCTGACGATTTAACTGAGTTCCCGTTGAAGAACATAAATGACAAGTTCTGATTTTTTTAACCATGAAAAGTGAAGGGATTGAGAAACCATGTCGTTGATATAATAATTTATTTAAATATCAAATTATCTGACAGGGCAGATTATTTCGATGTTTCAGTATCCAAAAGATTCAATACAAGAACATTTATCAACAGTAATAATACATTGAAAAATGAAAATTTCATCATCTTTAAATAATTACTTGCATAGTCCATCAGTTAGCGACTAAATTCAAATTATACTTGTGATAAGAAAAAAGAAAACTTTTTAATAACTAAAAACATCTCTCATAGTTTTTAAGTCTATCAGATAGCGGTTACAGAAAATTTCCAACCTAGTGATCAGTAGTAAAATACTTAAAATAAAACAGGAAAGTAGGAACTAAACAATGGTGAATAACATGGAAGAAACACTCTTGATAGATTCATTAGAAATTAGTGACAAACTACTCTATTCAAATATTAAATCCGATATGGCTTCTGTATCAGGAGGCAAGCAACAAATCAAATGCCGTGCAAGTAATGGCATTGCTTGCACACGGAGTATATATATATATATATATTACATTACAGTAAAATATCCAAAGCTGAGTAAATTCTCTCTTACTTTTCGTTAACTCAAAATTTTTTATAAGCAATTCATATTTCAAAATTATCGAGGTATATTTATTAATCTAAATCAGGAAAACAATCAAACACATGCAATGATATTATGTGCTCTTTGGCCAGAGACCTCAGATAAGTGGGTATTTGAATGCATGACATTCGGGCACTAACTTCTTAGCATAAACTACGGTTTATCATACCTTAACAACAAACAAAAACTAAAAATCGCTCACTTATGGATAGACTTTAAGGATAGAAAGGAAGAAGACAATTAAAACAGGAGTGCACATAAATAATAACTAAAGATAGAGGTAAAAATAAGTTGATAACAAATCCTTCTAATCATCCGGGTTCTTTTTTTACGTAAAAATAAAATAATACCCCTAGTAATGTAGAAAATTATTTTCGTATCATACTGAATTAATATGAAAAATAACGATGACTTAAACAATGTGATAGCAAATCATTCGCTATGCTACAGTTTTAATAACTGCAATTTAAATTGTAGTTTTATACCTACAATTTTAATAAGTATTTTTCGTACCATTTCTCACACCCAAACCCTGTGCAGTAAATTAGAGGGTAAGAACATAAGTAGGATTTTGTGTCAGGTAGAAAGCCTATCATATTGTAGTCAATATCAAGTAGATATAAGTAAAACTAAGTAAATATACGTTTAAGATACAGTTACGTAATTATAAATAAAATACTCTTTGAAAGCCTAGAAAAAATAGTTTAAGAAATAGTTATATTATTTTTTAAAGTAATTTTCAAAAATTAATTGTTGAATCAATTAATTTATTATTAAATTTTTAAGTAGTTTCAAATACTTCATTTGTTTTTTATTTGAAGTTTTAAATATCGAAGAGAAAGCCCGATGGCTACCCTTTTAAATTCATCCTTGTTTGAGAAAAAAAAATTGCATCGCTACCATTTTTTTTCCATTTATCTGAAAATTTAGAAATAACTATTGTGAATAGTTTTAAAATCGAATAGAAAATACTTTTAAGATGCATAAATAGCTATATCAATGCCTGCCAAAATGATGGAATCTACGTTTGAATGTATTGTTAGCATTTTCCTATGAACTATATGTGCCTCATATATTATGATCTATTTGAAAAATAAGTTTATGCAAATGATAAAAGTATGACACATAAGGAGTTATATATCAAAGCTATTTGGAATTTGGAGCGTAAATACCTCGCTATCACGTTTTCAAACAGCAGCGGGAATACCCATCCTTCATCGGCATTGTTTTCGGTGTAGAGAACTAATATATGTCCTTCAATCAATCATCCTACATCTAAATGGTTTATTGTAAAGCATTTTTTGCAGGAGAACAAGGATTGATTTAAGAGTTATTCCCTCATTCATTGCTATTAAAAGGAGAGTATATATCACTAATAAAACTTTGTTCGTAAACCTTTATTACAGTGTTCTAATAATTTGAGTCCCAAATGGATCACTATCTTACAACTAACTGCAATATTTAATATTTGATCGCAAATTAGACTACCTTTCTAAATTTAAAGGAAAAAAAATTGAATGTGCTCATAAATTTAAAATCATACAAACTTCGTCTGGAAATTCCATTTCTAGACAAATGATCACTGGTAATATGGGTGTTAGTGACTTATTTATAAGAGGACTGACATCGTCACTGACATCCATCAGACTTTTTACGCACAAGTTTGCTCTGTAAATAATTTTGCATAGAAACTTAAGCTTACTTTTTCCATTGAGATCCTTGATGGATTCTATGAAAATGTATTTTCTTTTTATAAGGATATGATTTTTTTTTTCTGATTGCGGTAGGCTCTTGTCCGGAGATATTCGCGCATACCCACACCGCAATTTTGCTAGCTTTTTTATTATGGGAACGCAATTTAGGCCAGCCCACAGCTCCCTATGAAGGTGCAACCAAAACATATAAACCGAGCACTCCCACGGAAACGAGGATAATGTAATGATAATAATAACAGTAACAATACAACTACAACTGAAAATGATAATGAAAAATTTGCGTTTCGAGGGGAAATTTTGGCAAGTCAATGGAGAAAGAATTTCTAGATTTAATAAAGAGGGGGGAAATTAGCGCAAGGAAACATTCGATCTCGGGTTCAGTATCCGACTAAAGGAGGGCAGAAAAAAAAAATGTCATCTCAAAAGAGACCTCACAGAGATACAGTAAACTTTTCATATTTTGGGAAAGAAAATCTTTAACTCCAATAGCTCATATGCGGGATTCAGGCACAATTTGTTAACCCTCCCCCTTTTCGCCCCAGGACGTACACGTTTTTGCGAACATAAAAATTTTCTTTGTTCAACAATGTATGCACTTTTAGTTTTTGCATCTATCAAAAGTTTTAGGCCGAATGCTAACAAATGTTACTTCGGAATTTATTTCAGCAATCAAAGATGTTTCATATCAGTGTTTCCCTTGCCCTTTTCTTCTTTCACCATCAGTAATTTCAGCAAATTTTAGAACCAGAATATTAAGAAAAATAAATGTAGTAAGTTTCTTAACAAAAATCAAATAAATATGAGTGAAAGATTAACCCCTTTTACTTTAAAGTAAAATGTATAGCAAAAAATATATATAATTTATTACATAAGAGAAAACAGCATTATGATTGCCTTACGGAAATATATTACAGTCAGATATTGATTAATGCTCTTTAATTGACTAGCTCCTTTTCAATGGTCAAAAAAATATTTTATCAAGAATTTTCTCTCTAAAACGACGAGGAAAAAAATTACTTATAAGAATTATTGGATAACATAGGTCAAATTTATAAAATTTCTAGAATTCAGCTTCACAAAATCATAATAATCTAACATGCAATATAATAGAATTCAAACAGATTTGCTGATATCTATTTTGTGGCTCACTTTTATTTTATGTACCGTAAAGATTTTTTTTTTAATCCAAAAGTTTAAAGATATGAAAATTTCCTATAAAATAGATTCCTTTTAACTGCCCTTTAAAAAGTTTTCCTTGTACTGCTCAGAGAGTAAGGGAAAGGTTGCGTCCAAATGATGCTCGTATATAGGAATAAATTCTACTTTTATATTTTCAAAAAATAAGCTAAAAATTTCCTGGATTGCTTAAAGGTGAAATACATTTGCTCATTCTTACTGACACTATATTTCTATTGCCTGTAAATTTTACTATGTTAATGATAAAAATGTGATGCATTTCATCCACTGAAACATCTTCCATCATTGCCTTCATTGCGGTAAATATGCTTATACCGTATGTTTCAATTTATTTCTTCAATCATCATTGTTAAGTTCAACTTTAACTATCATTCTCATCCTATCCTATCAGACATAATTTTTGTTCATCGACAGTGATGTTTCATTATCTTTTATTAGGATTGTGTTTCGAATTCCGGACAAAATAATAATAATTGCTAAATGTTAGCGTACATTCGTCTTCAGAGTTTTTGCTTTAATATCTTTTACTTTTTAACCCTGTTAATTTAAATTTGCACTTTCCTGTCGCTATTCTCTTAAAATCTTTCTCAACGATTCATACAAGTTTCACCCGAGAGCATACAAAAAAGTTTAAAAAAAACAACTTTTTATGGCAATTAAGGCACATATACGTAAGCAATAAATTTGGCAACCAATGAAACGCAGGTAATGCGAGAAAAGCAGATTCATTCACGCAGGACATAGCAAAGACGAGACCGTTGCCAAAACGAATTTTAAAACCAAGAATTTGAACGATGTAATCAGTGGTTAGTTAAGAAAGCAAAGTATATGATTGGGTTACCTTAAGAATTATCTTCCGTTTGACAGAAATTAAAGTTTCTTTGAAGTCTAGGTATTACAACCGGATTTTAAGCATAACAATTAAATTAGGACGTATGTAACACAGGTTTCAAACAATATCATTTCATGTTCATATTAAAACCTGTAGTAAAGATTGAGATACATAATATTTTATACGCCAGAGTTAGATCGAGCCCTATTCTCATCAGGTCTGTCGAAACGGATGGGGTTCAGCGAAAGAAGAACCAAGATTCCCCTGACCTGTGACTCAAGAACTAAAACACCCAAAATTTTAGCATCGACTCTCAATGTACCTGGCTGTTAAACATCTGATGACTAAAAAGCGGAGTTATTGATGAATTGCTTCTGGCGAAGAAGGAGACTTTGATAAATCAATTTAAAAAAAAAAAGAAATACATGGGGATTAACTGTTAAGTAGTTAAAACTGTCATGGTCTCCAACATGTGTGATTTTGTAAATTTTGATATCCTTATTAAACTTTTGCTATCAACCAAAAGTTACCGGGATGCGAGAATTATCTGTTATGATTACATTTTAATATATACTAAAAAGTGAATACAGGTAATTTATTCTTAATAATAACCCTTCTGTATTTATTATGTAGAAAATAATATAAAGATTAGAAGGGAACAATATCTCGAAATATGAAATATCCGAATAAGAACACACATTCTACTACATTTGTATCTAGAAGAAAATGCTAATAGATTTTTATTTTTTAGTTCCCCTTAGTATTTGTTTACAGTTTTGACTTAATATATATATATATATATATATACATATGGTTCAAACCACTAATACACTGTCCTTCTTTTAATAATACTGTTGAGAGAAAAAAAGAGAATTTTTCAGGACACGTTCCTTTCTTGAATTTTCCTCTTACCTTTTATAGAAAACAATTATGACTATATAATATTCCTGGGTAATGTATACTTAGATATGCAATGAGAATAAAAGAAAAACATTAGTTCTTTTTAAGGATGTTAATGAAAAAGAAAGCGCAATATGGTCAAGTATAAAGACGTTTCAAATGCATAATGAAAACCCAATTACTACACTCAGCAGTTTTTAAAGGTACTACTAACTCTAGGTCAGTATTGCCTCTCTTTAAAAATCAGCAACATACATGATCCCAATACATGTTGAGTAAAGCTCACAAGAGGACATTTGAGGACAACACGCAGCAGTTCGCTAATCGAGACATTCTGCTTTTCATACGCCTCTATAGTCCAGACACTACATAATGCATACGTAATCAGTATCTCCAAAATGAATATTAATAAAACCTAGAATGAGGCTTAAAGTTTGCTTGTCCAGTTTGACACCTTCGCTAATTTAGATTGGAAAGCATATTTTGACTTCGAAGTTTCGGAGAATTACTAACGGGGAATATGACGGGTGGGGTTGAATTCAATAATATTACCTCAAGTCTTATGCATTTGCTCGGACTCAAACCATTAATTTTATTACTTTGTCTCCTTTTTAATACAATTTGTTTAAAAATCTGTTATTCCACTTTATATATGTATATATATAAAATGGAGCAATATATTTATAAACAAATAGTATTAAAAAGGAGAAAAATATAATATATATATATATATATCTACATGATCCCAATGACAAGAACAAGGAAACTAATTGTATTTAAAAATGCTTCTTTTAAATCAAAATGTCATTGTTTACACGAAAATATGTTTGAATCTGCAGAACATTTTCATTCAGTTCATCATGTCCTTTTATGAGTTATAGTGTTTCCGAGTTATAGTTCAGATGAAAAGTTTGTATTCCTTAAATCAGCGAACTAATTTGTGTTATTTCTGGAAATATAGCTGTATCTCCGAATGTCTCTGAAAACAATTCATATAAAGTTTTTTCAGCTTCACAATTTTAGAAAAACTGTACAGTTTAATTAAACGCTAATCAACGAAATAAAGTTCTGTGCTTATGAGAAGAAAATATTTTAGCTCTCTTTCTTGTTTCTTGAACATATTAGAAAATGGTCAATCCAGTTGCAACATTATTTGATAAAAAGATTCACGGTGAAACAAAAGTTTACGATTTTCCGTGCTAGCGGGTACAAAATTTGCGGTCACTATTGCTGTTTACGAATGTTGAAGAAAATTATTTTAGGATTCCAAATACAAATTTATTTTATTGCCATACATTGATTCTCTCGTTAAAAGCTTCAAAGACAATTGTATCTTTTTGTTTTAAAGAGTAAAATGGAGAAATCTGAATGCGCGAATTTAAAAATCTGAGTTTCCCTGAACAAAATCGCTGATTCCCACTTCACTTAAAAACAAATTGTGCGTTAAGTATCTTTATCATTTTATATAACATAGTAGAGATTCTAAGCCTTAAATATGTAGCATGAAATTTTTAATATTGGGTAAACTAACTTTAAATGAAAAATAAAAATGCAATATTTTCGTAAAAAATTGATATGAATGCATACAAAATAAGCCATTAGTAGATTTAGATAACTTTCCTTGTAATTTTTTTTTAATATCGTTAATATTCAGTGTTATCACGTTGCATTTAATTCATAATAATGCAAAATGAAATTTCTTTTTATTTAAAAGTGCTTATAAGGGATTAAATAACACAATTTTTTTTAGATTTTTAACTTCTAAGTTGAAACAAATAGACGAATATCGTGCGAAATTTGAACTACAGTTGACAATTTCAAAGTCACACGGCTGAAAAGTATGCACTCAGTGTAATGGAGATTTCATGCATTAATCCGGCCAATACTTATCAGTGTTACATATTAATTAATGTTCGACTCTCACACGGTGGCTGCTTTGGGACCCTAAGCACGTGTGCCCCTAAACCCCTGCCGTAAATCAGACTTCTCGAGGCGACTCATCAAAGCGGGATGTGAAGGGTGGAGAAACTGACGTCCTCACCTTACCTGAAGTCAAAACACCCGAGAAGTGTTAAACGGCTGGGAAAAAACAGCTCAATCAACAGAAAAAACTGAAGCCGGTACGGTGCACTTATGTATCCCATCTCCTGTGCCGGAATTATGAGAACCAAGAATTTAACTGTCCAAAGTTTGGGATCGAAAATGACTGACGTGGAGAGGAAAAAAATGAGAAAAGCGAACTGCCCTACCTTCATGATTCGCACGGCCACTTGGTCATTCTCAGTCAGCGCCCTGCCTGTGAGCATAACGTGCTAAGGTGCGATTATCCGCAAATACTCGTTCCCAACTGCCATAACTCGGTTCGGGCCATAATACCTCACTTCTAAGGAGATACATTCGCAGTTTCTTATTGGCGCTCATTACGTCCATCACTTCGGGTAGGCGGAGTCAAAGGCGGGGTGCGCACGGCGCGATCCTCTCACATTCTTCTCCCAACATCGAATGGGTGGGCCAGAGGTGAACTAGACGAATTCCTGGGATCTCGTCGAATTCGAATACCCGAGGGGGATGCGAGAGTTCTCCCAGCTTCATTTTTCCGGCAATTGATTTTGGGTAGAGCTTATTCCCCTCTTTGGAAAAAGAATTACGTAATTGTACAATGGATGGGGAATTGGGGGTTGGGCGTTTATTTGGTTAACTCCGATAGTGTTGATACAGCCGTGCGCACAACTCAGACCGGGAAAAATGCAGGGAAGGCTCTGCATAGAATCTCAGTCTTTAAAACAAATAATACGTCCGATAAACTGGACATAAGTCGATAGGAAGAAATTCTCAAACCATGTAACTGATGGGATAGGACGAACAAATCTTCGGAGTTCTGTTGAGAGGAACCTTTTTGAAACCTGCTTATGTTTGTAAATACTTCATTTTTCAGAGAATCACTGTCAGACGAAAACTAAATATCCGAGTAATGGCCAAATAACAGCCAAGGCTAGCCTGTGAAGAAGAGAATCCTGAAACTTATGATACGAACATAACAATTTGTGGAACGTTCAGGGCCCGACTTAGCCTAATTGGGGCCCGGGGCAAAAACTTCTTTGGGGGCCTCCTCTGCTTCACTACTTCAGTAATGAAGAACTTAATACTTATTACTAAACTTTCTATTCGATTTGGGGGCTCCCCTCTGATGTGGGGGCCCGGGGCAACTGCCCCGTATGCCCCTGCCTTAGTCAGGCTCTGGGAACGTTTCTCTCAAATACGTTGAAAAAAGTTGAAATGCTTCCAAAATTAGGTAAGTCAGACCCGTAGATTTATGGCCTTTCTACCTCGCCGAACATACCACGAGTGTAGTCAGTACTCATATAAGTTCAGTTCAAAAAGCATCAGCTTCAGGAAATCTTAAAAATGTAAACTAAGCAATAACATTTTATAATAGAATACACATTACCTCTCTTCGGCAAGTTAACGATAAAAAATATATAGTATACATTGATATCATTTTACATCTCATTATCTCGTAGCCTAAGGGCCTGTTCACATAGAATCCATCAGCGACAGCATTATATATTCTATTAGCGCTGATTGCTTAAATGGGTCAATGATTGGTATATGATTTGTTAATTTTTATGCTGACGCTGTCGGATTCCATGCGAACAGGCCCTAAAACGTATTGCACTGCGTACATCATCTGAGACCTTTAGGCCTTGTTCAGATGCAGTCCATCAGCTTTGCGAAACGTCAGCGTTACTATTATCAAAATAATTTTAACCAATCACTGACCTTAACAGTTTAATGGCTAATTATTTGGAGGTCTGTGATTGGTTAAAATTATCTCAACACGAGTAAGGGACTGTTCACATAGAATACGTCAGCGTCAGCGTTAAAGATTCCGTTGGCGTTGATTGGCTAAATGGGTCAATGATTGATATATGATTAGCAGTAGCGTAGCGAGAGGGGTGCAAGGGGGTCTATTATGCCCCGGGCGTCATTCTCAGAGGGGCGCCAAATGGTCCTTTTCACTAATTCTATTTTTCGGGGAAGGGGCGTCAAAAAGGTATCGAGCCCCGGGCGCCAGTTATGCTCGCTACGTCACTGATGATTGTTAAAAATATTTTACGCTGATGCTGACGGATTCTGTGTGAACAGGCCCTATCGCTAACGCTACGCAAAGCTGACGGACTCAATGCGAACAAGGCCTTACCTTTATATTCCTTACGCGAAACATGCGGAGTGCGCAAAACAGGGACTTCTAGCTGTTTTATAATTAGCAATAAATATTAAAACTAGGACCAGTTCACAAATGCGAGGTACATTTACCGCTCATATAAACTGCGGAAACAAAAGATTTTCCCCCCAGAACCTCTCATGAAGTTGGCGTTAGACGTAGCGAAAAGAAAGGGGTTTGCCTACTTAGTGAACAGGGAGTGAACCACGCAAAGGGACAGTGGCGTAGCGAGAGGGGGGCAAGGGGGTCTATCATGCCCCGGGCGCCAATCGCTGAGGGGCGTCAAATGGTCCTTTTCACTAATTCTGTGTATAATATTAATATATGTTTTTCGGAGAAGGGGCGCCAAAAAGGTATCTTGCCCCAGGCGCCAGTTATGTTCGCTACGTCACTGCAAAGGGACACTCCTAAAATGGAAACGAACAAATGACCCAAGTTGGGGAAAAATCTTAAAAACAGAACCGAGGAGACGGAACTGTGCAGAGGAATTAAGAAGTGGGGTAGAGAAGCATTAACGTGCAAACATCTTTCCATGTAGCTCTGATAAAGATGGAAGCTTTATGTTGCTGTTTTATTTTATAATTCACAATCCGTTGCATGCCCTTTCGCATGAATGATTAAGCATAGTTTCACCAAGATTCGACCAGAGTTAGATATAGTACACCATTCTTTTTGAACTGCCTTTTATTAGTCACTTACTTTTTGGAAATTGTCCTGAATCGCTCATCCAAGAATTTCGAAAATGTTTAATTAATGCCTGGAGACTGAGAGAGAATTTTTTTTACAATTTTAGGGTGTTACATAATATCTATTCATAGTTTCGAGGCCTTTATTCTAAATTACAGCGTATGATCCGTTTTTGTACTTCATCTGGAGGCATCCATCTCTAAGTTTCGTTTCACCCAAACCATTCCTCTGCTACCTTGAGACATAAATTACAAGTGTACACTCGTCAGAATAAAAACTTCAAAGACCTTTCATTTTACTGCATTTTCGAGAAGACTAATCACAACTTCCCATTTTCCTAAATTATCAATTTCCACCAAGCAACACTGCCTAGAAAACTTACCTGTGTCTCCACAGATTTTCGAAGCAATACATACATATATATTAGATTCCTACTCTGTTTCACTGGCAAGTTGAGAGGCACATGTTCTTAGATATTTTTCAACTGCCACGTGAACGAGTGACTCAAGTGAGGTAACCGAACCCAGCTAGGTTGATTATATCCTTTTGAGATCCTATAAATCTTCCAATAATCGACTGTACTCTAGAACATCGATCAACCAAAACTGGCATTTAGTTTTCGATTGTACTAGCTGTATCAAGTCTTTACATTACCTCTCTTCACAAAAAGTGGTCTCTTTAGATTTTCAATCTATTTCCCCCATTTTATAATCCCTATATGAAATCTGATCTACGTCTAATGTCTAAGAGGTGTACATTCTAAAAGATATGAAAATTTATTTATCAACGTCAAACTCTTCAAACCCATTCACCTAGATATTTAAAGCATTATTTTCGTGAAGAAAATGATCGTGGGAATTGCCATAATAGAAAAAGACCCGAAGGATTAAATTATAAATTTTCTCTTTGGTTAATCAAGCAAGATATTCTTAGTTGGTTTTGTTCTAAGCAATCCAATCTATGGTTGTTAAAGGCTAAGGTAAGCCAAAAAGAGTTATACGAAGAATAATGACGGCTTTACAAATTCTTTGAGTGTCGTTTCATTTGATATACCCTTTTGACGCTTGCAGTAAAAAGTCTCCTATGGGTTAAAACTTGACGTCAAATGACTGATATAACAATTGCAACTATATGAGTGCATTTTTGATCAGGCTTTGCTTAATTTTTCAAAGACTTTATGTTTTACTTATATAACACACATTTTCTTCTGCAGGAAACTACGCACAGTATCTGGGTCAAATCAACGCGGTACTGAAAGTTGCTCATTGAATACTCTGTCTCTAAGGATTAAGGAATATGTCCACCTATCATATACTAAAAAATATCTAAATTTGACGTATGCACATATATAGATCATCTTTCACGTGAAATAGAATAATTTTTCGTCGCCATCTTTGGTACTTATATGCAAGACGGGCAAATCCTTTTAAAAGATAAATTGAATTTCTAAAGAATTACTTCCTACCAAAAAAAAAAAAAAAGAAAAATAGAGATAATATCAACCACTATAATAATAGTAATAATAAATGAAAAACGAAAACATAGAAACGGGGTGCTAAAATATCTAATTTTAAATCTAAATGATTTAATTTCCTAAAGTACCTCAGTCCTTTTCAGAATCAAGTAATATCGGTGTATCTATATTAATTCCCTTTCCCCTTCTCTCTCTCTCCTTCAACACAACCACATACACACACTCAGTCATATATATATATATATATATATATATATATATATATATATATAAGAAATAGATGAAAGAGAATACCAGTATTAGCACTAAAGCTACTTGCAGCCAGGAACCAATAACATGAAAAGATATAAGTATGAAAGAGGCTTTAGACAGCATCTCTTCGTCAGCGGTGTCAATACTGTCTAAAAACCAATGGATTGTTTCCGATGAGTATGATCTTTACAATAAACACACTCAGACACCGTACAATCCATGAAAAACAGAAAAATTGAATAATTATTGAATAAAAAGTTACTTAAACAAATAACACCAAGCCTGGCGCTAGACAGAGTGGAAGTTAAGAACATGTAACAGCAAGATGACTGTCGTCACAAAACTTGCAACCATGGAGATTATGGTTACTCAGTTAATGACTTACTATGGTTACTGTTATATATATATATATATATACACAGGATCACAGGGTGATCGTAAACTATGTCGACAAAATAAGAGGGGCGATAGTACTCATCAAGACAAACAATATTTTCAATGGATCCTAGCGCCGCATTCCCCTCAGTCTGCCAGAAAAGCGTAAAGTTCAGTGCCCAAGTTTAACTTTCGTCACTGGAGAAAAGGGAGAATAAACCAAATTAAAAGTTGCACAATCCTATTCAAATTAGAGAAAGCCCCCCCCCTTCTACCCCTCTTCAACACCAGAAGACATTTTCAGTGAACATCTGGGTAGGTATCGTTGATGATTGGCTAATGGGACCGTATCTCTTGCCAGAACGTCTCCCCGGTGCAGCGTACCTTGTCTTCATGGAGCAAGTGCTTCCAGGTACCTTGCAAGCTCTTTCGCTCACCACACAGAGGGACATGTGGTTTATGCATGATGGAGCCCCTCAACACTTTAGCACCATGGCCCGCCATTTCCTGAATGCCACATATCCTGGACGATGGATTGGACGTGACGGACCTGTGGCTTGGCCTCCACGCTCAACGGACCTAAATCTATTTCACTTCTTTCGGGGACACATGACATTATTTGTGTACACGAGGCATCTATGGACTCAGGGGAAGATCACATCACGAGTATCGTTGTTACAGCAGACAAGATTAACACGACACCAGTAGTGTATATGAGGGTGGGACAGTCTTTCATTCGCGGTTGACAGCTGTACAGCGACAACCTTGGACTCCATTTTGAGCATCTATTTGATTCTTTCTCTGATCTAAATGGGATTGTGCAACTTATAATTTGGTTTATTCTAATTTTTTTCTAGTGATGAAAGCTCAAGTTGGACGCTGAACTTTACTCTTTTCTGACAGACTGGGGGAAATACGGTCCTAGGTTCCACTGAAAATATTGTTCGTCTTGATGAGTACTACCACCCCTCTTATTTTGTCGACATAGTTTACGATCACCCTGTATATATCAAATTCAGATAAACTCAATTAAGATTAATGACATATTGTCATTAAAACTACTGACAATGCTGACATTATATTTTTAAATGAAAATCTGCTTCTGAATTATATAATCTTGAAGATCTATATTGTTTGTCTTAAAGATTCCGTTTTCAAAACAATTTTTCCTTAAATGGTGATATCAGCTCTGGTTATTTAAAAGATGTAATTATTAAACTTGATTTTATAAGTTTAATGATACATGAGTTTTTCTAAATTTAGTTTTCTTACATAAACTCATAAACTAGATCTCAGATAATTAATTTATATATATATATATATATATATATATATGTCATGATTTGGATTCAAGACAGAAATCAGCTCTTTTTAATTTAATAAGTTTATTAATTCCATTAACTTCGAGTAAACATTCTAGTTTAGCGAACAGCACGTATCACGATCTCATACCAAGTAGTAGCAAATCTGCAAACGCTCATCTCCAACTGTTGGCAACCCGGAATAGCTAAACTTTTCCAGCAGGACATTCGGCGAGAAAACCGGTTACCCTACAAACTCCTGACTCTGATTCGTCGGGGATTGTATTTATAGGCGTAGCGTGATTCTAACTTTGGGAGGGGGGGGGGGCACAAATTAGGGATGCGATATCAAAAGCAAAATATCGATACTCATATCGATAATAATATCGGTTATTAATATGGATATCGATAATATATCGGCACAAAAATATCGATATTTCAAAATATTGACGATATTTCAAAATGTTGACAATATTTCAAAATATAGACGATATTTCAAAATGTAAGCGATATTTCAAATTATCGATAACACATTTTCCTTTCACTATGCAGGCAATTGTATTTAAAGGAATGATTGTATAGTAAAATACACTGGTTATCAAAAATTAAGGAAAAGTCTCAAAAATAGCGGTTACTCAAAAGTTAAGCGCAGAATTTAATCAAACTTATACACATTATACAACACATAGGTAGGTATGAAATAGCATAAAAAGAAATCACCAGACAATTATGGTGTTATAGAAACTACCATATGTATACAATGAACAAATCGGATGTGTCAGTTTGGTATAGGAAAAGTATCTTTTATATGGCTTATGATCCCGAGAAGCAATATAGCACATACAGCGATGTGTGATGCTGTCAATTATGCGGTCTATGAGTTCGGTAGGAAGTGAGAGCCATTGCTCTTGCAAAGCAGTTGAAAGCGTGGATAGGGTCCTAGGAGGATGATTGAGAGCAGCTATACGTCGTCCTAAAGAGTCCCAAACATGCTCGATAGGATTCAGGTCCGGTGATCGAGCTGGCCACTCCATGCGCTGAATTGTTTCCTGCTCAAGATAAGCATCCACGATGCGAGCCCTGTGCGGTCTCGCGTTATCGTCCTGTAGCACGAAAGTATCACCTATTGCCCCGGTATAAGGGCACACATAAGCATCAAGGATATCATCTCTATAGGTGTGAGCATTCACATTTCCACGGGCAAAGGCATGGTGGTCTGTGCGTCCACCCAAAGAGATACCACCCCAAACACAGACACTGACTGATTCGTATGCATCTCTTTCACGGATGTGTGATGGATGGAAACGAGTTCCAGGTTCTCTCCAAATAAAAATATGCCTACTATCGCTTTGGAAGCTAAACCTGGACTCATCCATAAAGAGAACAGCCCTCCATTGTTCACGCATCCAGTGGACATGTTGACTGCCCACTGCAAACGTTCCCGCCTATGGCGTGACGTGAGCGGGACGCAAATGGTTGGTCGCCTCGCAAGAAGACCACCTTTGTGAAGCCTTCTAGACACGGTTGACGTTGATACCAGCCTTCCAGAGCTTGTAGCGAGGACGCGTAACCTTGCAGACGGAGTTGCGGTTCTATTCCTTCGTGCTCATTATAACAAATATCGGTCATCGGCACTCGTCATAGCGTATGGCCGTCCTTGCCTGAACCTCCTGGATGTCGAATCCGTGGTTAGAAATTGTTGCCAAAGTCTATGAACCACAGACGAACTCACATTTAGCCATCTGGCCACTTCTGTCTGACTTTGTCCTGCCTCTAGTCTCCCAATAGCCTCTAGTCTCCCAATGGTCACTGATGGAGGATCGAATATGGTTAAAGCCATGGAAATTGCTTTTGGTAGAATAAACATATAATATGTTTTGTCCATCTCCTCAATTTGGTCGCTTACCGTTCAATTGAAGCCGTACCAGAGCTCGTGCCACTAAATGGAAAGGTGAAGAAAGTGGTGACCTGGTTCAAACCTAGTTTTCAGGCTTCATAGGAATTGAGAGCAGAAAGTAATCTGAAACTCATGCAGAGAGTGGAAACATGGGGTAATTCTACATACGAAATGATCGAGCGTTTTCTAAGCCTCAGTTCAACACTCAACAACATCGGCATCAAGTATGACAACAGTTGCAGAGAACCAAGATTTGCAGGAAATCATCCAGCTTCTTTAGCCTCTTCTAAAAGCCACAAAACAGTTATCAGGAGATAAATACCCCACAATCAGTATCGCGATTCGAATAGCAACCATGTCAGAAAATAAAATTTCCAAGATGTCACCTACGTCTAATGTTGGCCTCAAACTGAAGGAAGGAATCTTGGAAGCGGCAAAAAACGGCTCATGGTTGAGAATGTAATAGCACTGGCCGTAAGTACGTTATTGGACCCTCGATGGAAGACATTATACACAGTCCTGTCACATTAATGTGACCACCTGTCAAAATCCAGAATAACCACCTTTCGCAGAGCGGACCGCTGCGAGACGTGCAGGAAGAGAGTCAATTAGGTTTCTGAAGGTGTTCACTGGGATGTTGAGGCATGCCGACTCCAGTGCCGCGGCCAGCTGCGTTAGGTTACGCGGGTGAGGATCCATGGTGCGAACAACCCGATCGAGGTGGTCCCACAGATTCTTGATTGGGTTCAAGTCCGGGGAATTTGCTGGCCAAGGGAGTACGGTAAACTCATCCTGGTGCTCTTCGAAACACGCACGTACACTGCGAGCTTTATGACACGCCGCATTGTCCTGCTGGTAGATGCCATCTTCCTGAGGAAAACATTCGCATGTAGGGGGGAACATGGTCCGCAAGGATAGATGCATACTTGTGTTGATCCATCGTGCCTTCCACAATGATGAGTGAACCCATGGGTTCACTCATCATTGTGGTATTCTCTGCAGAGAATACCACGAAAACATTCCCCGACCATAATGCTCCCTCCTCCAGCTTGGACCCTTCCGGCAATTGTTGCAGGGTGTTTGCTTTCAGACGTGTCACGCCGTATACGCCAACGTGCATCTGTCCGATGGAGCATAAAACGTGATTCATCGGAAATAGCCACCTGTCTCCACTCAGTGGAAGTCCAGTTGCGGTACTGGCGTGCAAATTCCCGCCTTCGTCGCCGATCAACAGCAGTCAGCATAGGTCATCAACCAGGCGTCTGCTACGGAGGCCCATACGCAGCAACGTTCGCTGAACCGTCGTTGTGGAGACACTGTTGGTAGCCCCTTGGTTCATCTGGACGGTCAGTTGCTCAACGGTTGCACGTCTATTCTCCCGAATGCATCTCCGCAGCCGTCGTTCCCCTCTGCCATCCATGGCCCGTGGTGCACCACATTTGCCACGTCGCTGATTTTGGTTAGTGCCGTTTTGCCACGCACTGTATACTTTTCCCACGGCGGCCCGCGAACAGTTTACAAAATTAGCCGTTTCGGAAATGCTTCACCCTTGGCCCAAAAGCCAATGATCATGCCCTTTTGGACGTCGGATAAATCGGTCTGTTTCTGCAAAACTGCAAGAACTGAAATGTTTACCGAATGCCTACAACACACTTTATATATCCACCAAATTTGCTCATGACACGTGCCTTCTGCGATTAGTTATTTGGCGTTGACGTCAAAAGTAGGCGATGGTCACATTAATATGACTGGACTGTGTACTTCAGGGACCCTGAGACTACTACCAAAGCATTTCGAGAACTGAAAGGAATTTTGAAAAGCGCCCATTCACCGAAAAGTGGACACAGTTTCGATTCTGACAATGGAGATGGATCTGAATCATCTTTCTTTGGTGAGCACAGGCCCAGATTTCCGCATGGGCAAGTGGGGCACTTGCCCAGGGCCCCAAAATTATGGGGCCCCCTAATTTAGTATAAAGTTGTACATAGTTTTGAGAATTTGTTTTTTGGTTAATATAGTAAAGGGGTGCAGTGGCGGATCCAGAGAAAAATCCTGGGTGGAGCACAGTGCACCCACTATAGTGAAAGCATGCTTACGTCCATAAGCGTTTCCGGTTTAATTTTTTTTTTGAGGGGGGAGGGGGGAGTTGTAATAACTCCAGACTGTGATTTATTTTGAATTTCAAAAGAAAATTTCATGAATTTATTTATTAACATTAAAAAGTAAATTAATTAATTAACACTTCTTATTAATATTCATAATTTTCTTCAAATTTTTTACTTGTCGGTCGAAATTTTTTTGAATTTCTGATCCCGATTTAAGGGAGGCCTGGGGGAGTGTCCCACATGTTCATGTGGAAATCTAGTCCTGAGGAGGGGGGACATGCCCCCCTCTGGATCTGTCCTTGAAGGGGGCCCCCAAAGTCTGCTTTGCCCAGGGCCCCATTGTGTCAAAGTCGGGCCCTGGGTGAGCACTCCAAAAGGTTCAGAAAACTTGGAAGCATCGGGGTTCTTTAGGTAGCTCAGATTTTCCTGATGAGCTTGCCTTTAATTTGCGATCCCCTGTAGAAGCTGACATCAACAAGTGTCCACTTTCTTTTTGGAGTAAATCAAGTGGATTGTACCCGGAACTATGTGGGGTTGCCAAGTGATATTTGGCTGCGACTTCAACATCAGTGCCATCTGAAAGAATTTTTCTCCAGCTAGCATTATAATTAACTCAGCCAGAAATAGTCTCACATTGAATAAACTTCTTTCCTCCACTCAGTGGGAGCAGAAATCTTTTTTTTTTTTAAATTAATGGACAATAATTGTTTTTATTCATTTTTTGTTCTTTCTAGAATTTATTTTTATATATTGAACAATTTTTGATTTTTTCACACATTGTTTGATTGCTTACATTAAAAATTACTTTGTATATATTATAATTTATTTGTATTTAAAGAAATAAATAATAACGTTTTTAAGTTTAATTCTTTTGCCTGATTTACTTATGTATCTTTTTTAAATTAAATTTTTTAGATAAGCTATTCACAATTTAAATAACTTCTGGGTTTTCATCAATTAAAATAATTAATGATAATATTTTAATTAAGTAATTTTTTATTTTATATTTTGATACAATAATTCACCTGTCTTCAACTCTATACTTCTAATAAATACCAAACTCAAGATATTTCAAAATATTTAGCCTTGTTTACTTGATTGATATGAAACTTTCTGACAGGTTTTATAGTGGAACTGACTTTCAAACACCTTAGTGAGATGGGATGATGTGGTAGATAATTCTTACTGGCTAAAAGTTATATGCCAATTCCACCATCAATTTTTATTCTTACTGGATTAATTTTTTCCATTTTGGCTCGTTTTCAGGAAGTCTCCAGAGCACTTTATTTAAAATCAAAAAAGTTTTATCCTTTAAATTTAAAAATCTCCAACTCAAAACAACATGAACCAAAAGCTTCAAAAGATGTTTGTCTTAGGGAGTAAACATCTACACATGTAGTAAATCTGATGAAAAAGACCTTTAAGATTAAACTATCAGGAAGAAAACTTTATGGTGGAATTAGCCTATAACTTTTATTTAACGTTGTATTATAGTTTTTCTTATCCATTTGTTTCAACAGTTGAATATAGACCCTTATTGATTAATTTTACAATTTTTCTGTATATAGTTTTTTTTAATCTCATTTATTTTTTCCCTTTGGTTTTGAGACTTTGCAACCCAAATTTTTATAAATTATAATTATTTCAAATAAATTATTTTGAAAATGTGTAATTGATAATATCGGGAATATAATATCAATATTCTGATATTATCAGAATCAAATATCGATATTATAATACCTAATATTGAAGGGTAAATATCGATATTTCGATAATATCGATATCAATATCCCATCCCTAGCACGAACTGAATTCAGTTAGGGTCCTTCTCTGCGCATTGACTGCCGGACGGTCCTTAAAATATGAAATATTATGATTCTTTGAAATTGAATAACAATAGAATTGATGTTTGAGTTGAATTCTAAAGTTATACAATGAGGAAAATAAAAATAATATAAATAAAATGAGGAAAAAATATAGCATCGAATTTTTGTTACGGATCATATCATTGTTAAAAACTATGTTAAGGCTAAAGACATAATCGGAATCTTCAGTTTCACAGTTTGAAAAGACGGGAAAAAACCAACTTTCTTAAAAGTTTTCTACAATTTTCTGATTTTTAACTGAACTTCTATTGAGTTTTAATTTATTTCGATTCAAGTTGGGGGGGGGGAGCAAGTGCCCCCCAATATATATATATATATATATATATATATATATATATGTGTGTGTGTGTGTGTGTGTGTGTGTGTGTGTGTATGTATATATATATATGTCTTTACTTTTGGGAGACTGCATCGTTTATTCTTTACTATTGAAAAATTTATACTAAATTTCATATTTAAGAGTTTAATGCTTTATACAGAGGCTGTTCGCACATTTTTTAGACGATTTTGGTAAGCGGTAATAAAAAATCGTTTGCTGCAAAAGAAATAATTGCAATTGTACTATGTTTTTAAAAGTCAAAATTATCGTCTGCGGCTTGAAAGTTTTGTTTTTATTCAAAATGGCGTTTTTAACAAAGCAGTGGTTCGAAGGCTACATTTATCCCATCCCTAGCACGAACTGAATTCAGTTAGGGTCCTTCTCTGCGCATTGACTGCCGGACGGTCCTTAAAATATGAAATATTATGATTCTTTGAAATTGAATAACAATAGAATTGATGTTTGAGTTGAATTCTAAAGTTATACAATGAGGAAAATAAAAATAATATAAATAAAATGAGGAAAAAATATAGCATCGAATTTTTGTTACGGATCATATCATTGTTAAAAACTATGTTAAGGCTAAAGACATAATCGGAATCTTCAGTTTCACAGTTTGAAAAGACGGAAAAAAACCAACTTTCTTAAAAGTTTTCTACAATTTTCTGATTTTTAACTGAACTTCTATTGAGTTTTAATTTATTTCAAGTTAAGTTGGGGGGGGGGAGCATGTGCCCCCCCCAATATATATATATATATATATATATATATATATGTGTGTGTGTGTGTGTGTGTGTGTGTGTATGTATATATATATATATGTCTTTACTTTTGGGAGACTGCATCGTTTATTCTTTACTATTGAAAAATTTATACTAAATTTCATATTTAAGAGTTTAATGCTTTATACAGAGGCTGTTCGCACATTTTTTAGACGATTTTGGTAAGCGGTAATAAAAAATCGTTTGCTGCAAAAGAAATAATTGCAATTGTACTATGTTTTTAAAAGTCAAAATTATCGTCTGCGGCTTGAAAGTTTTGTTTTTATTCAAAATGGCGTTTTTAACAAAGCAGTGGTTCGAAGGCTACATTTATGCTCTTTCCGAAGAGAAATATGCATACTACGTTATCCAAAAACGATGTGAGAGTCATTGTTTTGTGATATCTAAAGCATCGTTAGATAATATCGTCAACAAGAAAGGAAAAAAGCGTCAAATTGGAGCCTCAAGGGGGACAAAAATTCCAAACAAGTATCCAAGGAAAAAACGGACATCTTCGACTATTGCAAAGGTACGTTGTTTAATGTTAAAAGAAAATCCCCCTAGTCAAAGGACAGTTGCAAAATCATTAAAATGCTCGGTGTCCACTGTAAACAAAATGATAAACGTTGATTTAAATCTTAAGAAAGCGAAAAAACGCAATGTGCATCGTCTTCTCCCAAATCATATCGCTGAACGCAGGACACGCTGCAGAATTCTATATGAGAAACACTTATCCAAAGAAAAATGGAAAACAATTGTCACAATAGATGAATCATGGGTGTATTTAAATGATTGCAACAAAAAAAGAGCCATTTATTATCATAAAAGTTGAGAAAAAAATTTAAGTACATGGTTCAAAGAATCGAAAGAAAGTTTTTCTAAGGGATTCATGATTGTTGCTGGTTTTTCTTATAGTGGCAAGTTAAAAATAAAGAGAGTGGGGAAAATGTCAAGATTAACTCCAAATACTATCAGGAACATATTTTATCGCCAATTTTTCTGAATGAAATACCATCGCTTTACCCACAGTGCCATCAATCTGTGAGACTCCATGAGGACAAAGCTAGCAGTTACACATCAAAATCCACTGTAAATTTCCTAAAAGAAATGGAACAAAAAACTGGTATCAAAGCCATACCCTTCACTGATGTCCCTACTAAATCTCCCGATGTATCACCTATGGATTTTTGTGCTTTCGGACTTTTAAAATCTGCATTATCCAAACGTCGTCCCAAAACCCTTACAGGACTCTGGAAAGCTGTTCAGGAGGAATGGGATAGAATACCTCTTCTGACACTTCAAAAGGCATTATTATCCTGGAAATTGCGGTGTCGAAAGATAGTTCAGAATAAGGGATGCCAAATAGAACATTTAAAACACAAGAATTTTATGTAATTTAGTTTTGTGAATACATTATACATCGTCTAAAAAATGTGTGAACAGCCTCTGTAATAGGGTGATTTCGGGCTGGTTTTATCTCAGTAAGTTTATTTTTAGCATATGCACGCTCACACAAACGCATAAATTGAACTTTAAAACCAAGTAATAAAGGCAACTAAATTAAATTACCATAGAAAAATTGTTAAATGATAATATCTTTTAATCAACGGTACAATCAATAGTATCTAGGTTTATATTCAGAGACAGAGGGAGAGAGTCGCGAGTATTCAATCGACATTCCTCAGACAGGAAACGGCTTTTCAATTTCTAATGTTGTACGAGACCACCTTAGCATCAATAGACTTTCAATTAGCGCTTCATCCGCTCCTCATCAAGAATAAAGAAGGGTTTGGCAACAGAGACACGCAAGTGTCTACTTGGGATCTTCTGCCTCAAAATGTCGGGGAATTTTTAGTAGGTTCCTTAAGGTAATTTCTAGTTATAAATAAGGAATTTTCGGACTAATTATATATGACTGGATACAAGTTAAACCATGATTCCTGGAAAATCCTGGACGGCCCAGATTGATATTCAATTCCTCTAACACCTATAAGTTATGAATATCTATTGATGATTCTCCAGACAGCGCATTTTTTTAAATCGTCGCTTATATTCGCACATTCATATAATACAGTCTCACAATCAGTTAACGTAACACTCAAAATTCTTTAGGGATCAGAATTGCATAAGTGGTTTTCTCTGAAATCAGCCTGCGCAACTTCAAACATTGATGCTAATGTATGACAAGTGACTCGTAACAAAGGATTACAAGGTATACTTTAGCCTCTTACGGGAAACTCCTAGGTTTATTTGTAGTACTGACTACCTGGTCTTTATTGTCGTTTACTGTATCAGATCTATAAGATTTTGGAATTTTCTGTTGGTTTGAAATATACCTACACGATGTTTAACATAAAAAAAATAATAAGAAATGAGATAGAATCGTGAAAGGGAAGAAAAGTGAGCTAATTTACCGGTAAAGATTAAAGAATGCTGTTCAGGGACACAACATATTTATAAGCGCTTGTGAACGGTTGTCGCTAAACAGATGCTTGAGGTGCAGGAAAATTGAAAACATTTAACTACTATCATACAAGGTGCGCCCATAAAGTAACCGAACATTTTTTTATAAATAAGAAAAATATTACTCACCTTCAAATAAATTTATCTCCTTCAAAATAATCGTCAGAGGAGTCCATGCAATTTTTTCCACGTTTCTTCAAATCATCAAAACACTGTTTATAGGCGTTGGAACTAACCGTTCGCAAAATACGCGTAATATTTGATTTAATATTCGAGACGTTTTCAAATCTCTGTCCTTTCATGCCTATCTTAAGCTTCGGAAAAAGGAAAAAATTCAGCTGGCAATAAGTCGGGAGAATATGGTGGGTGATTTATCACTGTAATTCAATGCTTAGCAAGATATTGTTGCACATAAATTGCTGTATGGGGCCTAGCATTATCGTGTAAAAGAATTCATTGTCCAGAATCAAACAGTTCCTTCCTAACTCGCCTTATCCTGTTTCTTTATCGAAAAAAGCCCCTTGTAAAAATGCTGATTAATTGTTTGATTTTCAGGAACGAATTCGGGGTGAATAAGTCCTTTGTAATCAAAAAATGCAATCAACATTACCTTAGTCTTTGATTTTGACATTCGTGCTTTTTTTTTTTGTATAGGAGAAGAAGGTCCTTTCCACTGTGCACTTTGTCTTTTTCTTTCTGGGTCGTATTGTAGACACCAGGTCTCATCTCCTGCTATAATACACTTTAAGAAATTGTTGTCCTGTTGCACAGTAGTCAGCAAATCTCCACAGCAAACTTTTCTGTCTTCTTTTTGCTGTTCTGTCAAAATCCGAGGCACAAATCGAGCTAAAATTTTTTTCATTTTCAGATTTTCAATTAAAATTAATCGACGGCTTTCTTTGCTTATCCCAAGCATGTCTGAAAGATGCCGAGTTGTTACACTTCTATCAGCTTTTACCAAAGAACGAATTTTTTCCACATTTTCCTCATTCTTTGAAGTTGAAGGGCACCCTGTCTTATCATCAATGCTTCATCAATGGTTCATAATCAATACTTTCTCGCCCACGGTTAAAGCTGTTGTACCACTCATACACTTGTGTTCTTGATAACGATGCATCCGTATATACTGTTCGAATCATCTCTAAAGTTTCGGTAGCAGATTTACCTAATTTGTAGCAAAATTTAATGTTAAAACGTTGTTCCATTCCAAAGCAAATTTTTTTTGTACAATGCCTTCTCAGTAAATGAAAATTACTACAGCGTTTTGATATGCAAACGACTAAATAACCAGTTTAAACTGGCTTTAACAAGAATTGAGATGTCACTCTTTCTAGCCAGGTGATTATTCTTCCACTTTTTTATTTTATCGTTTTATTTTATCTTTAAATTTGACCGGTTACTTTATGGGTGCACCTTGTACAAAATAAGTGTGTACCACTTTGGGTATTTGAAATTTAAAAAGATTTAATGTTGTTTTGTAAACAATTTCATATTTGTAAAAATTAATTGATTAATATTCACAATTTAGGAATATTGGTGATATTTTAGAGCCAGATATTATTTAGCATGGTGGAAAATTTAAATTTTCTTCATGATTGCTCTTCTTTATTACAATATTTAATTAAAAATTTAACTTCTGTGCTGCACTAAATGACTTGCAAAATGCCTCAAATGAAAAATTTTAATCCTTTAATAAAGGGATCTCATACTAAAGAAAGTTGATATAAACAACTTGTGGTATTCTAAATCTGCATTTGAAAGTTGTTTTTTTTTTACCCTTCAATAAGAAAAATAAAACTAATTTTTATCTTCCTAAATATTTTGGCAACTTCAATAGAACTTTTTTCCTGAACTTATACTAACTGTCTGATAGTTCTGTTCCGTGGTGAAGTTAACATGTACTAATTTTATTCAATTTTTTTTATGAAAAGGGGAAATATTATTGCGTCTTCAATCTCGTTTGTTCCTTTAATTCTGTAGGAATAGAAGATTTTTTTTTAAAAATTAAGCAGACATTTGTCCTGTAGATATTCGTCCATATATGCGACGAAATTTGTTGGCTACCTTCTTTATAGCACCCATTGGGGTAAATCAACGTTACTCTCAATGACAGGATAGTCAAGAAACATCTATGCCTTAGTCAGAATTCGATCCGAAACCGATTTGGTGGCAGCTTATGTCGTTAACCAGGATATACTGTGGGTGGTACCTTAGACATTCTGGTGTTAAAGCAAAATCCTTTAGTAAAAGATATGATGGTTAATTAAGCCTTCTTTAAAGGATTACCCGTAGAAAATAATTTTATAAAATTTCATCTATGTCTGGGGAATAAAAACAATGTATTCTAATTGGGAATTTTCTATACAAAGTTAAATTTCCAAGTTATTACGATATATATTTTCAGTCATTATTAATACATAAAACCCTTAAAATATTTTACAACTTTTCTTACCAAGAACAAAAAAATTTGTTTTTAAATTTCAATTGACTTGATTTTTTTCTTTCTTTCCCTATAAATTTTTGGAGATATACATGATGAGACTGACGAATAAAATTTCAACATTCGGCACACAGAGAAAAAAAAGTTGGTCGGTGAACTCACTTTGCTGGGTTGAAATCCACTGCACAGTGGAACTCGCTTTTGGTGAGTCAAACAACCCACATTGGAAGTGGGTCCTACAACCCACTTTCGAAAACGGGTACATTTACCTGCCTTTGTGAGTTTAAAAACTCTTTGAATGAGTTAATTAAAGCGAGTTGTGTATTGAGCCTATATATATATATATATAATATATATATATATATATATATATATATATATATATATATATATATATATATATATATATATATGTATATATATAATTTTTAATATATATATATATACACACATTTAATTATTTTTTTAATATTATAAGACACAGATCATTTAAAGCTTTGGTAATAATTCCTAGTTACTGCATTATGTATCTCAGTTTCAAGCAAGTGATTTATAATTTTATTCCAGACACCTTTATTTGATACTTGCCATCCTGAGAACTATAAATTATATAAAGATGACATTGTTTGCGTTGAATTAAAATGAATCAAATTAGCACTTCTTTAATCTATTGAACATTAAAAATAGTATCATTAAAAGTTATAAAGCATACTTCACAACTAGTAATAAATACTTACACTTTAAAAAAAATTATTTTTATCTTTAACTTTTGCAGTACATTAGCCTTCATGTTTAAAAGAATTTTCCAAAATGCCTAGTCTGAAAGTGTTTACATCGAATTTTTTAAATGAAATTTTGTTACCCAAATTAGATAATCATTTAAATTTTATACAGCTAAAATGACAACTCAGAACAATAACATTAGTTTGTAAACTAAACAAACTTCAAATTATGTTTTTAATATTAGATAAGAAAAATTGCCACTTTACTTTATACATGCCATGAAAATTTTCAAAATCAATCTCCCCCCCCTCTCCCTATTCTGCATGAATATTAATTCAATTTGAATTTTCCAGCTACCTTATTATCATTACAGAATTCCTTCTGTTTTAAGGTGTTTATATAAAGCTAAAATGTATCAAATCTTTAGGAGAATAAATTAGTTTATAAAATGACAATTATTAGTATAAAAGGAAAAGAATTCGTAGAATTTTGAATTAGTTATCTAGATAGATCATCATCTGTTACAAGATATTTCTTTTATTTCCTACTCTCTTATTTACTTATTCACAAACACACACTTCCACACATAAATGAATGTATAGATTAATTTTAAAAACCTGATTTCACCCTCTAGTTTATCCATTTTTCTAAATTCGACCATGTCAAATGAGTTTATAATTAAATGTTATCGCCAGATTGTATCATCTGTAGATTTGGATTTTAGAATGAACTTGGACTTTCAAACACAACTTATATGTACACACAAATAGATATACATAAGTATACTACTCGTAGCATTGCATGAAACAAACTGCATGCTTTTACTTTTTTTTCTGTGGTTCTAAGCTTTTTAAAAATATTGATGAGTTATTAATAAAAGTTATAGGAAGCGCATAACAGGAACACACAGCTCATTAACATCTGTAAAATAAGTTGTCAACCTTATTTTTTATAGTGGATATTTAGAAGCTGTGTGTTCCTGTTATATCAGTAGATGTCAAAAATTACTTTTAGAAATCGCATTCTTGTTTTTTTTAAATCATAAAAATCTATTTATTCATTAAAATTGCATTCAATTAAGAGTTTTCTATGATGAGATTTTTATGTAATGTAAAAATAATTTTAATACATAATGTTTAGATATTACATACATGTGCGCACACACACACACACACACACACACACAAGCACATGGAAGATTTGCGACAAGAAAAACCTAATATCATGATATGCTCAACCATATACAGCTATAATTCACATATGAGTAATATGTTAAACATGCAATAGCTTACGCGATTGTCGCAACTTTAGCCTTACACAACAATTTCAAATTTAAACAAATAGCAAATCTTCCGTTAAAAGTCCTCACATTTCTATGGTGTTGAAGTATGCTCTATAATTCTGATTTACATGAAGGATTTTGCATATATTTTAATGTTCAAAAGATTAAAAATGTACTTACATGCACTATAACACGTGGACACTCCGTTTCGTCGACAAGCGCCATTTTTCCTATTTCCCCAGCCAAAAAGCTACTAATTGCTTCAAAGTACAGCTTTCGACCCGCTTCCGACCCTCTTCCGAAGAAAATCTCCCGCAGCGCGAGCCAGGAAAACGGGAAAATCTCATCAACCCGCAAACAAGATATTCAGCTCGCTTTGGGGCGAGGCGATGAACACATTAGATAGGTCAGTCAACCCATTTTATTTTCAACCCACATGAAGTGTGTCTGCAAACCTGGAACTTTCGAAAACTGACCGGCTTTTTTTTCTCTGTGCATAATGGAGGTGAAAAGTAATAACGTGGTACATAAAGAGGGTAATTTACACAAAGATATTTGGAGAACCACCAACCAAAGAATTATTATTCTGGGAGATATACTTAAATGCCATTCTCGTGATTTTGCTCTGGTAATGGTCAACTTTACTGTAATATTTTCAAGTTAAAATATATGTTACTGCTGGATTCAGATTGTATATGGGAATGTCCATTTGATTCTACTGGAACATTTTGGTGCTCTTGGTGAAACCTGTATGCACACTGCGGGGTGAGGGGATATTAAAAGGATTACCCCTCCCCTCCCCAACCAACGCACACGCACACACAATCACGCACAGAAAAAAAAATTGAAAAAAGTTAATATATTTTTTCATCATCTGAGATGTGCTCGGTTCATTGAGGAAATAATTAATTGAATTGTTGCTACCTTCTGAAATGGTCTATACATAAAATGTTAGTGGCTTGTGCTCTCGTTTTGTTTGTGAGTAATTAACTTGTGCCGAAGTTGGTGAGAGAATTCCGTTTTCCAAAGTATCACTGTTGAACGATAACGTGAAAAAAAAAAAAAAGTTGCTAGCAATAGCACCTCCTAAATGTGTGCGAAAAAGGAAGTTCGCTCAAGTCCCATAGAAATGAAAATAATGCCCTATCCTTCATCTTTTAAAATGAAGCCTGTTTAAAAACCTCACCCGGTTTGCTGATCGATCAGGATTTGGAACTGCTGGTGAACATGAAAACATCTAATACCAAACACAGTTTAGTTTTCGGGCAGAGAAAAAATCGAAAGGGAATAAGAACGTGCAATTGCTACATTGCTTTGTGACAGCGCCCTTTAGCTAGTTTGAATGTGCACCACCAATTAACATATAAATGAGTTTTAATTTCTTCTTTTTCTCTTTTTCTATTTTTATAGTCAGTTCTTCATCACACTATTCCTCGAGATTGGGAATATGCCAGCAACTGAACTACTAGATAAGATTTCTTGACAGTTTTTTAATGGCGTCTAGAGTGTGCAACTGGAACAAAATTACATGGTTTAGTGATCTCATAGCAAATCATTATTCACTAATTGAGCAATGGGAGGTCAGAGAGGTAACATCAGGCACCACATGCTTTTAGTTGTCCATGGCAGTCCAAGGGAAATGGAGGCATGTAAATACTACATTTTCCAAGGGAATTCATACCACATACAAAATATGTTGATAGACGGTCCGACGGATTAAATGCTGGATCCTTTAATATAATTATGGTGTAGGTACAATCTTATTTTTTTTCTATCTACGTTTGTGTTCGTTATCAGCCCCAACTTCGCAGAATGCGACTAGAGGAGTGCCACATATACCACTTAGCAACGGTATTTGATCGAATTAACATAAAATTTTCTCGGCACAAAATAGATCGAAATCATCATTTCTTTGGGAGAAATACGTCTGTCCTTTTATCTCTTTGAGAGTAGTAAACTGCTGTCCTACAAGTGGGACAATTATTAAGTGAGACTCTGATGCCGTTCTGGGATATTTGACCGAGGGATGTTTCTATATGATATAAGGATAGAGGGAGGTTACTTTCCTCTATAAAAGCAAATTATCCCATCTTTAAGTGTTTCTTTTCCCATTTGCTACGATTCGTGTACTTCAAAGCAGAATGTTTTTCCTGTGTCGGCCTAAAAAAAACGCAAAAGATTTTGTGCATTGATCCCAAAAGATGGCCGATTGGTGTAGCTACTCGGGTTTTAGTTTAAATTGCAGTTCCAAGTCTTCTTAGCCTTCGCGTTGCAGCAGCACTTTAATAATACATACTATATGAAAATGAAGGACCAATCGAAAGCGAAAATATTTAATTTTCTCGCATACCGGGTTGGTCTAATGGTTAGGACTCTGAATTCCAAAATCAAGCGGCATAAGTATGAATACCACTCCAACCTGACAACTGTCACAAGCTTTAGAGGCAAATATTTCTCCTAAAACTAAAAACGAGAGATAACTGCACAATTTGCAATGGATGCTGGAAAAACGAAGTATTTTTGGTAATATGATAGATCGATAGATTGTCTGGCTAGAAAAGAAAATTGTGTAATCTGGTGCACGAATCTTAAGACTTGCTTCCACAAACAATTGACTTCCATGTTATACCTGAGATCTTCCCTGACTTATTCTGTGACTCTGAAATTTAAGAGAACCAATGAGAAAAACCCTTCGTGACTTTACTGACGTGATGAAATTCAGTGACTGACACCTGATTTCAGTAACTGACTGGTTTTGAAACAATAGTATTGTGATAATATTTCTCATCTTGATTCCCGTACCCTTTTCTTTAGTATTCTTATTCTCCAATTTTTGTAAAAAAAGTTTGTTCATAGACAACTTTTCTAGTCCTTTAGAAATCACATTTTAAAAAAATATTTCTAGAGAAGTATACAGTTTTAAAGTGAAAACTTAATTCTGATGTCACTAAAAGGTAACATTTGAGGAAAATATGTATTATTCAATACTTTATTTTTCAACGGATATTCTCATTATTAAGGACGATGCCAGGAAATGGGTTGATTTCATTGGGGCGGTCAGTTATACCCACCCTATTCTTCTGTCTCTTCGGGGAACTTCTAAAAGTATATTTATAAAAATATTGCGTTCTGTTCTAAATCATCAGTAGATAGATAAAATATAACTCCTGCCTGAAAGTTTCTGACGCCGGTCCTTTTTAGAAATCTTGAGACACTTATCTACTGAGGATGAAAACAAAAAGAATTATTAACTGAAACACTTTCTATATTCATCCTCAGTATGTCTCTCTCTCTCTCTCTCTCTCTCTCTCTCTCTCTCTATATATATATATATATATATATATATATATATATATATATATATATATATATATATATATATATATATATAAGATAAAGTTGAAAGTGAAAAAACAGCATAAGCTCTATTACTACTTGCAGCCAGAATCTAAAAACATGAAAAGATAAGTATATAAAAGGTTTCAGACAGCATCTATTCATCAGCGGTGCCGATACTGTCTAAAATCCAGTGGATTGTTTCTGATAAGTATGATCTAACCAATGAACATACTTAGACACCGAACAATCCATAATAAACAGAAGAAATGAATGAAAAGTTGCTCAATCAAAGAACACCAAGCCTGGAGCTAGACAAAGTTGAAGTTAAAGAGTAGGAAACCGCAAGGAGACTGACGTCACAAACCTTGAAACCATGGAGTTAATGGAAACACAGATGCAGACTTACAATGGAGACTGTGTTATAGGACATATAAACCAAAATTAAATTTCTATTATTATTATTACGTAAGAATATAATTATTATTAAATAATGTTAATTTATAATAGTTATTTTCACAAAATAAAATTATTATCTTACTTATTATATTTAATTACTAATTAATTGCAACAGAACAAGCTATTCATTAAATCTAAAACAACCAATTATGTGCTTGGAAAGACTATCGAGGTAATGATTACGTTTTAGCACAACTAACAAGTCTATAATATGCTTAGTCCTATTGTCTTTAGAACAAAGCCTATTTATACGTACTAGATGATTTACAATATTATTATTGAAAACAGATTTATGTAAACAAGTTAGGTAATTTTGAATTTTAGCAATATTAAATTCATAATCTGATCTTTTATCATTTAAGTCAAAAGTAAAATTGCTATGAGAATTTACTTTGATGTTAATATCTAAAAAGTTTACATTAATATTATTTTGGCTACTTTGTATTAGTCCCAGATTATAAAGGTAAAAATTTAAGGCTATATTATTGCTACTTTTATTAATAACTATTATATCATCAATATATCTACTATATACTATTATTGTGTATTATATAATTATGTTTAGTAACAAAATCTAAAAGCCTATTGAAATGTGTATGATTAAAATCTTTACTTAAGTATTGAATATTATTATGTACTAACGTTATAATTACTCTTTTTAATTAATTTATATTGATACGTATTATTGAATAAATCTTTAAATTCAAAAGTAACTACTGATTTACAATTATTTATTGTTTGTAGTTTTCTAATAAGACTATATATATAGTATATATATATATATATACACACACATACATACATACACACACTATCTACCAATAAGTGTGTGGACACCCACGCAAATGACGATATCTGAGGTCCTGATGTACGTCACGCCCTCCCCCGTTAAATATAGTGTAGGAAACAACATTGGCATTAGTCACATGCAGGACGCCACGAAGTGAAGAGTTATCGGATTTCGAGGAAGGTGTAATTGTCGTGTATCACAGAAATGGCCGATCTTTAATGGATATACCTAGCGAGCTGAATTACCCAAAATCGACAGTGGCCTATGTGATTCAGAAGTGGAAGGTCAGCGGTGATTGTCGGAATGTGACTCGAGTCGGCAGACCCATGAAAATGGGAGATAGAGACCAACGGGTGCTGTCCAGAGAAATTTGGAAGAGCTGCACCCAACCAAGGGCCCACATACTCCAAGAATTTCAACAAGCATCCGGGATTGTTGTTTCGATGAATACTATCCGTAAGGAAGGACATCTGCTTGGTTTTCATGGTCGTGCTGCCGCCCATAAGCCTTTGATCACACAGTCCAACCACGCTGCTCAGTTAAAGTGCTGCAAAGAACGTGCAAAGTGGACCATAGATCAGTGAAACGGGTTCTCTGGAGCGAATAATCAAGGTTCACCCTCTACCGTTCGGATGGCAGGGTCTGGGTCTGGCGTCTGCCTTGAGAACGCTTCCTGCCAGAATGCATTGTGCCCATAGTAAAGTTCGGCGGAGGTGGAATTATGGTCTGGGGGTGCTTCTCCTGGTGTTGACTGGGACCCTTGGTCCCAATTCTTGGTAAGCTGAACACCGACGCCTACAGTGTTATTATGGATGACAGTGGGCTTCCTACGTTGTGGCAGTTTTACGGGTTGGACCCATTTTACTTCCAGGACGACAACACCAGCTATCATGTTGCGAGGTCCACCATGGATTGGTATGGTGACAATGGGGTTAACCGAATGGACTGGCCTGCCCAGAGCCCAGAACTGCACCCTATCTACAACCTCTGAGACGAGTTGGATCACCGAATCAAGAGGTGCAACAACCGTCCAAAATCGATGAAGGAACTTACATGTCTTCTCCATGCCGAGTGGAAGAAAATACCACTAGCCGTCATACAAGGACTTGGGGAAAGCATGCCCCGGAGGGTTGAGGCTGTAACTGCTTCTCTTGGGGGCTCTACCAACTATTGAATATGAATAAATTTTGTTTTTACTTTCTATCACAGGTGTCCAAATACTTATTGGTGTAAATAGTGTATATATATATATATATATATATATATATATATATATACAGTGGTACCTCCCTTAACGGACACTCCCGAATAGCGGACACCTCTAATTAACGGACCATTTTTACGAGTCCGAGTCCTTTTATATAAGACAATCCATGTTATTCCCTTTGGATAACGGACACTCCGAATAGCGGACAGGTATTTTTGAGAAACTTTCAATTATTTTGGCAAACATTTCAAAATTATTCTAACAAGCAAGCTAAAAATATATGTTTATGCGTCTTTACAAAGCCTAGATGTTTCTTTAGAAGCCTGGAATTTTCAAGAACATTGATGTACGAAAACTTAGTATTTCTTGGAAGTCAAATAAGAAAGCGTCTATGACAGCTGAGATAATGAGCGATTGGCTGGTGGAGTTGGACAACAAAATGAAGAAACAAAAGAGAAAAATCATTCTGTTCATGGACAATGCGACTTCCCATCCTGGTGATTTAAAGCTCAAAAGTGTTAATTTAATTTTCTTGCCTCCACACCACTTTGATGCTACAGCCACTGGATCAGAGAATTATCTGCAGCTTTAAATTACGATACAGAAAGCTGCTTCTGAGACATGTGCTTTCACGGATTATCTCCTGCAAATCCAGCAAAGGGTTGGCAAAATCGGTATTTGTTTTGGATGCAATTTCCTGTACTACGCCAGTCCTTAAAAATGTGGAACCTGGGTGCGTTCTAAAATGTTTTAAGAAGGCGGGATTTTTGAGTACAAGCAAAGTGGCAACTGACAGTACTGCTGAAAAAAGCGAAAAGAACTTGCGGATCTAGTAGCCAATTTGGATTCAAATGTCAGCGTTGAAGAGTATGTCAAGATAGACGACGATTTATCCATTGAGGAAGAAAACCTGCATGTTTCCAATTTCATTCATCGGGACACCACTGAAGCACTGACCTTTTCTGAGGATGATGACGAGGAATCGCCAATGGAAAACTGCAAAATCAAGGATTATTCGGAGGCACTGAAATACAGCGAAAAATTAAAACAGTTCTTTCTGAACAATGAAGATTCGGAGGGACGAGCAAAGCTAAATCTTATGAAGATTCACCTTGAAAAACAGGTTTGCTGTATAAAAAAGAGAAATCAAACTTTGTTAACAGATTTTTTTCAGTACTACAGGTAACCCTCCTATAACACGCTAGATAGGTTCCTAGAAAATGCCGTGTTGTGTGAAACCGTGTTATATGAGACCCAGAGACAGCTCAAAAAAGAAACTTATTAAAAACAATCATTTTTTTTTAAATTCCATATAAGCAACTTAATTTTAATTAAAAATATAAATGTATGTATAACACAAAACGAAAAGAAACAAAAAATTATTATTTTCATTTAATGCAACCTGAATTTAATAAATTTCTTCCTCGTCACTGCTCAGTACAATCAAACGAGAACGTTTTTTCGATTGAGACGATATCACCATCACTTTCAGAACCTTTATCTTCATTTAGATTTTTTGCACCTTCTATGCTCTTTAAAAATTCTGTAATTTTGGTTTATTTGCTGGTTCTTACAAGGTTATTGTAGATTCACGGTATAGAGATAGACAATTTTGCAGCCCCCTTTTGAATGTTCGGCTTCTTTCAGCGGAAGGGTCCGCATTCGGGAAAAATAATTCAAGATTTTCAGCTAAGCTTAGGCCTTCTTGTAATTTTATAGAGTTATAAATGAATAAATTATAATTTATTTATACATTTTCAAGTAAAGCCACTATAGTTTATTATTCCTATTCCCGTCATTATTTTAAGGTAATTTAGTTTTTAAATGTGTTAAACAAAAATCATGTTATATGGTGCTATAGAAATACAGTGTTGTACTAAGGTTTTCGCAATTTTTTTATCGTATTAGAGCGAGACCGTGTTACAGGTTGCAGTGTTATACGAGGGTTTCCGCAATTTATCTTATCGTGTTAGAGCGAAACCGTGTTGTAAGATGCCGTGCTATAGGAGGGCTACCTGTAATTAAAATAATTTAGCTCCAATACATTGTATTTTGGTATTATTTAATGCAAGATAAAAGGATTAGCCACAATTAAAAGGTAAAGTAGTAAATAGTTGTTCTTTTCTTACCTAATTAATTTTTCCTTTTTAATTAAAATTGCAGCCGTAATTTTCAATCAAATGCCAAACGGAATTGCAAAATTTTTTTTATAAAAAGGTTGTCCTCCCCAATAGCGGACACCTCCTATTAACGGAAAAACTTTTGGTCCCGTGACTGTCCGCTTTTCGGAGGTACCACTGTATATATATATATATATATATATATATATATATATACACCCACACCCACATTTATATATATATATATATATATATATATATATATATATATATATATATATATATATATATATATATATATATATATATATGTGTGTGTGTGTGTGTGTGTGTGTGTGTGTGTGTGTATTAAGTGAAAGAGAGAGAGAGAAAGACTCCCAAAAATTATTGCACTCGTTTATCTTTTAATACTTGAGTCAACAATAAGGAATGTATTAAATTGATACTAGAGGAAATGTTTTTCTTTGATGTATAAACGTTTAACTTTCTCTTCATTTTGTATCAGTTATTTTTTTCATTTTTAAACAAAAAATAAAATTTCCAACAGTTTTATGAGAAAAGTTGAAAGAGGATTTATTTTTCCTTTAAATGGCCTCTCAATATTTGTTCAAAGGGCCATAAATTGAATTCGAATAAATGAGGATTTTTTTTTTACCTTTACCCTAAATGATATTTTTTAAAACAATTCATTTTAGCTCAGTTTGATCGAAAGTTTTGATTACTGTGAGCGTAATGAACTTTTATAACGTTGTCAGAAAAAAAAAAATTCTATTCCAACTGTTTCGTGCATTTGAAATTTATATTCAAAAATAGTTTTACTGTAAGTTTTTTGATTTGTTTTCCAAAATTTTCTTATATTTTAAAACACTTAACTCTAAAAACTACATATCTAGCTATCTATCTATGTATATATATATATATATATATATATATATATATATATATATATATATATATGAGAGAGAGAGAGAGAGATTGAGACAGAGAGAAACAGAGAAATAGACAGTGGAACCTCGCTCGACCGCTCCCCGAATAATCGTTTTCCCGTATGAGTCGTTTATTTCATCCAGTCGCGGTGACAATTTTCCTCTGTTATGTTCCCGCATCTATAGTTTTCCCGCATTTATCGTTTAGTGCAATAGGTCCCTTTTAAAACAATAGATCAACGCTCCGCAGTATGCATATATATATACACAGTGCGTCAAATAAGTTTTAAGACTCGTCCCAGAGCGCAGGTTGTAAAGGCGCTGTGAGTGTAAATCCGCATGCGTCATAACGTCCATCGTCTGCTGGCAAACTGCTAACAAGTTGTACGCATTTCGTTAAGTAGTTGAGAGAAGGCGAGCGTTTATTGCAGAAGTGAATATTTTTCATGTTGATTTTTTAAGATGGAGCAAAGAGCTGTAATTAAATTTAACGAAAACTTGGTAAAAGTACTTCGGAATCATACCAACTCATGAAACAAGTATACGGTGACTGTTGTTTAAGTAGATGAAATGTTTTTGTGTGGCACAAAAGTTTTTTGGACGGAAGAGATACGTTAGAAGATGATCAGCGTAGTGGAAGACCAATTTCATCTAGGAGACCTAAAGTTATTGAGAAAGTACGAAATTTCGTAACAAACGATCACTGTGCATCACTGAGAATGATGGAAGACTCTTTAAACATCAACAAAGATACAATTCGAACCATCCTGCATGAAGATTTGGTAAAACAAAAGTGTGTGCTAAATTTGTTCCACAAACTTTAACCCCTGAACAAAAAGCAATGAGAAGTGCACATTGCGGAGACATTATTTCAGCCGCTGAAAACGATCCAAACTTCTTGAAGTCCATTGTTACAGGTGATGAAACCTGGTGTTTCCAATATGATCCTGAAACAAAACGAAAAAGTGCGGAATGGAAGTCACCAAATTCACCACAAGCCAAAAAAACAAGAAAAGTTCCATCCAAAATCAAAACAATGCTCATTACATTCTTCGATAGTGTGACGACCTCCCGATCGAGACCCGGAATGCGGTTTTTGAAATACTAGCGAACGGAACTGAAGTGAGATAGCGTGGGACGAGCGGAGAGAAAAGGAAGTGTTGTTCGTGTTTCAGTGTAAAAAGAAGTATCAGTTTTCGATTCTGTTGAGATATTATGCTACCGATATAGTGTGATGTGTTCCACACCAATTTTTGTGTTGTGTTGCCCTCTTCTCGTCAATATAAAATAAAGTTTGTTTTTCCTGTTAATTAGCTGTCTTATTACGGTACAATAGTAAAGGTATTATCCACAAAGAATTTGTTCCAACTGGACAAACAATTACAGGTCAATACTACTTAGTTGTTTTAAAGAGTTTGATGGTCAGAAATCGTCGCATTCGTCCAGACTATAGGACTGAAAGAAGTTGGTGTTTGTTACCCGACAATGCACCCAGTCACACCTGCCTTATTGTTAGTCGATTTTTGGCAAAAAATAATGTCTGTGTGTTGAACCATCCACCGTATTCACCTGATTTAGCAACCTGTGACTACTCCTTATGCCTAAAACTTAAAATGAAGTTAAAAGGGTGGTATTTTGAGGATATTTCGACCATACAAGAAGCTTCGACGCGTGCTTTGCAGGCCATTCCACAAAGTGATTTACAACAGGCTTTCGATTCATTATTAAATCGCTGTAAAAAGTGCATTGAAGCCGGAGGGTCCTATTTTGAATAAAAAACCAAAACAGGTATTAATTTCTTGTTTCCATTTCTTTTTACAGACCCAGTCTTAAAACTTATTTGCCGCACTGTGTATACACACACACACATACACACACACAATATGTCAGTATCTGTCAGTATGCGCTAAATATAAAATAATCTAGTACTGTACTTCCAAAATTACACTTTAAGGGTAGGAGATTGATGTAAGAACCTCGGTTATGCATTGTATATTTTTTCGATCATTATACGAAGTGCAAAATGTATTAACGCGATTAAATGGTTACTTATTATACTTTTGAAAATTTTTACTAATATATGCATAAAAAAAATGTGATATATTCAATTTACTGATTGCAAGTTGGTACTCAAACCTATCATCCTTTATTCACATATATCGCAAAACATATCGAATGGAAATTTAATCTGATGATGCCATGAGTATCTGTTGTGATTAGTTTTATCTTACGTATATAACTGCATTCAAAAGAGTACAAATATGGGTAAGAAAGAATATTTTAAGAGTTGCCATTCACTGGGATTTCTTTTGGGTTTGTGTTCGTGTACTACATTATACTGAAGACTGTATTTACGGTTCATCACAAAGCTGATTAGTGTATTGAACTTGTGTATTGAAATATGTCGGATTAGTTTTAAAGTTTATTTTGAACTGTAAATTTTATCTAAGAAGTTATTACTCTATTTGGGTTTTTAAGACCTAGAGTGTACGAACTTTTTTTTTTCTCTGATTTGGTATATTAATCTAGATTGTCTAATAGCATATGATTCATTATATATATGTATATATATATATATATATATATATATATATATATATATATATAACAGTTTCGTGACTAACTGACTGACAGACTGACTGACTGATTGACTGACTAACTGACATATAACGCACAGACAAAATCGCTGGACCTAAAGGGCTGAAATTTTGCATAGCGATTCTTCTTATAGTGTAGGGGTGCACTAAGAAAATTTTTTACAAAAATTCTTCTTAGATGTTTTAAAATAAAATTTTTAAACTGTTTTAGTAACTTTTTTTAAGTTTGCATTTAAAATAGTTATTTGACCAGTTTCAATAGTTAGTATATCACGAGAAAGATCATAAAAATTCCTTTAAAATGAAATCTTTTTCGAATCTTTACCTCTATTTTCTGATTTTTGGTGAATTTTTAAAGATTAATTTTTAGAATTTAACTTATTAAATGCTGATCACTTGGTTTCTTTTCCTTTTGTGATGCTTTAAACTATTTTTGCGTCACGTGCATAACAACGAAATAGACAAAAAAAAATTTTTTTTTTCTTGCTAATGCGGCAGACGATTAGACATTATCCAAAAAAATATTAAAATACAGTTCCTCTAACTGCACTATATTAACTGCACTATATTCTTTAGTATGTTCTATTAGATTTAATTTGAATATTTTCTTCTACATTATTTTGTCTATAAATATATCCGTTTTTTACATCAATTGCATACATTGACCGTTGTATTTAATTTGAATGTACTCCGTAGCGAAGTGCGGGTATTCAGCTAGTACACACACACACACACACACACACATATATATATATATATATATATATATATATATATATATATATATATATATATATATATATATATATATATATATATATATTATAATTTACATGTATAATTTGCGCTACTAATTTTCTAGAGAGCATTTGCGACTTATGAGGAAATTCAAATATCCTTATTTTATTTTTTGCTTCCATCTTGCAAGCTTTTAGTTTTTTTCATTAAGGTATAAAAATACCGTTCTGAAATAATGGAGTTATAGCTCTTTTGTACGAAAAACACACACATGCACACAAAATCATATTTAAACACACAATATACCTAATAGTTGAAGTATAATAAAGAAAAATTCCTTAGGTTAGTAGTATATTTTCTTTTTTTTTAAAAAAAGAAGAATAGCACTATTATTCTCAATGGCAATTAATATTACAGAAAACGGAAGAAAGAAGAAGAAACAAATGGTAAAATCGTAAAAATTCTATAAATTTGAAATTAAATAAGAAAAAATTTGCTTTTAAGATAATTTATCATGCTAATTTAAAACTAACACCGAAAGTTTATCCATAGCACTGAGACAGTTTCTTTTCCGAAATATTTATTGAAAAAAAAGGGTTTCAAAAAAAAAAAGAAAGAGTAGAAAAGTAACTTTAGGATTCCGAGACTCGTTGAATATGACAGCAAAACTATATAATAAATAATGCATCATGTACCACACTATTACTGTGACGTTATTCTTCACCATGTAAAAGGGTCGGAAAACAACTCATTATTTGAAATGAAAAAAAAAATATCCATAAACTTTCAATTATAACATGAAATACTACACTTTTGTTATATAGTATAGAGCCAAAAAAAAAGAACTTGTCACATGAGACTTGCTCGTACATGATCCAAACACCTGATTTAGACCGATAGACTAAAGTAAGGCTATTAAGTTACCCGACAAACTGTATAAAAAATGATATCTTTTGTGTCTAACTATGCGTAACTCCCTTTTGTGTGGTTTTTTCGTTTACGACTATTAAATGTGGGGGTATCTTCTAAAATTTTCTTTTGTGTCGCTGTAGAGCACCCACTTGAAATGAAGTGTCTACTCTCCTTTTGACATCAAGTTCTTGAAATGGGCAACGAAGGTGCTGGGTTGAAAGAGAGAGTGGGGAGGGGACCGGATGAGGCATCACTTTAAAAAGTCAAGCCTCGTGTTTGTTAAAAGCGATAAAAGTTTCTCTATACGCCAGACTTCTACAGCAGTGAAAAGGGAGCCCAGCCGAGTTGACAGCTAGTCCATTGTTAACAACCGCGGCAACAGTCTCACGTCGCAAGGTCCCCAGCTCGGCCGATGTCCCGCCCCTTGACCTGGGGTCAACCACTGGTGGAACCACCGAATTTTCGCTCTTCCCGAACCCGCATTGTGCGGAGTCTATCAAAACTGGAGTCGGTTCTTCAACGCCGATCGCCCGCAATAACTCAGCCTTTATTCCCTTGTCCTGTACCAGACTTCACAATAGCTTTTGTGTCACGCTACCATGTAGGACACCTCGCTAACAACGGTAGGCTTTACGTGTACCCACTGGGGGAGACTGTTCCCGCTTTGTCTCCCCCATTGTGTACTAACCGCTCTGCTGTAAACTGTCTGGATGGACTCTTCGCAGTGACCAACGAAACGTGGATTTCGCGCAGTTGACTTTGCCGATAACAAATGATATCATAAATAGAAGTTATGTCGACTCGGTACTTCGTTGAAAGTCTATATGATTTAAAAGTGTAAACAATATCCATTTGATCTCACTTATTAAAATGACTGAAATGTAATATCTAAAAAAAGTGAATGTATAATTTATTTTCGGATTTTTAAAAAATACATTTAATACCCGTGAAAAAAAAATCGTTCATTAATTTTGAACCGTTTATTTAAAATGCTTTTCAGTATTATTATTTATTTGGGTTTTGAAATCAGGATTGAAAATGAAGACATAACTTTGGATTCGAATACTATTGCTTGCATGTCGTTTTGTTTTACAAGCAACAAAACTTAACATTGGTTTTTGTAACCTGTTAAGATATTCTATATCTTTTAATCCCATAATAAAAACTTATTTTATGATTTAAATCAATCATAAAATAAGTTTCTATTATGGGATTAAAAGATATAGAATATCTTAACAGATTATAATAATCAATATTATCTTTGAATAATGTAGAATATGTAGTTGAATAATGTAGTTTGAATGTAAGGCAGACATATTCAATTCCTCTTGTTGCTTGTTGATGCTTTCTCAGTCGAAGTTGAAGCGATTGGGCAAACAACTAATCTAAATTATTCGTATGCTTTATGCACTTACTAACATAACTATTTTTTATTCCGGAATGTTCTCTCCGATACACACATTTTTTTTTTCCACTGATACAATATTAGCTTAACTGAACTTAAATCAAGTTAAAAAGCTAGACTATATAATCAATAGTTTGAATGCCAGGAAAAGATCAATGGACTAATACACACTCTCTTGCGCTCCTAAACTTTAAATTATATTTTTTTACAATTTATTACATCATTATTTTTAGTTCTAAGTTTAAACATGAAAATTTTTTCCACGGACAGTAACATGCCTAACATGGAAAAAAGAGCAAATTTACATTGTTTCTTAGCTGACAGCTTTCGCAATTTCCTGACAATGAAACTTTAGTTCAAAATTAACATCTGAATTTGAACAAATTCTCTTTAGTTCCCCAATTACCCATTAATTTATTTTTAACCTTAGGTAGGATTGAAAAAAAAAAAAAAAAAAAAAAACGCACTATATAAGTTTAATGACGATTTATTTCGACACTACTTTTTATTTTCCGTTAAATAATTGTGGTTATCAAATTTTGATCTCTCTCGTATATGCTCTAACTAGCTGAAAACCCGCACTTTGCTACGGAGTACATTCAAATTAAATACAACGGTCAATGTATGCAATTAATGCCAATATATATATATATATATATATATATATATATATATATATATATATTTATTTATTTATAATAAATACGACGATCAATGTATACAATTGATGTAAAAAAAAACAAAAAAAATATATTTATAAAAAAAATCGTAAGAGATATTGTTATAGACAAAATAATGTAGAAGAAAATATTCAAATTAAATGTAATAGGACATATCAAAGAATTTAGTACAGTTAATATACTACAGTTTGAGGAACATAATATCTTTTATTGTATTTTAATATTTTTTTGGATAATGTCTAATCGTCTGCCGCATTAGGAAGGAAAAAAAAATTTTGTTTGTCTATTTAGTTGTTATGCACGTGACGATAAATTTATTTAAAGTACCAGAAAAAGAAATCACTTGATCAGCATTTCATAAATTAAGTTTTAAAAATTAATCTTTAAAAATTCACCAAAAATCAGAAAATGGAGGTAAAGATTCGAAAAAGATTTCATTTTAAAGGAATTTTTATGATCTTTCTCGTGATATAAATTTTATAACCCTCAAATTATTATTTTAAATGCAAACTTTAAAAAAGTTACTAAAACAGCTTAAAAATTTAATTTTAAAAAATCTAAGAAGAATTTTCAAAAATCTTTCTTAGTGCACCCCTACACTATAAGAAGAATCGCCATGCAAAATTTCAGCCCTTTAGGTCCAGTGGTTTGGTCTGTGCGTTGTATGTCAGTCAGTTACGGAACTGTTTTTTTATCAAGCAGGGCGGTCGACCTGCAACGCCAAGCTAAAAAAAACAAAATAGACGCCAAATGAATAAACGCGCCAAGTAGAAAAATTCGTCAGACCGCTGTACTGCTTAATATACTCTGCACCTCTTGCTCCTATTCTCCCCATGTTAAAGCAGTTTGCGTAAATTATAAAATTCTGAATGAACCAAGCATCGTACAAAATTAAAACAAAAAGTAGAAGAATCTTATCAGCGAGTATTTTAAATTGAGATAAAAATGGACTTTCAAAGTTAAAAATTAACCGAGATACGGAATTTTTAATTTTCCGTAAAGTTATGGATTTTGCTAGAATCGAGTTCGCGCCAAGAATTATTTCGTCAACATTTTAAGAAGACCTATAGAGCTTAATATTCAACAGATTCGAGAGAGGCTTGGTTTTTTCTATAAGTTATTCGCTAACTTAAAATCTTTTATATGTTTCAGTTTAAAAAAATAAATATTTCTATGTTTAATTAGCATAAAACTGTAAAATTAGGATCTCAAGGCGATAGTACGCCAAAATGGCAACCATTACTCAGCAACACCGCTATTTTCCCAACCGTTCAATCATAGAAGACTAGCGGTTGTCGCCCAGTGGCTGAGTGGTCAAGACGTGAGCCTTCCACGCCGTGGGGGCGAGTTCGATTCCCGTAAAACACTTCTTTTCCTTCTGGAGAATTTTTAATTATTTTGTATATGTGTACCCGTATTTGTTTGTTTGTTTTATATGTCCATAGAAAATACTAAGGATTGAATTCAAATAATTAGGATTAATTATTATTCATATTTCACTCTTTGCTACAACCACGTGGGTTTGCAATTAGAGAAATATTAATTTCTCAATAAAATATACATATACGTATAGAAAATATACATATAGCAAATGATTAATCTATGTATATATAAAAGAGAATGTTTGTGTGAGTGTCCTTTATGCGTTTCCGAACGGTCCATCCGATTGATATGAAATTTTGTACAGATGTTGTTCTCACTCCCGTGGGAAACACTGGCGGGGGGGGGAGACACCCCTAGCATCCCGGGGGGGGGGGGGCAGGGGGCACTTAAAAAAATAATCGAAAACGACTAATATTAGTGTCGAATCCATAGTTTTCGGGGTTGCTGAGATTAATAGTGATACTTCCGACGCCACTTAAGTGCAAGATCAGTCCCCTCAGCATTGGTGGGGGAGGCAGAGGGGAAGAAAGGGTGAATATAAAATGTCCAAAATGACCGAGAGTAGTGTCGAATCCGTAGTTTTCGGGGTCACTGAGATCAATAAGGACACTCCCGATGCCGTTTAAGTGAGAGTTCAGCCCTCCTTAGTATTGGCGGGAGGCGAGAGAAGAAAGGGTGAATATAAAATGTCCAAAATGACCGAGAGTAGTGTCGAATCCATAGTTTCGGAGTCACTGAGGGAAATATAGTAAATTAAAAATGTTGTTTATAGTCAAGTTTTGAGTTAAATTAATAATAGAGTGAATTTGTAATTTTACTTTATCATTTGTATACTGTATTTACTTTTAAATACCTGTAAATTAAATTACTTAAATTTTATACTATTTGTAGAATCCATTCCTTTTCCTGTGCAATAAAAAAAAATTGAGATAAATAAATACCTGGGTAACGCCGGGCAAACAGCTAGTTATCTATAAATAGTGTTTAGTACGATATTTCCCATTGTGTTTATAAAGATTGACTAGAATAGAAAAATGCCATCCGAATTACAATTAAAACGAAAAAAACAACCGGGCCTATTACAGAGATTCGAAAAAACAAAAAGTTCTCCAATTAAGTTCAAAAAGTGACACATTTGTAACTGATGATGAGACTCCAGGTATCAGGCAGTTGTTTGCTTACAAAAGCCCAGTTTGTGAATGGTTATTTACCTATTTCAAAAAAATAACTGATATCCACTAAAAAAACTTTTAAAAAGTAAAAAAAACGCCAAGCTTCAAAACAAAAGATATGACTAAAAAATGGTGTGATATCAAATATCCAAGCTTATTAAGTTCTGGTATTTAATTTCCTAATCACGAATTTTTCACATCTAAGTGAAATGGTTAAGCATGACTTGTTGATAGAAACCCTTCTTCCCTAGACCAAACTCATCATAACCTGTTTCTGAAAATTTAAGTTTTAAATATTTATACATACCAAGCTTGGCGGCCGTCTTAAAAATAAAATCATTAAAATAACAGAAAGCCAAAATAAATTAATAAATAAATAAATAGTTAACGTGAATTTAAAACATCAATTTCAGATTTTAAGTGCGCACTTCGGTGCTCTGTTAGACAGTATGTTTATAAGATTCAACAGCCTCATTCCAACAAAAGGTACTACAAAAATGGTGTTATATCCGATTTTATTAAGCACTGCGACTCAATTGCATTTCTTAACAGATTTTCAAGGGGATATTAGTCGTTTTAATCAGTCTTCTATTTGAAGTTAATGCATGATGTCAAACAAAACAAATCGTTATCTAGAAAGAAAAATAATAAATAATGTTGTCAATCCCCAAAAGGAAAAATTTTGCATTAAACAACAAAAAATATGAATACCATGCTTTGGAATTACGTTGCCCAAATGTAACGTGAAAAGAAATTTGAAATTTATAGAATAATTCGTGACCATCTTAAAATGTCTGCTACATTCATTTTAAAAGTAACCAAATAATAGGACACACATATTTTGCATAAGTAACTAAAATGAATAATTTATACAACTAAATAACATACTTTCGACGTTTCAACAGACAAAATTTATTTATTCCAAATACAAAAAGACGGCCGATAAGCCTGGTATGTATAAATATTTAAAACTTAAATTTTCAGAAACAGGTTATGATGAGTTTGGTCTAGGTAAAAAGGGCTTCTATCAACAAGTCATGCTTAACCACTTCACTTAGATGTGAAAAATTCGTGATTAGGAAATTAAGTACCAGAACTTAATAAGCTTGGATATTTGATATCACACCATTTTTTAGTCGTAACTTTTATTTTGAAGCTTGGCTTTTTTTTACGTTTTAAAAGTATTTTTAGTGGATAAGAAATACAAGACAAACAGTAAGACTTGCGAAAGAAATCCAAACAAAATCAGTGAAATTACTTCTGACCACTTAATCAGAACAATAATGTTATCTTGTTAATGATGTTTTTTTTAAGACACTAGCTAAGTAAAATATACTAAAGCGTAGTGTACATTGATGTCGTAATAATCAATAATAATTTCAATAAGCAAGTTGCTTTTATTATAATTATTAGGAATGGACTTATTCCACTTAATTTTTAAATTTTTAGTCACACCATTTTTTAGTCATATCTTTTGTTTTGAAGCTTGGCGTTTTTTTTACTTTTTAAAAGATTTTTAGTGGATATATAGATAATATACAAATATTTTCCCTTAATTATTTTCCAAAATATGTTTTAAAGATAATATTTAATTTTATTTTATCAATTTCAGATAATTTTGATCTTGTGATCTTTTTCTATCGAACAGTGAAGTTTTAACCAATTAAAATGATTTTTATTATCTGAAATGAAAAAAGAGGTGCGATATTTTACTTTTAAGAGCTTGAGATGTTTAACTACACTTTTCTCTCTGTCTATTTTGACTTTCTACATTACTGAGAATCATGAACATTTTTTGCTGGTTTTGGAGTCTTAACATATTTAATTCATAAAATTTTTTAAAGTACATTACTTTTTTTTTACTTTTTTTTTGTTGTTGCTGGTATTTTAGAAAAGTTACGCTCTATCAAATGCAAAATGAATCAAGGGTGTATACACCTACGTAAGAACAATTTCCCTAATAATTTCGGCAATTTAAAAGTTTAAAAAAATGACATTTAGACTCGGGTATATTTTAAAGACGTTTAGGATAGGGCTTCTGTTTCATATTTTTTTAACATTGGGGTGTGGCACTGTGGTTTTGATACAGTGACGTATCTACTAGGGTAAAAATTGGCTGCTGTTTTACCATAACCGTCACTTACTGTTTTAGGGTACGTATGCATCTTTACTTTAGTCTTTGCATTAGGATTGTATGTGTACTTGCATTTATGGTGCATTGAGCCTTTAGTGCAAGTTGTCCGTGTCTTTTAATTTCCTTTGACTATCTGCTTCAATGGGGATCTCGGGGGCTTGGGATGTTTTTTTTTTTTTTTTGGTTAGACCTGCATCCTATTCAGAAAGTTCCCCTTGAGATAACTGATTTGGTTAGGCTCCCTGATGAAGAGACCAGTCGGTTACCTCGATTTCTGGTTTAGTTCCGGCACTACTACAGAATCTTGCCTTTGGTGCGTGGAGCCCTAAGAGCTTGTTTTCTATTTGTTTTTTGTCTACATTCTTCCTATAATTATTTTTCTCTGTTGGTTTATTTATTTTTAGTTATATTTGTTCTTTTTCAATACATGGATTTGCTGCAACTGCGCAATCTTTTATTGAAAAGTTATAAGTTTTTCAATGATAGGGTAGGTTTTAAGTTAATTTGTTTGGCAGTCTATGCCCGCTTTTTAATTTTTATGCTTATGCTGAATTGTTTAGATTATTATAATCCAAGGGTATATACGTAATACAGTTTTGAAGCAGTATGTCATAATGCTAATGTGAAATGAGCAAATAGAAATTAAAAAAAATTTTAATCACATTTTATAAAAAATATGTCACATTAAGGGATTATATTCCCCCTTTTTTTAAAAAAAAAGGTGAGAAATAGCAAAAGCCTTTTAAAGAATTCTTAAAGTACTGAAACGAGAGGTCCAATATCAGAAGGGGTACGTAAATTTCTCATATAAAATATCAAAAATTCGAAAAAAAATTGCAGTATATAAAATTTCGCATTTATTCGCCAATATATATATATATATATATATATATATATATATATATATATATATATATATATATATATATATGCATAAATTTAAAATTTTCGCATTTATTATAATTAATCACAATTTTTCTTACTTGGTTAAGTAAGTATCAAAATTCTTAGTTAAAAGCTAACATTGTAGTAGTCTCCCCATTCGCTTCCTTATGTCAGTAGATAGAAAATGAGAGTTCTGCGCCACGGCGGTGCGGCGGTGCGCGGTGCAAAGGGGGCGTGGTCTCTTGATGACGTCAGCGCCACCTGGTGGTAGATGAGGACCAATCAGGAGCATGCGGTGATCTTAGCGCCACCTAACGGGAGAAACTGGAACTATTCAGTCTGGAAGATGCAGGATGAGAGTAGGTGAATTCATCTAAGGTGACGAGTGTAATTTTTGCGGTGGTGCTGCCATCTGGTGCTAAGGTGTTGAACTATATTTGGACTTTGAAATTTTTCTGGAAGATATATTTTTGGTGCTGCCCTCTATCGACAAAAACGAGAACCACATTTTGTCCTGAGCGGGGTTTGAGCCCGGTCCAACACGACTCAAGTCCAGTGAGATAACCACTGGGCTGTCGAGGCTTGTCATTACACGGTATTATACGCTATAAGTGATCTAATTTTATCGCGACTTTAAATATTCAAGGTTACGAGCGTTGCTGCTGCTGCCATCTATTAACAAAACTTAGAAACATAATGAGACTTTGAAATATATTTTAAAAACAAGGTTTTCACTTTGGTGGCGCCATCTACTGAATAAATATGTAACTAAATTTGGAAATATATTTTTTTTTTAAAGTATTTTCGTCGGGAATCGAACTTGTGACATTATAAAAATGTAATGTTAGCTCAAACGTTTTTTTTTTTTTTTTTTTTTTTACAATGACTAATACCATTGAGCTATCACCACATTGTAGTGAGTTGTTTTTATAAGGTATATAAAGAGGGAATATTTTAAAGAAATTATCATTTATAAGCATGGCGCCTCCAGGAGAAGTTACGTGTGCCGTTCTATTATATACGTGTTTAGGTGCAATTATTTACCTAATTAGCATTTTTACGGAAACTGATAAAGTAGCTATAGATTTTATCCTGCGTTTAAACAACACGGGAAATATTCGATTGCATCTGAACGATACTGCAAATATATCATTTTCGATGTAATATAGTTTTAGAAAACTTATAAAGAAAATATATTCTATTATAATGCAAAAGGTATATCAAGATCTAGCTCATAGCGCATCATTTGGTGGTGTGGATGCTATTTTTCGTGCTGTGCAAGGGAAAGTTTCAAAGAAGAAGATTAAGAAATGGTTGGAAGGTGTAGATGCATATACTTTGCATAAACCTATTCGTCGCAAGTTTACAACAAATAGAGTGATAGTGTATTCGATAGATCAGCAATGGCAAGCTGATTTGGTAGATGTTTCGCATTTACATAAACATAACGAGGGATATCGATATATATTAACATGTATTGATATATTATCAAAGTATGCTTGGGCCGTACCATTGAAACAAAAACGAGGGGTTGATATTGTGAGAGCTTTTGAGCAAATAATGAGTGAGCGTAAACCCAAGTCACTGCAAACAGATCAGGGTAGTGAATTTTAAAATAAAGTGTTTCAAAAATTTTTAAAGGAGAAAAATATAAAATTTTTTACGACGTTCAATACCACCAAAGCATCAGTAGTAGAGAGATTAAATAGAACGATAAAAACTAAAATGTGGAAATACTTTACGAGTCGAAACACGTACAAGTATATTGATGTATTACAGCAGCTTATGAAAAGTTACAATAATACTTTTCATACGAGTATAAAGCGCGCACCTGCAGAAGTTGATTTGAATAACGAAAAAGATGTTTGGTTCACATTGTATGGGGAGGTGAATCCTACAATTTCAAAATGTGTATTTAACATAGGCGATGTGGTTCGTGTTTCTAAGAAAAAGTTAACTTTTGAAAAAGGATACGAAACTAACTGGACGGAAGAACTATTTTTGGTAACAGAATGTGTTAAGAGAAAACCGTCTGTGTATAGGATTTCTGATTTATTGGGGGAACCTATATTAGGAACCTTTTATGTGCAAGAGTTGCAAAAAGTGAGATTAAAAGAGGAATATAAAATTGAAAAAATTTTAAAGAAACGTGTGCGAAAAAGCAAGTAGAATACTTTATAAAGTATACTGGGTATCCTAACAAGTTTAATGAGTGGATTCGCGCTTCTAATTTACTATCCCTATAAATAGTGCTAAACAAATGTATTATAGTTCATTCGCGAAGATGAGTTTCTACGTTACGTTACCAAGCGATAGCTCTTTGAATTATTTTACGGAAAATAAAATTTCGCATTATATTACACGTCTGCCCACGCCTATAGAATTAAAAGGAGATTGGGAAGTAGGTTTAGCTGAATTTATATACCCTCACACTTGGTATAATGTGAATGAAACGAACAATCTAATTGAATACGAACTTCCCGGAGCAGAGGGGTATTATAAGAGAAAAATTCGCCATGGTTTTTATTCTAATATTCAAAGTATATTGGACGCTATAACAGTTAGAGAATTTAAGAATAAATTTTCCTTTCATTTTAATGAAGTGAATAAACGTGTAAAAATGAGAGTAACGGGTAAAGGGAGTATAAGATTACACGACGGAATCGCCCAATTACTTGGATTTGATGTCATGGACTTCGGAAGCGAGCAGGAGGGTGGTCACTTTGACTTAGAAAGTGCATATGTACCTGACCCTAACGCTAAATATAGAGTTTTAATGCTGTATACAGATATTATTGAGCCACAAATAGTGGGAGACGTTTATGCACCCCTCCTACGTATTATAAATGTAACAGGAAATGATGGTGATATGGTAAACGTTCAATATGACAAGCCGCATTATCTACCAGTTAGCAGAAAATTGATTGATACGATTGAAATTAATATAAGGTCATACATGGGTTCATTTATACCATTTGAACGTGGGCGTTCGTACGTGAAACTACACTTTCGTCAAAAGTACTTATCATAATGTATGTTCCCTATCGATGCTGCCAAAAATCTTTCGAGGATTATTATGTGCACCAAGCGGGTCAAGGATTGAATTACTATCAAGGAAGTTTACATCAAAGCGGATACGGCTTAGGAGGCCTCTTCCGAGCATTTTTCCGCGCTGCAGTGCCACTTTTAAAATCAGGCGCCAAAGCAGTCGGTAAACAAATGTGGCATAGTGGTGTAAACATGATTAATGACATATCGCAAGGGGATAATGTCAAATTGGCGGCAAAACGGCGTTTGAAAGAAGCTGGAAAAGTATTAACGGATAAAGCTGCTTCTAAAGTCAAGACTATGATTGGTACCGGAAAATTAAATAAAAAGAGAAAACGTACCAAGAAACCTGTCATTACTCGTAGAGCTAAGAAGGAGAAAACACACGATATTTTTTCCTAGTGATGGCTTCTCTAATTTATCAAAACTCTCCTCCCTGTGTAAAATCTGAATTAGATTTGTTCAGCATTCCACCTACACAAACAGCTATAGAAAAAGGACAGTTTGTGGAATATCACCCCCTTTCAAATATACAGGATGGGGGTCCTATAGAATTTAATATATCTGGGAGCGGCGAAGAATATATAGATCTAGCCGCTTCCTATTTGCATGTGAAAGCAAAAGTGTTGAAATCAGATGGAGCAATTTTACCTGAAAAAGACCCAGTGTCTGCTGTCAATTTATTTTTACACTCTCTGTTTTCGCAAGTGGATGTGAGTCTAAATGAAAGAAACATTTCCTCGGCCACCAATACCTATCCTTACAGAGCCTATATCGAAACGTTGTTGAATTATGGAGAAGATGCCAAGAAAAGTTTACTTACATGTGAAGGCTTTTTTAAAGATGAAGACCCGAGTCAATTGGATCCTTTAGCTGAAAACGTCCACGCAGGATTAAAATCCCGTCATGAATTGATTGAAAAAAGTCAAACTGTGGATATGATTGGACAATTACATTGTGATATTTTTCAGCAGAACCGTCTGTTATTAAATTCAGTAGACCTGAAAATTAAAATGATTCAAAGTAAACCTTCCTTTTGTTTGACTGCTACTAATGCAAATCCTAGTTATAAAGTAATCTTGAAACATGCCTCTATATTTATTCGAAAAGTGAAAGTATCCCCAAGTGTTTCTATAGGACATGCTAAGGCGTTGGAAAAGACTTCAGCAAAATATCCCATTGATCGTATACTATGTAAAACCTATTCTATATCTAAGGGAAGTTGGTCTTTTATGCAAGATAATGTATTTCTAGGCCATATGCCAAAACGTGTTATTATCGCATGTGTTGGAAACGCTGCGATGAATGGTCAATATAATCAAAATCCTTTCTTATTTGCACATCATAAAATCAACTTTTTATCAATTTATGTAGACGGTCAGCCAGTACCTTCCAAACCATTAGAATTAAATTTTGATTCTAATAATTATGTGCGAGCTTATTATAGTTTATTTGAAGGATTTAATCGTGATAAGGGTATTTATTTAAATAGAGAAGAATATGCCAAAGGTCACGTGATGTATAAATTTGATTTAACACCAGACTTGTGTGACGGTTCACATTTTAACTTACAACATCAAGGAAATTTACGACTTGAAATGAAATTTTCTGAAGCCCTTAGTGATACCCTATCCGTCATAGTGTATGCAGAATTTCAAAACGTTATTGAAATTACAAAGTCACGTCACGTATTGTGTGATTTTGCTAATTAAAAAAGAGAAATGAATAGTCATCAACTAGAGCGTGTGCTTTCTTCTAATGTGCATACTAAAAAGTCATTTCTAGGAGTCTTTGCAAGCAATCAATTACCTAGCAGGATTCGAAAATATCCAGCTTGTTTTATAGCAAACATTGATAGATCATCAGAACCCGGAAGTCACTGGGTAGGATTTTACCTTCATTCACGTCAACACATGGAATTTTTCGATTCTTATGGACATCATCCATCTTATTTTAATGGACCAATATCCAATTTTTCGAGAAGATATAATTTTGTAAACTATAATGCCATGCCCCTGCAAAGCAACGTGACAGCTGTGTGTGGGCAATATTGTATTTTCTACCTGTATTGTAAATGTCGAGGTCGTTCGCTGAACGATATTATATTATCTTTTATATCAAATAATATGTATAATGATATGAAAGTATATAATTTTGTAACCAGTCGTTTTCGGGTGCGAGCACCTTTTTATCAATAAATATATTTTCAAATGATATGCTGTGTCATTCACTATGGAATTTCCAAAGTTACAACACCCTTTTACTATGGTAATAGCTGGGCCCACAGGATGTGGGAAATCTTATTTTGTGCGAGATTTATTAAAGTATAAGCGGGAAATGTTTTCGCCGATTCCCGATAAAATTGTCTGGTGTTATGGAATCTATCAACCTTTATATGAAGGAATATCTGGCGTAACATTTGTCGAGGGGTTACCTTTAAAAATTCATGATTATTTAGGTTCTAACACACTTTTCATCATAGATGATTTAATGAGTGAATGTGGGAGTGATAAGCGTCTAACTAACTTATTCACAAAAGGCAGTCACCATTTAAATTTAAGTATTACATTTATCACACAAAATTTTTTCCACAAGGGCAAAGAAATGCGAGAAGTGACGTTAAATGCCCATTATTTAATTTTATGTAAAAATAGACGAGACCTTAGTCAAGTCACGCATTTAGGAAAGCAACTATTTCCCCGACATGTTAAATATTTTCAAGAAGTGTTTGAAGATGCTACGAAAAAGCCATATTCTTATTTATTCATAGATTTACGCAGCGATACCCCTGAAGAAATGCGCTTACGCACGCAAATTTTACCCAATCAAACACAGTATATATATAAAATGAAGCATGTATAAATGTATCATTTTACACGATGACTTTAACGAAAGAACAAGTCAAGCAGCTGAAATTATTGCATATGTGTCCTGAAAAATTACGAAAAAAATTATTAAAGAATATTAATATCAAATGTATAAAAGCGCTATGTGAATGTAGTTTGAACATTCTTGCAGGAAACATCCCCTTGAATAAACATCAAAAAACGTGTCTTTCTAAACACAAGCATACTCTCAGGAAATTGAAGAATCGTAAAGTTTCTTTAGCCAAGAAGCGTAAACTGATTGTGCAAAAAGGTGGATTTCTAAATATTTTAATTCCTGCAGCGTTAAGTTTAATCACTGGACTTGTCAATGGAGCACGCTAAAAAATATGCTTTAATCCCCGAAGAAATGGTAACAAAGCATACTATTTCTAATCAACAATTGAATGAATTCGATAAAGCTATGCTGCAAATTTTAAACAGTCGACTGCCAGATCATGAGAAATTATCTCGATATTATGAACTTTTACAGAAAAGAATGAAACTGGAACAATTTAACTCACCTTTTGGTACACCTAAAGAAAAATTATCTGAAAAGTATGAAGATTTTAACACAGCTGAAGAATTCGCTGAAAAGAAAACGATCAAGCAAGAATCTGCAGAAAAGCCATTATATGACTCTTTCATTTTAAACAGTGTTCCACAAAATATGAAAAAACGTGCTTCTAATCTGATATCTATTTTAAAGGAGTATCCCGATATAATTTCATGGAACGATAAAGGACATGTGTTATATCAAGGAAAACCATGTGAAAGTTCTAATATTATTGATTTATTCAATTTAATTTTAACTAATAAGAAGAAAAATGTCAATACCCAAGCTGAATTTATAGCAGTGTTAAAGCAATTAAATATTCCACATCATTTTATACAAAACAAGCATTTAGAAGAATCATCTAGAAAATTTGAAGAAAGTGTTGAAAAAAAATCTAATATGAAAGCAGTTAAGAAAAAACCGAATGTGAAAAAAGTTCATAAACCCTATGTCAAAAAATGGTTATCTTTAGAATAAAATCTGTTTAAAACTTTATACTAGTGTGTTCATTTTCATGCATGAAATACTTTTATAAATCATTTTTCTAAAAATATTTTTTAAATTAAAACATACACATAAAGAAATACAAAATTTTATCTTTAACTAAACATTTATTGAACATGATAAAACAGTACTTACAATTCATTATCGTTGTTATCAACAAAATCCTTTAATTGTTTGACATTTAAGTCGATGAAAAATTCGCTGTTATTATACATGCAAGTACAATAATTTTTACTAATATCCATTAAAAAGTCTTTAACGGATATATTAAAAATCGCGGCATTTCCTACAGTACGATATTTTTCTAATGCAGTATTTTGTAAACATGCATGTTGTCGTTGTGAGGGGTGTTGTATTTCACACCCCCGACATTTATATAACTCACATGCGGCGTTAAAAAGATGATGCCGAATGCATTTGAAAAAGTTTGCTCGAGCTTCTGCAACACTGCAGTGCTGTTTCTGACAGGGTTCACTTTTCTATATTATACACTGCAGTAAATTTGGAATACTTCTGCATAACAAAGTCTCCATAATACAGTCATTGATATATGTTGACTGATTTTGAAGTTCAGTTAATTGGTCGCTGTTAAGTTTTATAAAACTGCATTTAAATCTGTATCCGCCATTCTCATTTGAGAAGATTTGCTGTATCACGCAGTTTTCTCCATCATTTAGTGCGGAGAGTTGATTATTAGCTATGAAGCAGCTGTTCCTATATTTGATTGAAAATTGGTACGATTTAGTCCAAAAATCATACCAGGTAGGTACAGTCATCATAACCCCATAAGCCGATGGGACACCATTAAAACTATCCAAGAATTCTCTGATGTGTATGCGCACGCCCCGTGTAGAATCATCATGTATTGCAACAAAGACGTTAAATCCAATATTCCATGAACACACTAACGATGAGGAATTGCGATTTTTATAATGCTGTGTAAGCCAATCGTTCTCTGGAATAACGTCTAAGGAAGCTGAATTAGATGCCACATCAACTGCTGTATCACATTTAGAAGATTTCTGTATCGGTAATTTTTTGCATAATGTTTCACACTCCATTGTAGAAGAAGGTGGTTCGGCAAGCTGCGAAGAAGCATTTATACGGCTACGTTTCCCGGTGGGTTTTAGCTGTATGCTATAATCACTACATGCCTCATTAATAGAAGCATCTATGTCAGCATAGGAACTTGATATTTTTTCCATTATGATACTAATAAAACAGCACTTTGTAAAAGAACCTCGCAACTGAAAATTTCGATTACAAATGAAATTTTACACAGTGTGTTCTAGACTCGTGGCAATCCTATTTTACCCCGCGAGAGGGTAGATAAGCCCCCTCTCCCCCATTTCGCGCGCTCTGTAGGCGACGTTTAGACTGCTAATCTCCCTTCTCTATCTAAGATAAAATTCTGGATAAGAATCCAGTCTCTACGTCTCGATAAGATCCTTTTTAAACTTGCATATTTGAGATTGCACTATCATAGGCAATACCTGGTTAAAGATCCCCTTTTAAGATATGTGATTTCCTTTTAAAAAAATTGCACCCTACCTGATAAGCATAGCATTGCCACCTTTGAAAAATAAGTAAATGAATCACTCTCAATTCGTGAAAGAATTGCTGAATGAATATTTTTCGTGCAAGGTATTTTTTTTCGAGGTTAATGGTAAGCGACTTTTACTTCAACTTCTAGTAGGCATAAATAGGCGGTCAAGGGTTGTAAAGACTCATTCTACCTTTGAATTTTAACACAAGTATGTCTTCATCTCAAGAAAACCGATCTGTTGGACAAGTTAGAGAAAGAGTAAACCTTTTCTATGATTGATACTATAATTTAAACTTGTATTTTTTAAGATGATATAGTTATTTTAAAACATAATATATATTATTTCTATGTTTGTTAATATAATTTAAACTTGTATTTTTTGGAAACGAACTTATTTTAAAACATAATATATTATATCTATGTCTGATAATATAATTTAAACTTGTATTTTTTGGAAACGAACTTATTTTAAAACATAATATGATATTTCTATGTTTGATAATATAATTTAAACTTGTATTTTTTTTTTTTTTTAATAAAGTAATATATTTTAAAACTTTGATATATATTAACTTAGCATGGAATAATTATTTTTTAAATGGATAATAAAATTTCTATGTTTGATAAATGCTAATATATTTTAAACCTTTATTTCAGATGGACATTGAAAAGCAATTCGAGGACAGCAATGTATTATATATATTTTTCATATATTCCTTAACTGTGCTAAACTAAGAATATAAATGCGTTATCGCAACTTTAATAATGTTGAAATATAGTCTTTTTAAATAAATGTGATTTCTATATTATATTTTTAAAATATATTCCTTAACTGTGCTAAAACTAAAAAAAATTAAATAAGAATATAAATGTGTTATTTCTTAATAATGCTGAAATATATTTTATTATTAACTAAAACTAATCTTAATCAATTTAGTTCATTGACTTTTATTTTTTAAATAATGTGTAAAAGATTAATTATATTTTTAATAATGTGTAAAGATTAAAGTGATATATTTATTTCATATCTTTGATAATGCCTAAAATATTATTTAACTAATTTTAATTTTTCAGTTCATCGACTTTGGTATTCCAGACGAAGAGTTCCATCAAATAATTAATGCAACTGAAATTCCTGAAGAGTGGAGTAATTCCCAACCGCTCTGGGACAATAAACCCACACCGATTACTTATTTGCAACCCGGGTCCTCTACATCAACTAATCAAGAACCTTCTGGTCACGTAAGTTTATGCATGTTTTGAAAAATTATTTTCTAGTAAAACATATTATTTAAAATGCTGTGTGAATATTAAAACATATTATTTAAAGAAGAAATAGACTTTGAAAGTGTTGCTAAAATTTTAATGTTAGGAAGTCATTTTATATTGATACATGTGTATATAATTTTATTATACAACGTTAAGTCAAAATATGTGTATATATTTCAATGAATTTAGATAAAATTGTTTAAGTTTTGTGTTAATATTAAAAATAATTTTTTAAAGAATAAAACAATTTTCAGTGAATATGAATTTAGATAAAACCATTTCAGAATTACTTTAACTGTTTTGTGTTAATATTAAAAGCTTTTATATATGTTTGAAGAAGAAGAAATACACTTTTTAAAGTGTTGTTAAATTTCTTGCTAAAACTTTTAACGGTATGAAGTCATTTTACATGTCTATATTTGAATAAATATTGCAATTTCATAACGTTCAGTAAAAAAATATGTGTATATTTCAATGAATTGCTTGGCATATATTTCTAAAATGTTTCTAAGCTGATATTGAACTGTGTTTAAGATTAAATGGTTAGATATACCAACTTTAAATTAAACAGTGTTTTCAGGAAATTTTGATTAATATATTTTTAAACATTTCTAAACTATGAAAATGGATGTGTATATTTCATTGAATTGCTTGATATATATTTCTAAAATGTTTCTAAGTTGATATTGAACTGTGTTTAAGATTAAATGGTTAGATATGCCAACTTTAAATTAAACAGTGTTTTCAGTGAATTTTGATTAATATATTTTTAAACATTTCTAAACTATGAAAATGAATGTGTATAGTTCATTGAATTGCTTGGCATATATTTCTAAAATGTTTCTAAGTTGATATTGAACTGTGTTTAAGATTAAATGGTTAGATATGCCAACTTTAAATTAAACAGTGTTTTCAGTGAATTTTAATTGATATAAATTTAAACATTTCTAAACTATGAAAATGGATGTGTATATTTCAATGCATTGCTTGATATATATATATATTTTTAAGGTGTGTAAATGTATTAGGATATATTTCAGTGAACTGTTTGGTATATATTTTACTGAATTTAGGTTGATAGTTTTCTAATGTTTTAAGTTGTGTAAATGCGTTAGGCTATATTTCCAGTAAATTTTGGCTATGTTTTAAGTTGTGAAAACGTGTTAGAATTATTTCTTTATTTAAAAGACATCCTACTGAAAATTTCAAATCTTTGTAGGTTTGTAATACCTGTGGCAAAGCTTTTACTGTTAAAAGAAGTTTGACGCGACATCTTAAGATTCATAGTGGGGAAAATTCCTCTGTATGCAATATTTGCCAGAAAGCCTTTGCTCGAAACAGTGATTTGACACGACATCTTAAGATTCATAGTGGGGAAAATTCCTTTGTATGCAATATTTGCCAGAAAGCCTTTGCTCGAAACAGCAATTTGACACAACATTTAAAGTCCCATCAGACTGTTAAAGGACATCAATGCGAACAATGCGGTGAACAATTCAATACTAAATCTAATTTAATGAAACATATTCGTACTAATCACCCTGCCAGTGCTAAACGAAAATCTGCAGCCCCTCATCCAACCAATAAAAAATTAAAATCTTCAAAAAATGCATTAGACGTTTTCTCTTCAATCATATTTAAACCTACCGAGGAGAGTAGTCATGACTTCATTATCTTTTTTAATGAACTTAATTTAAAAATTCAAGAGGAATTATGTAAACAACAAGAGGAAAAATTGTCCATTAAGTGGTATGCAGTTGTAAAAACAGTCCTTAGTCGCATCACACAAGAAGGAGATTTAGACACTATCACACCCCATTTTCGCAGCAAGTGCGCTATTGAGTTGCAAGATAATACTATTGAAGAACATTTGCAGGAGGCATTTCAGAAAATTAAACTGTCCTTTGAAGAATTTACTCAGAGGGGGTCAGGATGGAGCTTGGAAGCCATTCTTCATTTAGAATTATGTTGCGCTCGATACACACCTCTTGCTCCTAGTAGTTATATTCCACTACCAAAAAAACTCGCAGATAAAAAGGCAGTGTTAAATATTCAGAATAATGATCAGAAATGTCTGATTTGGTGCTTGCTTGCACATAAATATAGAATTGATAGAGAAGATCATCCATATCGCGTTAGCCACTATACTCCACACGAAGCTGAAATTAAACTGGGAAACCTTAAATGTCCAGTGCCCATCACGAAAATATCAAAAATTAAAAAATTAAACAATTTATCAATCAATGTTTATGGCTATGAAGACGAGCAAGTATTTCCTCTACATATTAGTGATGAAGCTAGTGCAGATAACATTAATTTATTATATATTAGTAATACGTCAACGCAACATTATTGCTTAATTCGAGATATGTCTAGATTATTAGGAGATTTAACCAAGCATAATGGAAGAAGTTTTTATTGTCAGCGTTGCTTGCACCGTTTTCATTGCGAAAACAATTTAAAAGAACATATTTCATACTGTAGTCAACATGCTCCTCAACGCATTAAAATGTCTGAAATAGGATCTAATATCCTAAAATTTGAAAATATCCAATACCAACATGAAGTTCCCTATGTAATTTATGCAGATTTCGAATCACTTTTAGTAAAATCAAATGAAGATTGCACTGATAATTCTAATTCGTACACTGAAAAAATTGCTCATCATGAAGCTTGTGGTTACGCGTATGTAATCGTAGGACCTGAAGGTAAAAGTTTTAAGCCCATCACTGTTTATAGAGGTCCTAACGCAGTAAACCACTTTTTACAGAAAATTATAGCTGAAAAAGAAGAGTTAGCTAAAATTTTGACACACATAACTCCTATTATTATGACGCCTCAGGACGAATTGGATTTTAGATCCGCCACTGTTTGCTATCTTTGTCAAAAACCTCTAAATGGTGATACAGTCCGCGATCACTGTCATCTCACTGGCAGTTACAGGGGTAGTTTACATCTAAGCTGTAACTTAAAATTTAGGCTACAGAAGAAAATTCCTGTGATATTTCATAATTTGAAAAACTATGATGGCCACTTAATAATGCAAGAAGTGGGTAGGATTAGAGATCATGATTTAGTAGTTATACCTACCACTGTAGAAAAATATATTGCCTTTACCTTATCTAAAAAGTATGATAATAATATTCGAGTATCATTAAATTTTATTGATAGTTTTCAATTTATGAATGCTTCGTTGGAAAAATTGGTTGAAAACTTAGAAAAAAATAAATTTGAAATATTGAAAGAAAATATTTCTCAAAATAGCGACTTATTATTGCAGAAGGGTGTATATCCTTATGAATACATGGATACATTTGCTAAATTTGAAGAAAATAAGTTACCACCTATGCAAGCCTTTGCCAGTATTTTAACAGATACCTCTATAACTAATGAAGATTATGAGATGCGAAAAATGTTTGGAAAATTTTTAATTTGAAAAATATGGGCGAATATCATGATCTATATGTAAAATCTGACGTTTTACAACTTGCAGATGTTTTTCAAAACTTTAGAAAACTTTGCATGCTATTTTATAAATTGGATTGCGTCCACGTTATGACTGCTCCTGGGCTAGCATGGCAAGGATGTTTAAAAATGGTAAATCAACCTCTCGAATTGTTCACCGACATTAACATGCATTTGTTTATTGAACAGGGTATTCGCGGTGGCATTTCAATGATTACAAAACGTTGGGCAGCAGCAAATAATAAATATTTAGACAATTTTAACAGTGAACATCCTAGTAAATACATCATGTACTTGGATGCAAATAATTTATATGGATGGGCGATGAGCCAACCTTTACCTTATGGAGAGTTTCATTGGATCTCACCAGATAATATAACTGCTGAGTGGATACTCTCCATACCTGAAAATAGCGACATAGGATATATTCTAGAAGTAGATTTGTATTATCCTTCTACACTTCATGATCTGCATAATGATTATCCTCTAGCTCCAGAAAAAATGGATATTCCATATGAATATCTCTCTCCTTTTTCAAAAAATATGCTTAAAGATAGTAAACATTTGCAAAGTAGAAAATTAGTTCCTAATTTAAAAGATAAAGTTAATTATGTAACATATTATAGGAATCTCCAATTTTATTTAGATCAAGGTCTTCAATTAAAAAAAGTTCATAAAATCCTAAAATTTAAACAAAAACCTTGGCTTAAGTCATATATAGATTTTAATACAGAGCAGAGGAAAAATGCAAAATCACCGTTTGAAAAAGATTTCTTCAAACTTATGAACAATGCAGTTTATGGGAAGACTATGGAAAATATTCGGAAAAGAAGAAATATACAGCTGGTCAATAATGAACAGAAGTCAATTAAACTTATAGCTGACCCCAGTTTTAAAACCTTCAAGATTTTTGATAATGAACTGGTAGCAATTGAAAGAATCGTAAAAACCCTAACTTTAAATAAACCAATATATGTTGGATTTACAATATTAGAGCTCAGTAAAATTCATATGTATAATTTCCATTATAACATAATTAAGCAGCAATATGGCAATAAGGCTAACCTTCTGTTCACAGATACAGACTCTTTAACTTACGAAATTCAAACACATGATGTTTATAAAGATATGCTTCAATATTCTTCAATATATGATACATCTGATTATCCAGATAATCATCCTCTCTATAGCACATCTAATAAGAAGAAGATTGGATGCTTTAAGGACGAACTAAATTCTAAACTAATTTTTGAATTCATTGGGCTTCGTCCGAAAATGTATTCGATCCTCTCAGAGAATATGGAGAAAAAAAACATGTAAAGGTATTGCGAAGTATATCATTCAAAAAAAAAATTAATCATCAGCATTATAAGACCTGCTTACAGTCTTTAAAATCTACGAAAGAAACGCAAATTCGCTTCCAAAGTTTCAATCATCACATCTATACTTTAAAGCAAAATAAAATTGCACTCTGCGCATTTGATGATAAACGCTACATACTTGAAGATGGCGTTCACACCTTAGCACATGGACACTATAAAATACATGAAAATAACGTGTCATAGGGAAAAAACATAAAAAAGAAGAAAAAAATGAATAAATAAAAAATGCGAAAAAAATTGATGCTATGCAAATTTAAGGAAAAATAGCCCTACTGGGGAATCTCAGCCTTGCAATGCTTGCAAAAATGAGATAAGGCGCCAAATACTATACGCCTTGCGTGGTGTGGAAACTAGTATACCTTTTATTTCTATCTTTTTTTCTACTAATTATAGGTGTATAAAGTCTTCAAGGTAAGTTTAAGTATTTTCTATTCATAAATTTTCAAAGATAAGTGTTCACGACAAAAGTCATTTTATGTTTAAACTCTATCAAAAATAAATTTTAAAAATATATTTCAAAGTCTCAATATGTTTCTAAGTTTTGTTAATAGATGGCAGCAGCAGCAACGCTCGTAACCTTGAATATTTAAAGTCGCGATAAAATTAGATCACTTATAGCGTATAATACCGTGTAATGACAAGCCTCGACAGCCCAGTGGTTATCTCACTGGACTTGAGTCGTGTTGGACCGGGTTCAAACCCCGCTCAGGACAAAATGTGGTTCTCGTTTTTGTCGATAGAGGGCAGCACCAAAAATATATCTTCCTGAAAAATTTCAAAGTCCAAATATAGTTCAACACCTTAGCACCAGATGGCAGCACCACCGCAAAAATTACACTCGTCACCTTAGATGAATTCACCTACTCTCATCCTGCATCTTCCAGACTGAATAGTTCCAGTTTCTCCCGTTAGGTGGCGCTAAGATCACCGCATGCTCCTGATTGGTCCTCATCTACCACCAGGTGGCGCTGACGTCATCAAGAGACCACGCCCCCTTTGCACCGCGCACCGCCGCACCGCCGTGGCGCAGAACTCTCATTTTCTATCTACTTATGTCTTTAGAAATAAGCAATAAGCAAATATCGAAAGTGAGATCTCAGTTAAAAACCATTGATGGTCTTAGATAAGCAATTATCTTAAGAAATTATTACTATTATTATCTAATTTCGCTTAAAAAGTCATTTATCACAGAGCTTTCGCCGAAAAGTAGTAAAAAATTAATTTTCGCATTTATTCGCTCATATCTTCAAATTTCGCATTTATTCCCATCTATTTCGTAAATACGAAAATTACATATCCCTAAATATCAGTCTTTGGATTCGAGTGCATTGTAAATTAAACGAAACATTTTTTTATTAGGTATTTGGTTATAGTATAAAAAGTAATGATAAATAACTGTAACTTCTTTTTTTTCCCCCAAGATTTTTGTCCTTCAGGAGTTACGAAGGGCAAAAGTTATTTTCATTTAATTCCTCACCCACTATAAGGAGGCATCTCTACACCAGTTTTCATTACAACTGACGTTGGTCTAAAGTATTGTTTTTAAGAATAGTGTTTTATTGATTTATTTTTTTAAATCCCCTGACATTTGTTCATATGTTTTCATTATTAATGTTATTATAAGATATAACACTTAAGTTTAAATCTCTTTAACGCACAAAATATTATTTCACGAACAAAGACAAAATTATTTATATCTATGAACTAAAGGATGCCATTAAAACTGAAAACACTAATTTTTAAATTTTTTTGGTAATTACCGTTACAGTGGTGAGGTGGTATACATATTATACCACCATGCTATTAATGCATAAACAGATTCAAATGAACATATAAATATATTTTACACTGATTGATTGTTTTTCGTCTTTAACTTCTTTTTACAACATTGTAGAACGTCTAAAATAATAAACGCAGTAATACGGTTTTGGAAGAATATGTTATGCATTTTTTAATTGCAGTAAAACCTAATTTACACTGAAGTGCCACTGAATTAGGGATAGCAAAGCCTATGCAAATTGTATAGCACTGCGCATCATGTATGCGCAAGTGAGGGCGCTGTGATAACTGCATATATAGCGCGTACTGTGGTTGTTCTGAATTAGTTGTTGGAATTGCCAGTATGGGTAAACTGCCTGATTTAGACGCCTTCGATCGCGGACAAATCGTAGGTGCGCGATGCATGAGCCATTCAATTTCCGAAATCGTCCGACAGCTAGGATTTTCAAGGTCGACAGTGTCAAGAGTATACCAAGAATACATGGATGGTGGGAAAAAAAACTAGCGATCGGGCAAACTGCAAAGGACAATTAGCCTTGACAGTGCGTGGTGAGAGACGGCTCAGGCGTATTGTACGTAGCCAGCGAAGCCAAACATTAGCTCAAATTACCACCCAGTTTAATGACGGTGCCAGTCGTACAGTCAGTAAACGGTCTGTGCAACGCTCGTTTCACCGTATGGGTTTCGGGAGCAGTTGACCTACGAGAGTACGATGGCTCTATACTCGCCATCGGGCTGCACGTCTTGCCTGGGCAAGAGAGCACAGAGACTGGAGTGTACAGGGTGGCTAATAAATACTGTAACACTCCAAAAAATAATAGTTAATTTTAATCGTTTGGAAAAACAATTTATCTATCTATTTGTGTGATTGGCAACTTTTTGTAAACGAAGACGATTTTTGTTTAAAGTAAAACATGTAGAATATTTTTAAAGATGGAAGCCAAAAGGTTAATGTTTAAACAGCTTTTTGATCGCGGATTTTCTGCAGGTAAAATATTTAAGCAATTAAAATGCCTTGGTTTTAATAGGACGTTTATATATAGGACTATAAATCGATTATTGGATACCAATAGCTGTAAAGATCGACCAAGGTCCGGTCGTCCACGTACTGTTCGTACAAAAGAACGTATCAAAAGAATTTGTGAAAAGATACGAAGAAATCCACAACGTTCTGCAAATAAAATGGCTCCAGAAGAGAACATCAGTCGCAGAACTTTGCAACTTATCATAAATGAAGACCTGGGTTTTCGCCCTTATCGCAAAAGAAAAGTTCAAGGTTTGACTACTGCACAAAATATAAAAAGGTTACAAAGATGTAAGAAATTGCTGAACCGGCACGGTAGCAAAAGTGTTGAAAAAATAATTTTCTCTGATGAGAAGCTGTTTTGTACAGAACAAAGTTATAATGCTAAAAATGATGTTGTATATTCAGCAACCTTCGAGGATATACCTGAAAATCTTCGAACTGTTAAACGCTTTCAGAATAAGAATTCTGTTATGGTTTGGGCTGCAGTGTCACACAATGGAAAACTGCCTCTGAAATTCATCGATAAAGGGGTAAAAATCAATGCTGAATATTACAAACAGGAAGTATTGGCTACACGTTTATTACCACATGCTAACAGATTGTATCCCAAAAAGAATTGGATATTTCAGCAAGATTCTGCACCGTCCCACCAATCCAAAACAACACAGGAATGGCTCCATGCCAATTGCCCGAAGTTTATCAAGCAAGAAGATTGGCCACCTTCTTCACCAGATCTAAATCCTTTAGACTATTGCATCTGGGGGATTTTAGAGTCTAAAGTAAATGCTAAGCAGCACAGAAGTTTGGACTCCCTCAAAGCTTCCATACGGAGTGAATGGGACAAATTACCTCATAAAATTATTCGTGCCGCAATAGGACAGTGGCGTAAGAGATTATCTTTAGTAATCGATAAAGATGGCGATCGATTCGAGTAAAATTATTTCATGGTAAACTTTTATGTATAATGTTCATAATATTGTTGTATTTTCTATTTTCGATTTCATCTGTGTGTAATTAAATGATTCGATATTTGTCACAGTATTTATTAGCCACCCTGTAGAGGACTGGAAACGAGTAGCATGGAGTGATGAGTCTCGATTCCGATTACTTAACGCCGACGGGAGGCTGAGAATATGGCGTCAGGCTCATGAAGCCATGGATCCTGCATGCCTGGCTGGAACTGTACAAGGGCATGGTGGCTCAATCATGGTCTGGGGTGTTTTTTCGTGGCACAGTTTGGGATCTTTGGTGCGTGTACCAACCTCCCTCAATGCAATTCGGTACGTAGAGTTGCTGGGTGATCACCTCCATCCGTTTATGCTGTTCTAATATGCGCACGGTAATGGAGTTTTCCAGCAAGACAACTGTACCTCTCACAAGTCCCGGTTCGCTACTGGCTGGTTGGATGAGCATTCCTCTGAATTCTCTGTCATGAATTGGCCACCTAGAAGCCCAGATTTAAATCCTATTGAGCATCTTTGGGATGTTTTGCAACAAGGCGTGAAAGGCCATCACACAGCACCAAAGAACCTTACTGAATTATGGACAGCTTTAGCCAATATTTGGCAAGCCATTCCCGTGGAACGTTTCCAGAAACTTGTTGAATGTATGCCTCGTCGTGTGACAGTCGTTATCAAGGCCAGAGGAGGCCCAACTCGTTACTAGGTAGGTATCCCTAATTCAGTGGCACTTCAGTGTATAAGTAGTTCAAGGGACATCGAACAAGAAACTTATAATTGAGAAAACATATTACTAACATGACATTAAAATTTGATGAAAATAAAATAACGGGAATGAAAATAAATAAAAATTGAGAAATTGTTTTCAAAATGTCTTCTAAAAAGTTATGTATAATTGCAAAAAATAACGTAGAAGCATATGCCGAAATGCAATTTACCATTTTGCTTACAAATATAGAAACCTACAAATGTAGAAAACGTACGAGGTTTTACAGTACATATTACTAAATTATTTATATTAATTTGCCTGTTTATCTACTTAGATATTAACGTTTTTCCAATTTGCATGCTTGAATATACAGACTTAGGTAAATGCATGATAGTATGGTTTTACTACCACCTTATGTTTAACAACATAATATAATTATTATTGTAATTAAATTAATAATTCAAATGTTCGTACCTTTTATCAACTTATCTTGATATGATATCAATAAAACTATGCCTGTGTAACAATCAATTTATGTAAAATACACCGATTTATTCAGACGCGAGTACATATGGCTGACAATAAGACAGTCTCGAAAGAATTTTGAAAATCCTCTGCAGAAATGGAAAACTATCACAAACTATAGTTGAAAAATAGAAGTATTTGAACTGCAATAACAATTGGTATCAAAAATATACCAACAAGCAATCACCCAGATAAAGCTTGAATATGTGGTATGTTTTTCATACCACTATGCTCTAAAGAGTTAATGAAAAAACCTCCTCTAAGAAAAGGGAAATGATGATGGATTTTAATTATTCGTATCACATGTATAGTATCTCATGTTTATTTCGCGTTAAGGTTTAGATAAACGATCACTGCTACTTGAATTCCATACCGTCCAATTTTCCGCTTGCTTTACTCACTAGTGATTTAAGCTCTAGTTTTCTCTATCTTTTGAAGTTTGACTGGGGAATCTAATAAAACTGCTGAGTGCATCTATAGGTCAAATGTATTATAAAGATAGGTTGCAGAGAGCGTTGTTTGAAATGCCATTCTAGAGAAAAGGCACCAGTAGGGAAAAGGCCTATATCCAGAGCTCGTAGAACATTGTAATAAAGGGAGAACAATAAAAGTTTTTTTTTCCCCCAATGCACTTGTCGTGAGACATTCGCCTATACTACACCGCAATTTTACTGCCCATTTTATTGTGGGGGCACCATATTGGCGGACAGCATTACCCCCTATGAAGGGACGACACGAACGGAGGCATTTTTCGTGGCGCGACGCTGGGATTCGATCCGAGAACCCTCAGCACCGAAAATCTGCGCGCTGTATCACTGGGCCGACACAAGCCGAGAACAATAAAAGTGGGAATGAAATACTGTTCTAGCAGTACATCGAAGTTCCTTCCAGTAGACTGTGGCAGGAATGGGTTTTAAGGCTGCTGTGTTCTAATCAAATTGGAATCGCCCACCTCAATGTTAACTTATGGAGAAAATTTGTCAACTATTTACAGCTACATAAATACTGATAATCCAATAAAAATGGTATTTTCAGATAGCTTGAACTTTTCTGCACCTTGCAACAGGATTCATTTTATAAATTTCGGCCACCAAAGGAATTTAGGAGCGTTTAAAACACACAATAGCATATCCCCCCCAAATAATTTAAATTTTAAAAGATTATTTGCATTTTTTCAAAAACGAAAAATGCCCCAATGTGTAAAATTTCTTTCTCTATTACGGAGTACAATTTTTATTTTCAAATCTTTAAATCCAAGTCGGCGATCCTTGAATACATTTTCTCCATAGGCTAAAACTGAAGTAAGTGAATCCAATTAGGTTAATACACAGCAGCCTTAAAAAGAGTTCCAGAGATCACCGGAATAGTTAAGTTACTAGAACTCCTAATCAGGGGTGTCCAACCTTTTAGCCTCCTTGGGCCACACTGAAAGAAAACGAATTGTTTTGGGCCGCACAAAAATATTCTTAACATTAAAAATAGTTACAGATTAAAAAAAGTTTAATATAGTTAACTTATTTAATTATAAATTTTATTTATAATTATGAAGATAACTTTAGGAGTTATAAAATTTAAAAAACTAACATTTAGTCCGTCTAGGCGGGCTATTGATATTTTATTTTCACTTTGAACTCTCTTTCTGGGCCGCACTAATACTTGTTTTGGGCCGCATGCGACCCGCGGTCCGCGGGTTGGACACCCCTGTCCTAAATCGAGGTCAGGATCGTGAAATCATTGCTCGGTTCATGCAAACGGTTGCTACAAAGTCTTTCGACCGTTGAAAAGAGTTATAACAAACCGTTACCCAAACATGTAACAAAACCCATCGTTAAAAAAATAAAAAATAAGAGTCATCGGAATCAAATACCTAAATAATAATGATAAAAGAAAATGTATAATTAACATCTTGCGTGAGTAGCCTTAAAATGGAAGGAAGAAATTTGAGATTATAACAAGTGAGAGTTCTGCATACTACCAGGATAGTTGAATTGGAAGAAAATCGGCCTCGGGTTAGGAGGCCAGAGTTCAGTCTTTGGTCACCTGGCGATCTGCCCTTTACAATGAATGGACTGAAGAAGATCTGGTAAGTCTCCAACACCTTTTTTCAACGGCTGGTTTATGATCGTATTCTAGAGGTAGGGAAATTAATTACCTTTAAATGTTTTAGTTGCTCAAACTAACTCATACTTAACACCTTCTGTACCAGGGGATCCACGTATGGATCCATGGCCTGATTCTCCACAAACACCAGTGGATCCACGTATGGATCCACTGGTGACAGAACTGTAAATTAACGTTTTTATGTAATTTTTACATAAATCGTTGTAGATATCGTTATATTTCTATATGTATCGATTTAGATATCGTTATATTTCTGTGTGTATCGATTTAGATATCGTTATATTTCTATGTGTATAGATTTAGATTTCGTTATATTTCTATATGTATTGATTTATATACCGTTATATTTCTATGTGTATCGATTTAGATATCGTAATATTTCTATATGTATCGATTTAGATATTGATATATAAAGGTAATAAAACTGTAAACTTTTTCATGTAATTTTTACAAAAATCGATTTCTATATCGTTTGTATTTCTATATGTATCGATTTAGATATTGATATATAAAAGTAACAAAACTGTAAAATTTTATGTAATTTTTACATAAATCGATGTAGATATCGTTATATTTCTATATGTATCGATTTAGATATATATATATATATATATATCAATACCTATATCTCTTCTTATTAATATGAATAAAAGCATCTCATTTATCTGAAAACACTACTATTTGATATTTTAAATCTAAATGCCTGTGGGAACTTACTGTGTTTCCCTTTACTTTCTATACGCCAAACAGTGAAAGCTCAAAATCTTCTGTGGGGGGGATTTAAATCACAAATGTTAAGGTACCGAAATACTAATTTTAATGTCTATGAAATCTCTGCTGTACTATAGCATTTATTCGGCTTAGGTTTTGTAGCCTCATTTGAGCTATATAGCTATTTAAATAAAGTCAAAAGGTGTCTTGCATTATTTAAGGAATGACCTAGATAAGTAACCAACAATTTGCACCAAGCACTATAAGATTCATTTATAAAACTTTAATCCAACGAAATTTTTCTTCGTGACAACGATAAACCTTAAGGCATGATGCGAAGGACCTGGAGAAAAGAGGATTTGAACGAAGACAATTAGAATGTTTAGTTGCTCCCGTAATGGCAGAGAGCACCCAAATTATCCTTTTCTCAATAAGGAAATTCGTAATCAGGTCCTGATTATTAAATATCAGGACCTCTAAAATTTTTCTCGCATATATGTTACTGAGGAAAAGTTAAAGACCCAGATATAAATTTCCAGCCACAATGTAGAAACAATTTCAATTTTTATTTTGCTGATTTTTTTTCTTCCAGAAGATTCATTGCAGTGAAGCTAAAAGCATAAAATGGAAAAAAAAACGCATGGGTTAAAAAAAAAGGCTAAAATTTTGGTCGAAGAAGAAATGAAGCACAAAGGGAAATTATAACAAAGACTTTTCAAAATTATATTAACTTTATAGGAATTCAGTCTTCAATCTTTTTATTAAATAATAAAATGCATATTATGATAATACAGAGAATGGAGCAAAGATATTGAAAAATTAAAATGCATCTATATATAAAGAGAAAATATCTGCTTTGTTCATGCCAGTGCGTTTTGGTGCTTTGTATTTTATAATTTAGGGAAAAGGTAAAGTATCTGATACATTAATGTAGTATTAAGTTAATTTAAGGATATGTGTTTGAAAAAGTTGTTTTAGCAAGCACTAAAAGTAGATTGTATATAGTTGTAATAAGTTATATTTTTTCGAAAAATTATAAATTTTTTGATGACATACACATTTAAAGTATTAATTAATAAAGGTTTTAAAAGAGGAATCTCCAAATGCTAATTTATAAACTTCACCCGTGTCACAAAACAAGATATTTTTGATTCACCCTTTTCATGGCTTTAAAAATGAAGGCAACTTTATATTGCACTACCTTTATCCTTTCACGAAATATTTAACTCTTAAAAGAAGACTGCGATTGCTTAAAATTATTGGTAAAAATTTTAAAACTACATATCAAATAAGAAGATTCTAATTTCTCGTTTCATTCCTCATTAAATTCTGTCAGCAGCATTTCATATGGTCATATGATATAGCTATTTTAAATGTTTTAAACAAAAATTACTCTCGAAACGTTTTTCCAATATATTTCCCTTATTTGCTCGATGTTAGAAACCATAAAATTTTGAACTATCTTTATCCTTTGCACTATCTTTATCCTTTCACTAAATATTTAAAACTTAAAAGAAGAAAGCGATTGCATAAAATTATTGGTAAAAATTTTAAAACTACATATCATATACGAAGATTCTAATCTCTCGTTTCATTCCTCATTAAATTCTGTCAGCAGCATTTCATATGGTCGTATGATATAGCTATTTTAAATGTTTTAAGCAAAAATTACTCTCGAAACGTTTATCCAATATCTTTCCCTTACTTGCTCGATGTTAGAAACCATAAAATCAGAACTTTGAGATAAATATTATATAAAGAAGAGCGATCAAAATACTTTGAATTTACACAGGAAATAACGGGGAATCTGATATTCTACGTCATGTCTGCTTGGTGGCAAGTTGGCTATGCCAGGCCGATAACTATTACTCGGTGAACCTTGGGGAGAAGCGAAGATATTCTCTGTAACTTCTTTCCGTGAAACTCTTGAGGCAACATAAGAAAACAATGGCAGCAAATATCTCTTGCGTAAAAATACATTATTCAGTAAATCAAGTACAAATAACATTTCGTGAACATCCATGCACTTTCTTGTACAAGAAACATCTATCTTTCTAGAAAAGTGTATGCCGGGTTAACATATACAGTAGAAACTTCCTGGTCCCAGACCTTACCTACCAGACCCTTGAACCTACTTGTGGTGTTTTTGTAATTTAGAGTTACATGGGTTTTTTTTTTTCGTGTATATTTTTCACTGATACCTAAATTTTCGAGTCTATGTTTTTAGTCCTTTTAGATCTTAAAATGGAAAGTCAAAGGAAAGTCTCTTATCTGATTTTCTTGACTTAATCAGAAGAAAATCTTGAAATCAAATACGTGAGATACCATCAACCCTAATCTTTGCAAAAACAACAGAAAAAACTACGATTATCTGCAGTGTTATGGCAAAATAAATTGGCATGTTGTAAGTGATGGAAAAAATTCCTTTTTAATTTCTACTGTTCATTGTTTGGTCGTAAAAATTTATTGAACATGACTGGAAGAGTTAAAAGGAAAAGTTAAAAGTCATGCGATACGTTTGTAAATTCCTGATGAGTTTTAATAAAACAGTGACAGAAAGACTTGATAAAAAATATAAATTCATAGAAACAAAATTTAAATATTTATTAAAATTGTCAGAAAATGAAGCTAAGCAATCTTAGTAAGTGAAATTCTCCGTTAAATACAAATAATATGCTTAGAAAAAAAAATTGAAGAAAAATTGTCAAACACAATAAAATTTGTAATATACGGGAATAGCGTGTATAAACGAAGGCAAAAACCTAAATAGCAGGGCACTTACAGAGATTTTAATCTTTCCTCGTGTTAAGGGGATAAGGGACTTACAACCTCGCTTTTTAAAATTTTCAATATTTTACTCTATATACAGAATGAGAATATTTAATTTTCTTTTCTACTACATTGAAGAGACTTTAAATATATAAATAAGTATTTTGTGGAAGAATAAGACCAGTTTAAAAAAAAAAACTTGAAACATGCTAAAATTTTTCTAAACGTTCCATGAGCATTCATTTTCTTCTAATTGCTTCGAAATTTCTCAGGATTGTTTATTGAAGTGTTTGCCACAAAACTGTTCAAAATTCTTTGAAATCACAAAATTTTTCAAATTTATAGACCATGAAATAAGACAAAAACATGCAAAAAACACAAAGAAGATGACAGGCAGATTTCAAAAAAATATATTTATGGTTTTAGATTCATACAAAGAGATAATCAATGCACAATTATGTTTATATATGTACGGTAAACTTATATTAAATAATGTAAGGTTTTTAAATGATTTGAAATGCACATGGAGAATTTTGAAAAAGCATTTCAAAATTCCGGGCTTGGAATTCTGTTCTAGAATTTTTGAAAACATTTTTGAAAAAAACATACATTATTCTACCAAAAATCTTTGAAAATTTGAATTCTAAGGCTCTTGAATGTAGTAAAAAAGAATACAAACTATTCTCATTTTGTATATCGTTAAAAATGGATAGTTTAAAAATTCGAGTTTGAAGGTCCCTTATCCCCTTAAAAGCACAGTTAATTTAATACTGACATTAAGAATCACAGAAATGAAAACTGTTATCTCCTGTTTCAAATGAGTGTTTCATGATTTAAAGGCGTTTATACTTTGAGAGTTGTTTCTCCTTACCAAAGTTTTTTACCTATTATGTGGCTGGTGTGTCCTAAATGAGACTATGAAAGACAAAAATGTTGCTTGATGCACCTCTGTGTCTAGTCCCCACATTTGGTCTCTCATCCCCCTCAACTTATTGCAACAGCAAGTGCAGGAAGGAGCTGAACAAACTTCTTCATTAGCCGGGTCCTGCAATTCAAACCGGGCTTAGAATGGGAAGCTCTGTTTTGTTCCGTGATGTTTAACGATGCCCATAGTCTTTTGCTGAGGAGGTTTGTTAAAGCTTTTGTGAATTCTTTTGGGGCGCACGCTCTTCTTTGCATAGGCGACTGATTTTGCATGGCTCGAAAGTGGATTGCGTTAAGACGTAAATGAGCTTAATTTCGGTTTTCATGTAGTCACATACTACTTACCGGCCTCCAAACAAGGAACAATCAAAGCTCATTAAGATGGGAACTAACTTGTTGTTATAAGAAAATCTGAAAGCTCTTTTCTTTCGGCATATGTCATTCTTGCTGTCGTTCACCATGAAAGCGAAATAAAGAGTTTAAAAATTCCGCTAATTTTGTTTTCTCCTAACGATTTGATTTCTCTTTACAACCTTCATATAAGTTTAGAGTTTTTGATGAACTGGAACTATTATAAATATTTCAATGTTTATCTCTAAGCAGATGAGTTTATTTTAATTTGTTCCCGTAAATTTATATATGTAATTTTTTAAGGCTACATACTCCTTTTTTTATTAATGATGATGATGTTGTTTCAAAATACCATTGGACCATTTATATATTTAAGTTGCCAAGCCGACTTTTTGGGCAGTCCGTGAGAGAAAACTTCTGCATCAATTTACTTCATTTTGGTCTTAAACGAAAGATTGTAATCTGTAGATTTGTCAAATTTGGTTTTTGTAACTGCAATTTTTATTAATGAGCTATAATTTACAATTAAAATTTGATTTCTGCGCATGCTCAGTGGCATGTTTCAATACCGAGGAGTCTCTCTAGATCTCTTTCTGCCATTTTTATTTTTATGATAATTATGTTTGTGAAATATAAGATTAAACCTGATGGAATCTGTTTATTTCGCTCTGTTTAATTAGCGCTAATATAAAATTAAAAATTTGCTTTCTGCGCATGCTCAGTGACATTTTTAAATCTGGCTTTAGATACTCACTAAGCACGAGGCCGCTTAAACATTAATTTGTTTCTGAACATTATCATGATTTTCAACATTTGGCAATGATGTGTTGAGTATAATTTGTGTATTAGTACATTTATTTACTATCTAGCCGTCATGTTTTGACGGGTACTAACTAGTTGAATTTATGATCTCAAGAAATTGATTAATCTTCATACACGTGAAAGATATTTTGTTATTTGAACACTCTCAGAAATCAGTGTTTCCGCTTGCACAGAGTTCCGATGCACTCGGAATTTCCTTTACTCATATGTATATGTGGTCTCCTGTTATATATGAAAAGTTACATAGTTTTTACACTAACATGAATGGTATCTTGTTACTGCAACAATATATTTAAATGTCTATCAACCTGCTAAGAACGAATGAGATATGAGTGACAAAGGAAATGAATGTTTTATGATCATTGTTCCGAAAATGCGAAAACATTTTTTTTAACTATTTATATTTTTCAACTGTCCTTTATAAGTCTTTATAATATCAGATAACTGAAATAAATGCTCATTCTTAATGATTTTGGATTCAAAAATACGAAAGGAAAGTTGTCTAAAATAAATGACAATAGCAATAAATATCACTAATGAGGTCATAACAAAAAAGTAGCCTTTATACAGGATTTGGTTAAAAATATTATATATATAGCATGTTAAATTTTTTTTCATGATGAACACTGGCTTTTTTATCACTAATTTTTAGTTATTCCGTAAGATGGGATTACTTTGTGACGGATTTTTAGTTTTTTCCTGTGCCAGCCGATCAGTTTTAAAAGCAGTCCAAAACGAACAATTGCAAAACATTGGTACATCCTTTTCTTACGTAGTAATGTATTGCACTAACCCGGATCTTTAAGTACTATTGAGAAGTTAAAGTTAAAATGTGTCACAAAGTTGCCCCGCCGAGTGGGGCTACTTTGTGACATCTGTGTTTTTGCCTTGAAATCCAAGAGAAAAAATTACTTAACACAAAGTTAGACAGTAAAACGCTTATCAACAGCTTGATACACAATTATATATACCTATTATAAATATTGGATAGCTTTATCTATATCTTTGACATCAAAGAGACCTCGGACACCCAGGGCAACCATCAGTTCTTTGAGAAGATGAGGAAATTAGTCTTTTGGCACATTCTGCTCATTCGGGTAGTTTTTTTCCAGATATTCAATCCTTCTTTTTCTCCAGTGGTATTTTAGAGGACGGAAAAATGCAACACCGAGCGGCTGTATGAGATGGGTCGAATTTCTGGGTTATTTTGTGACAGTGATAATGTGTCACAAAGTAACCCCGTCACCTTTCGATATTTAGGTTATGTTCTCATATCTCTCGGAAATATCGCTACACAAAGATTATATTGCTCCCCAATCTAACCAACATATTGAAAATAAAAAATAATTACCCGTGGTAGTTGGTTGTATAAGGTGTTAGCCTTCAGCACACAAAGTTTCCGAAGTTTGAGTCAATAGCTTGACAACAGGTTTGAACAATATACTGGCCAGCGAAGACAATTAGAGCGTAGAAGCTTCGGACACTGGCCACTAGGTGTATCTGTATGTCGTACAAGCTGTTGGCGCTGTTCTTTGCCTACCCGGTAACACGGGTGTGGCGCAAGATTCGAAATACGAAAAAATTACTATGTGTCACAAAGTTACCCCTGCAGTCACAAAGTAACCCCCATCTTACGGTTTAAATAATGTTTCAACACTTAATAATATTGGGGAATATTGTATTCTAATAAAATTTCTGACCCAGTTTCAGTCCGAAAGTAGCAGATAGGGTGACGGAATTCTAATTGAAATGGTCATTTATGCAGTAGAGGTAAACAAACTACATTAAAGTACAAATATTAGTAGACAAACTATATATATATGTTTCTAATGCCCCCTGGTAGGAAGTTTTCCAGACCAGGTCCATGAAGGCTAGCGGGCAGAAGAGTGCGGCTCCGGTTAATAATGTCACCACAAGGGCGGAGTCCGATTTAGCCGGGAGCCACCTCAATTTTGATCGAGCACTCCCAGGGGCGATATCTGGGGGATCATAACCCTCTCCAGCCTTCTCTGACCACATAAGTGCCGTTTACATGTGCCAAAAACCCGGGTAAAAGCAGGGTCGTTTCTTACTTTTTCCCTACGATAGGGAAAAATGCAGGGTGGATTTTCGACCCTGCTTCGACCCAGGATAAAACCCGCTAATTACCCATGATGCATTTCGAAGCTGGGAGTAAATAACATGGCGGATTTGAACTTGTGTGAATCCATGAAAATGCAGCTAAATGATCGATGGAAGGATCTGGAACCCCTTAACGATCGCATAATTTTCAAGAAAACAGTAGAAAAGTGCCTATTTTTTTCCGGAGGATTCCATTTATTTCTTCTGAACCATCCCCAATTACATTATAAATAGAATGGTACTGCCATCTGGTATGTAAAATAAGAAATAAAATTTCATTTCAATAAAATTTCAGTAGCATTTTCATTTAAAGTGTTATGGTAAAATTAATAAATTTAATAAGTATAATCAATAATTAAACGTAACATTAAAATTTATTTATAAATTAATTATTTTAGAATTCACAGATAAAAATTTATTTATATCTATTTATGATTTTTTTATTTATACATGACTAAAAATTACTGAAACAAAATTGAAATCCAAATTACATTTTGATTTTATAAAAGGATTTATTAAAACAATAAGTATCTTACAATTAATCTTATAATTTAAAAAAAATGCACTTATCGATTGGAGAATTTTCTTTCCAGTCTTTATTACTTCAGGAATTTAAAATAATTTCTTCCCACCAAGCAGAGCTTCGTAATTTTGCCCACATTCTTTGTTGTGGAAAAACTAAATTTAGCGATGAAGCCATAGATCGTACGATTATATCTAATATCCGCATCAATCTTCTAGTTCTTATGTTCCTTTTTTCCTATCTATTTTCTAAATTTATTTTTAAAAACAACAGTAAACAATCGTAAACGTTCTATAATTATCAACAGCGACTGACATATGCTGCATTTAAATAACAAATAGACGCAGACGTAATTGTGTTTTAGAAGAGGAGTGCATTGGTCGTGTCGACTTTATCTCCTGTAAGCAAGATATATGTAATCAAGGTGGGAATGCTCAGTAGTTAAAATTTTAAGTAATGAATTAAAATATTAAGGTAAGAATAACGCTGGTAAAAGAAAAATAATTAATAGTAAAGTTAAATTAAAACAAAAAAGTTAATTTTAACAGAAAAAATATAGACTTACAAGTTAAGAAAATTTAGAAGAAAAATTAGATAAGACTAATAATCCACGGAAAACAAAAAAGTAATAATATTAAGAGGCCCAGAAAAGCAGATATCATAAGAATACAAAAAATATTTTTGTAAGTTTTTCAATCTTTTTGGATTTTTAAAGTTTTATGATTTTTTTGTTGTTGTTATTTTTAAAATTTAAGAATACGAGGTCAAAAGAACAGCAATTGGGAAAAAAAGGCCTTCCCCAGGACCATACACTTCGTAACGAGATAAATGCGGAGTTCGAAGATGGAAAGCTAAAAATAGCAATACAGTGAATTTGGAAAAGTATGACACCGGCTGGGATCGAACCCATAACGTGATTTACAAGGAATGATGGTGTATGAGGATCACTCCCGCCGAATCATGTGACGGCCTTTACTTCCGGTAAGACGGGTAAAAGCAGGGTGAAAATGTGGTCCCATGTAAACGGGCTTCGAAGGTTTTCCCTATTAGCGGGTAAATCCCGGGTATTATTGTTGTCCATGTAAACGCAGCTACTAAGGGACTTTCCGGTCTACGGATTTAACGTGCCTATATTAGGCCTAGACATGGAGTTATTTAATGGCTCTTGACGGGTTCGACCCGAGCACCCTCAGCACCAAAAGCCGATGCGCTACCACTAGGTTACCTCAGGCCATATATATATATATATATATATATATATATAAATAAAACATAAAAACCCCTAAATCCCTTTCAAGATTCTAAATTCTTCTAAATTTCCTCGGGCGTGGATTAATTTCGTTTCCGATTTAAAGAACAAAGACAGCTGCTTAGCGTTCCCTCAAAAATCCCCATTTTCTCACGCATCTTGCATAAGGTATCACGTGACCTCTGACACCAGAGTCATGTATAGCCAATCATTACTCTTTTTCATGATCACATGACGAGCGGCCTCAAAAGTTTATATAAGATCTTGCGGTTAAAAATCGGAAAGCTTTTAATTCTATCTTTGCCCCCACAAGATGTGTCGTTTCCGCTTAATAAAAATGTAACTAAAACATACAGATTGTCTTCAATGCTCCCGAACGATTACCTTATATTTTTCTATATCTTCGTTGGGGCATGGTTGGTCCATAATTTCTTCGGTCTTCAAGGGTTGGGGCCCATCATGTTACACACACACACACACACACACACACATATATATATATATATATATATTCTTCTTTGCTAGCACTACAGCTTGGCGAGTCAGGCCAAGGCTGTCTCGCCAATTTTCCCCACCTAGCTCGATCCCGTGCAATGGCTCTCCATTCCAATTGTTACACACACACACACACACACACACACACATATATATATATATATATATATATTAATTTTCTCTCTCTGAGATCCTTAATCTGAAGAAAAAATTTTTCAAAAGAAACTATCATCTTGTTTTTATTGAAACAATCTATTCGAAAGATATCAATTGTCTCCTTTTTAATGAAAAAAATGTGTTATGCTGTGCTTATGCCTCATGAGTTATTCTTAAACAACGTAGCAAGCATGAGGTGTAAAATGTTACGTTAATTGCCATCATTTTTCTCGCTTTTTGACGACTTCAGAAGGATCGGACTTGAACCCATGGCCGGCTTCCTGCCGACAAAGCTCTTCGCTACTACCAAACTGAACTTCCTTTTTCCTCGGACCGTTAATTAAAGATGGAAGGCTAATCACGATCTTTTCTCTATTTTTTTTTCCAGAAGGTGAGGAAAGGAAAACCTAAGTGATCTTGGATCAGACCGATGATTTTTACAATAATAATGGTAAAAATCATTTCCTGTCAGCTATACCATGCTGAAAAGCCCACAACAAGGGAGAAACCTAAGTCCATTGGCTGCTGTGTACGCTGGAATTGTATTTCTTTGCATAAGAGACTCCTCTTTTAAGGGTGTGATTCATGCAATTGTTTTCCTTCTCCAAGCAATGCAAATTTTGCACCACAGTTTGATAATGGCGGTAGTTTTTTCATTTATGGGGTAGATTGGCTGCACCTTGTCAGTGACCCGTACAGTAATTCCGAATTTGGATTTTTTCCCCTGTCCAGCAGACTTATCGGTAGTGCTATGCTGAGAAGCCCATAAGAAAGGTAAAATTTTGTTCATGGATGCTGGGTACACTGGAAATATTTATTCTATTACAAGTGTGTCCTTTCAAGTGAACATCTTCCAGATGAATGTCTTGAAACTTTACCTTATCACATATGATTATTCTTTTGTAATGTGAGCTCTACTTACTACAGAATTTGAAATTTTAATAGAGGCAAATTATTTAATTGACTGTGAAAAGTATTTCTCCATTTTTAACAGAGATCTAAAAACTTGAATCTGATTCTTTACTTTTAATTAATCGTATAAATATAGATATTGAGCTATAACTGATAATTTAAAATATAAGTATGAAATTTTAAAACAAGTTTCAAATATTATTGATGATTCATATTGGGAGAGAACTAATTTTCTAATGACACTTTGCACTAGAATGATATCGTACTTGAGTCAAATGATTCCCTTTGCTAATATTCCCAAAACTGAATGATGTCTCTGTTCCGTCAGTGATAAAAATGCAAAAATTTTCAAAACGGAAATTAAATTCCGATCATCTTTACAAAAATTACGATAACATGCTGGACAATATATTTTAAAAAATAATATGGTTACATTTTCAACTTTAAATGACTTTTAACAGGAATTAAGTCTGAGTATGGAGAGAAAATTTGAAAAGAAATTATTACTCATTTAAAATGTATAACTATCCCATTAAATGAGTATTGTTCTCTTTTAAAAGCTGACAATAACTATTTGGTTTTCAATCGTTTCAATATTGATTTAAAAAATGGATTAATTGAGATGACCTTATATACTTCCAGGGCCGCCCAGAGGGGGGGGGGGGCAACTGGGGCACTTTGCTCCAGGCCCCCAACTGCCGGAGGGGCCCCAAAAAATTTTAAAAATTTATTTATTAGATTTCCTCCGAAAGAAAATTCTGAAACTTGTACGTACTTCAAAATTCAAAATAATCTCCTGAAAAAAGGGGGCCCCCAAAAAATTAAAAAAAAATTATTAGATTAATCAGATTTCTCTTACTACAAAATAGTCTTCTGAAAAATAGCCTTGGGGCCCCCAACAGAAGTTTGCCCCAGGCCCCGTAAAGTCTCTGGGCGGCCCTGTATACTTCAAGTTATGAAAATCTCATCGATCTCCGCCACCATTCAGAAATAAATTGTACTTCCTTTTTTGCAAACTTATTTATTTATTTTATTATTATTATTTTATAAGTAAAAATTAATCTTCAAGTTTTTTAGACGAGATTTTGTTAGACAAATGATATGTTATTTATTCAGAAAGAGAATTCATGCGTTGTTTGCTATCGCCTAGAACAGGGATACTCAAACTGCGGCCCGCGGGTCGTATTCCGGGAACCAACCTTTTATGTGAGGCCCGGAATACTCACACTCATTATCAGGCAGGTTCTTTTGTAAACATAATTTTTGAAATTAGAACCTGAAGAATACAAAACTACACAAACATGTGTCACCTGCTGCTCACGTTTGTTCGCACCAAGGTATCTTTGTGAATCCTCTAATTCCCAAATGAAATATGCGAAAACCTGTATAGAAATCGACTTATTGATTCTTACCTTGATGACGCATTGAGAGTAGCATGTAGGAAGTATAAGTTAAAAAAATAACCCGTCCACAGCTAAAAGCTTATACGGGTAGGTTAGCTACTGAGAACCCGATCACCACGGGAATCAGAACAACGAAAGTAACAAAAAAAAAACAAAAAAAAACGAACCGCTAACGGTGCCAAAGTAATCCAATTTAACCAAAATAAAAAATTTAGACCTGAATTTTTGGTGACAATAACCTGGTTGCAAAAGCATTCCTGTATTCAAATAAACTTTTTTTTTTCTCTCTTTCTTATCTTTTCTTTCTCTCTTTTTCCCTTTTTTTTCTTGTATAGTACACTGTACAATACATAACAACACCAAATAAACAATATAGTAACATATGTAATACAATGAAACATACATATAACACAACTTGCATATCTTACAATATATTAGAATGCAAATCAAATAGATCAAAAAAGGAAACTTGCTGGTGGATAATTGAATTTCTAAATACACAAGGTACGATTACATTTCAGAGTTCTTGATAACATTACAAGCAATTTATAATAAATAATTAAATAGAGTAAATTTCCTATGCATTTATCACAGTTCAAATTCAATTTCAATTACGTTATACACATACAATCGTGAACAGGACACTTCATAGGACACTGACAACTTCATCAGGAGAAAAAAACAGTTCTATCACCACTAAACAATAATTCTATTTATCACAAATGTTCATCTTCAGAATCCTCACGGTACATACTTTTACACAACATCAATTTCAAGAGATATATTTTTTCATTATTAAACAAGCATATAAGTTTCAATTAGTGAAAATTATTCAAAAACTGTAAAAGAATCCTGGAGATCCCTTATTATAAAATGCTACATAAAAAAAAGACAGTCTGTCCCCCCCCCTCCCCCCTCCCCCAAAAAACCAAAAAAAAAAAATCTGCTTTTCCACCTTTTAAACGGGTAAGCAAATTTCCGATTCCAACGACCGGATAAACAATCAACGACCGGAGCAGAAAATTTACTAAAATTAGCTCATGAGGTTGCCCTTAACACAATTTTAGTTTGTGTGACAACTCCTTTCCCTTATTTTTTGTAGCTGTTTTGAGAGGAAAACTTGACGAGCATTGATGTTGTAAGGATCAGCCCATCTGTCCGGAAAATAAAAATATCCCTGGCTCTAGATCTGGGCAAGCAAATTCAGTGAAAGGAAATTGGTAAAACAAAATCGGGAGGGGGCTCAGTGGCCAGTACATTTGATGGATTTTGTTATTTCTGTTTGTGCGCAACGTGCAAAACAGAACGTGGCAATATTTTTTGTTGAAATTTATAATGAACGAAATCCTTTGTTTTGCCAATTTCTGACACGTTGTATCTATATAAATAAAAGAAAAACTTTGACGGTCGGGGACCAATTCCAAGTAGACCGTTTCTGGTATGGCATCCGTTATGAAATTCGGCCATGTTTGAAAATGTCGTAATCGATGTATTTTTTTTTCATGAAAGTACATAAATGTTACATATTTGGTAAGATCTTTAAAAACTGATAATTTTTTCTGCGTACACTTATTCTGTTACTTTAATAGTTTTAGAGATATTTCAATACTAAATGCATGTTCCACCGAACAAAACGTAACCGCTATCTTTTACGATGTAAACACAGCTTGATTCATTCACAGCGTGATTCTCACTAAAAAATGAATCATTGAAAAGAAATGTTTCATCGTGTGTCTAATTTTTATTTATTTTTCAATTTTTCATACTTTTAAATCAAATTTTTTAATCACAAATAGATAATTTGCAGATGTACTGATTTTTGGGGGATTTTTTGGCAGTTAAAAGTGAAAAAATTTTTTAATTCAAGTGAACTGTGATTCGAGTTTCAAGTGATTCGATAGCTGGGCGAAGCCCGGCTAGTTCAGAATAAAGGAATTAGACGTTAATGTCTTCAAGGGCAACAACCTCAATCGTTTGCATGGTGCAGATTTTTCCTCCGATTTTTTTTCCTTAAAAATCTTGAAAAATTTTCAAATTAAAGGTTACAAAATGCTTTTACTTCTTTAAAGTGATAACAGATGTCAGCACTAGCCATTTTCGGCTCATTTAACTGCAATACATTGAATGCAAGTGAAAAGAAGACTAGGTTTAGGCGTTTGCACTATGCGAACGGCACCCCTGAAAGGGTTAAGGGGACAGGTATCTTTAACTTCGAGTTTTAAAATTTTTAGTTTTTAACTCTATATACAGAATGATAATAATTAATCTTCTTTTCTACCTCATTGAAGACCCTTAGAGTTCAAAATAAGGGTTTTTTGGCAGAATAATACCTGTTTTTCAAAAACTGTTTCAAATTTACGAGAATTTTTAAAAATGCTCCTTGGGCATTCCTTGTCATTTAAAAACCTTCAATTTTTTTATAAATGTTTACGATAGATATATAAACATAATTGCGCATTGAACTTTTTTTATATGAATCTAAAGCCATAAATATATTTTTTTAATCTACCTGTTACTTTTTAATGTTTTTGCATGATTTTACTGTATTTCACGATCTATAAATTTAAAAAATATGCGTGGTTTCAAATAATGATACACAGTTTTGTGGCAAACACTTCCATTAACAATCCTGAGAAATTTGGAAGAAATCCAGATAAAACGGAATGTGCATGAAGCACTTTCAAAAAAGTTAGCATTTATGAAGAATTTTTCGAAAAACAGGTCTTATTCTTCCACAAAATGCTGATTTCTGAATTCTAAGTGTCCTCAATGTAGTAGAAAAGAATATTAGTAATTCTCATCTATATATATAAAACAGTTCCGTAACTGACTGACTCACTGACTGACATACAACGCACAGACCAAACCGCTGGCGCTGGACCTAAAGGGCTGAAATTTTGCATGGCGATTCTTTTTATAGTGTAGGGGTGCACTAAGAAAGATTTTTGAAAAATTCTTCTTATATTTTTTAAAATTAAATTTTTAAGCTGTTTAGTAACTTTTTTAAAGTTTGCATTTAAAATAATAATTTGAGGATTATAAAATTTGTATCACAAGGAAGATCATAAAAATTCCTTTAAAATGAAATCTTTTTCGAATCTTTACCTTCATTTTCTGATTTTTGGTGAATATTTAAAGATAAATTTTTAGAATTTAATTTATGAAATGCTCATCACGTGATTTCTTTTTCTGGTACTTTAAATAAATTTATCGTCACGTGATAACAACGAAATAGACAAAAAAAAATTTTTTCTTGCTAATGCGGCAGACGATTGGACATTATCCAAAAAAACATTAAAATACAGTAAAAGATATGTTCCTCAAATTGTACTATATTAACTGTACTATATTCTTTAGTATGTCCTATTAGATTTAATTTGAATATTTTCTTCTACATTATTTTGTCTATAAAAATATCCGTTACGATTTTTTTATAAATATATTTTTTTGTTTTTTTTACATCAATTTCATACATTGATCGTTGTATTTATTATAAATATATTTAAATATATTTTTGGCATTAATTGCATACATTGACGGTTATATTCAATTTGAATGTACTCCGTAGCGAAGTACGGGTTTTCAGCTAGTTTTCTATATACAGTAAAATATGGAGAATTTAAAAAAAATGAGGTTAAAGGTCCCTTGTCAGCTTAAATAATTCGTTTTTCATCATAATTAGCAAAGAATGGAATGGAAAGGCACATAACAATTCTAATTCTAAACCAGGTATAATGCTGCTCGAAATGGGACAATATGTCTAACACAGAGATTCTTAACCACTATGCCGCGAGATTCTTGAGTGTACCGCCACTGCGAATATACATACATAAGAGACGTCAGACAAGTAGTTCAATCAGTTCTACCTTCCTAGTGCGGACTAGCTGAACCAATGCGCATGCCTATTACAGTCCTGGACTGGTAACTGCTCTCGACTCTTACAGTTCTGGACTTTTAAATCTGGAATCCGAAAGGGGAGTAGCATTATCATTTTTACTCCCAAATATAAATGAAGTTATCAAAAAACAACAAGCTCAAATTTTGCATTAAATGTAATTTGTAGTTAAATAAACATTTTGCTTACTTTGTAATGCAATTTCATTTTATATTTCAATGAAAATTATTTCGCATGCTATTTTTACAAAATATATTATAGGTACGTCAATCAATTATCCAAGTAAAATTCTTTTAAATTTATCTTATTGTTAGTGTGCCGTCAAATATTAAAGTTATTAAAAGTGTACCGTGACGATAAAAAGGTTGAGAATCACTGGTTTACCACAAGAAACATATTTTTTATTTATTTATTTATTTTATTTTATTTTGTTTTATTTATTTATTTATTTATTTATATTTTTTTTTTTTTTTTGGGGGGGGGGGGTGATTGGAGACGCTTATCTTACTTCAGAAAGTATATTTCTATGGCAGACTGGAGTTAGGAATTTTGAAACAAACCAGGCGTAAAGAAATCGTCACATCGGCTAACAAAGGACAATATTGGTAAGATTCAGAATAAGCTGCGAGGAGTGGAATTCAAGCTATAAGAGCTCATGTCACAGGACTTTCACAGTTGGGACGATACCGGCTTTGAGGTTAACACTAGAAAAACGGGACTTTTTTTCTTACTAAAAAGACTTAACGCCGTCATTTTGACGGTTAAAAATAAAATCAAGAATTTAAAATATTTAATGTTTCTTAAATGGTTAAATATTTTAAATTTTGAACTATTTCATACCAATATAATAAATGAGTATATATTTAGATATATTTTTATGCAGATATGCCGAACTGACAACCTGGTATGATTTATCCGTAAAAATATACTATGCATAGTTTGTGCAGTTCTTATTTATCAACACCAATATTTCCGTAGAGTCAATATTTCTGTTATTTGCAAAAGGGGGGAGAGATAAAAAGTAACTAACATTTTTCCGGTATTATTTTTAAGAATTCTGCCCGTTTTCTTTATTGCCGTCAAATTGACGGCTTTCAGTTTTAGTAGGTATACAACACATTGTCTCCTCCTCTTTACTATCGAATATAATTTTGTAAATGTGTGTGCATATTTCGCGTAAAATTAGAAAAAGTCATAAAATTGCAGAAGCCTGAGGACATAAATACAGACATAGCGCTCAATAGTATGTCCGAAACCGTCAAAATGACAGCAGCCGTCTTTCTAGAGTTAAAAGACACGACTTCGGAAGATAGTCGTTGCAATGGTGCCCGACTAATAAGAAATAATAAGATATTGTACATTTAGAAGTCGTATAACAAAAATTCTTAATACCTAAAACAATCGGTGCAATTTGAAAAGTTGCTATAACAATTCAAGCAATAACTCTAATAACAATAATATTAGCTACAATAGCTATGCTATAAAAACAGTAGCTATAGTAATAAAAACAACAGTTATAGTGTCAATAAGATTAAAAGTAATAACGATGAAAACAATAATAGTATTAACGATATTGATGATGATGATGATAAACAAAGTCCTTATCCCTCATGTGTCGTTAGCAGAAAGTTGGCTACAGAGGCCCTCGACTATTAGGAAGAATATGCCAACTATTCAAAGTTAAAATTAATTCAGTACCCTAGGAGAAATTAATGTGATGTTAATACTGATATTTAAATGAAACATCCTACGTCTTTGGCTGGATAAAAGAAGAGAAGACTATGGTGGAAACAAAATTTGAAAAAAAAAATGGAGAGTTTCTCACATCACCAGGATAGTTCAGTTGGAAGAACCAATGCCTCGAGCTTAGGTGAGTCCTATCCCCAGTCCTGGCTTAGTGTTGCTTAGAATGTCATAGGATAATATGGGGTAAAACTAAGCCTCTAAACAAGATTACCTTTAAATCTCTATAAACTGGAACAGGAGAGGTCCCCCTTTAGGTAGACTTTAAATAGGCTCACGTCTCGCTGGTTCTCCATTTATTTAAAAATAAAATAAACTTGTTAATATATAGTACATATATATCATACAGCCTTATTTAAAATTTGGTGGAGGCAGCAATAGCAGGGGAGTTTTCCTATCAGTTTTCTACGGCACTGGTTAGTCAACAAACCCAAATCGTAGTCATTTTAATATTCGTTGTTTTAGCTCCTATTTAACTTAGCCTTTGGCGGAAAATCCCAAGCTCAATCAGAGGGAGCACACAAAACCATTTTAACAATGCACCCTGCTTCCTAAATCCTGCATTTTTCGCAACCCCCAAACTCCCGTTTAAAGTCACAGAGAAGGCGGCCAATTATTTTATTAGGCGGACCTAATTGCATTTGCGCAGACCTAGGCGGTAACAATCCGGCAAACGGGATTAGCAACCGGAGTTGTGTACTCAGACGGAAAATTTGCCTCCCCTGAAAAATACGAGAGGTGTTGTCTCAGTTTACCCCTCTCTGGAATGCCGGCCCATTTTTCCCTTTTCCCCGGGTACACCTCAGTCTTTGTAAAACAGATGTAAATTCAGTCTTTCAGGCGGTGGGAGAATAGAAGAAAAAAAAGGAACGAAGGTTTGCAATGCACGAACAGATTCGTACGAAAGAAAGACCTACGGAGAGAATAAAAAAACGTGGCACAAATATTTTTTATGCGGCTTTTTATGCTGTTGCATTTGTTTCACCACCCTCAGATTCTCGGTTTTTTCTCTCCCACAATTTTTCGTAAGAATGAGCTCCACCCTTTGGGACGGTTTTTTTTTTTTCTCACAGAAAAAAAATCGAATTGTTAATGAAAAGATGTGGTTGGAAAGCGAAATCAAATGCATTTTATTTGGTCAGCCGCCTGCAATGATGTGCCGGTGTCTCATATCAAACAGTGCTTGATTACGTCTTTCAGTCTAATAGCCGTTGAAAAATAAACTGTTCAACCATAATAATTGTGGTTCTGGTGTTGCGCATAATTAGGGATTTCTACTTTTTTCTCTCTAGATCTTATCAATTTCGCGCTGTTAGAAATTTCGTATGTTAAAATTAAACACGAATTCGGAGCACAGCCAAATTTGGGTTATGCAGGGGCCTCGCAAAAAAGATATTTAAGCCATTTCTAAATTTAAAAGAATTTTCCAACTATCAGGTGTTTCTATTTGGTATCTATTTAGAATTTCCTAGAAATGCTAAAAAACTGATTTTACTCAATATCCTTTGCATTTAATATTTCGTGTGATTATCGTTTCAGAATTAGTTTACGCAAAAGTTGTAAAGGTAAAAATGTTTTTATTGTAGCTCAAGTTGTTTAATGAAAGTGCAACGTCATACAAATTAAATAGTGGTTCTAAAACTATAGCTGCAAATAATGTGAAAATGAAGTTTAAAGTATACGAGGAATGATAAAGCTTTTATATTGTAATTAGCTTATATTTTTTTATTTACTTATTTCTTACGTTATATTAGTTGAGTTAGTATAAATTTACATCGTAGCAAAAAATTTCTTGTATTTATACTGATTAAAGCGTATCTAAAATATATATAACTATCTTAATTTTGAAATCATGTGAAATCAGATGCCATCACTTTTGAAATTAGGTGTTTGCTATCACTTGTGATATTTTTTTATTATATAATTTTTTTTAAAAATAAGGCTTATTAAGGGACAAATTCCTAGGGGAAGTACCACTTAATAGATCAAGCGTATGGATGAAATGTTTCAGTGATAAAGGCAGCTCCGGTTTTATTACTTGGATAATAGCAGCCTAAGAATACATTAAGAAGGAAAGAGAAACTTAAAGTTCATTTTTTTTGCCCCCAGCAAAATTATTAGTTTCCCTTTCTTCAATTAGAAAATTATATCAAAAAAATATCTGGGCTGTACTAAGTAACGTGTAATAATTGGGACGATTCCGAGGTTTGGAATTTTAGTATTTCATATTGCAGTTCAATAACAGTTCATTAAGGCTGCTGTGTACTAACCCTATTGGATTCGCTCCCCTTAATGTTAACATAGGGAGAAAATGTGTCTACTATTTCCAGCTACATAAATGCGGATAATCCAATAAAAATGGTATTTTCAGATAGCCTGAATTTTTCTGCACTTTGCAACAGGATTCATTTTATAAATTTCGTCCACCAAAGGAATTGATGTACGTTTAAAACACACTATACCAGATTTTTCCCCCCGAATAATTTAATTTAAAAATATTGTTTGCATTTTTTTCAAACGAAAAATGCCCCAAGGTGTAAAATTTCTTTCTTTTTTACGGAGTACAATTTTTTAAAAAAATATTTAATTCCAAGCCGGCAATCCTGGGACAAATTTTCTCCATGTGTTAACATTGAGGTGAGCGAATCCAATAGGGTTCGTACACAGGAGCCTTAAGGGGAGTGGTCACTTTTACGTACCTTTAAAAGTATCATTTTTAGACCTATGCTGGATTGTATGTACTACTCATGATTTTTGCTTGATTTACATGAAATTTTTTGAGTAACTGCCTATAATACTGTTTATTATATATGCAATATTTCAAGGTAATTAATAAAAAAATAAAAGGATTTTTTATGCATAAAAAGTAAATATTTTTTTAAAAATCGAGCATTTTGCAGTCAACTACTGTGCACATTCTATCACAATAAATTATTAAGGTATATTAATAATTGTTTACTATATGTGATTACAACACTTTAGACAACAAAATTCACCAAAATTTTTTAACCTTAATATATTTTAATTTTTTAAAAGCATTTTTTTATAAGCTTTTACTCAGTCATTTTTGAAATTTCTAATTAAAAAAAGCACATACTAAAATGTTTTAATATATTTTAGAATAATGTTGCTGGATATTGTTACCTGAAGTATTGTAATCACATATAGTAAAAAATTATTAATGTACCTTAATAATTTATTTTGATAGAATGCGCACAGTAGTTGACTGCAAAATGTTGGACTTAAAAAATTATTAATTTTTTTATGCATAAAAAGTCATTTTTATTAATTACCTTGAAAAATTGCATCTATAATAAACAGTATTATAGGCAGTTACTAAAAAAATTTCATGTAAATCAAGCAAAAATTCTGAGTAGTACATACAATCGAACATAGGACTAAAAAATGATACTTTTAAAGGTACGTAAAAGTGACCACTCCCCTTAAGTTTGACACTTAAAATTAAAAAAAAGGATTTCAAAAGTTTCTTTTACCTTTTCATTCTCGTCAATGGCCTCTACACAAAATTTAATGGATCTGTTTCTTGAGAGATATAACAAATGACTGATATCACTGTAGCTAAACGTTGGGCACCTTATCTCTATCAAGACGTATAATTAAATCCCAAAAGGATCTCAGTGACTCCCAAAAGATTTCCAGATTCATCAAAGGAGACTATTGAATCTAGTACGGGAATATTGCAGCCTATACCACTACATCGAAAATATTTCCGCTGCAGAACTGATGAATTAGGGAGATTCGTTTTCGATTGCTTTGGTTTTTAACATTAATAACTGTTTCAATTCATTTGTTTTGTAGCTTATTACAAATGTCTGACAAACTGTGCAATGCCAGGGCGTGTTCATCTTAGAGTTCCCATCTTTAAGGAATAATCTTTTTTTTAATGCGTGGCAACACTTTTGAAAAACTGATACTGGCCATGTAAAAGTCTTGTAATGGTTTTCCTTCTTGCTTTGAAAATCAGTCATATCGTTTTTACTCACTTCTTTTATCAAAGAAAAGAGCTGCGTTGTGGAAGTATTTTATTTAATTTCAAATTTCTGAAAATTTTATGCTATTTTTTAATTTTTGCTTAGTATTTTTCTTGATTTTATCTGCAGTTTGGTCATTCTTTGTTAATTGTTCATAGTATATGTATTTGCACATTGTGCATAGTATATGTATTTGCACATTATGCATAGTATATGTATTTGCACACACACACGCTTTATAAGCTGAAACTGAAAACTAACACGTCATTGCAAAATAAATTAGGATACTTTAATGATAACGTGTCTTTATAAGCAATGTCTATATTATCATTAAAAGAAAGATTCCTTCCGAAAGTTTTGATCTTGGAGCTAGAAAATCGTCCAAATGATGGAGGGAAGAAGAGCAGAAGAAGCATCAAGTATCTTGTGCACAGAACACTCAGTCACTCGAAAAAGGAGGAGAAATTATAATTCAGATATTTAGTCGCAAACGCTGAAGTATTATAAGCCTTTAATCATCAATTCTTCGACAAGTAACATTTTAAAACTAGCTTATTACGGCTAAAGCATTAAAACATAAAGCACTCATTGTGGAATATTATATTAAATGTTTCTGAAATTAAAGAAACATATTATGAGAAAGATTATGTACTAAGGTCAGGGCCGGATTAACCCACTTTAGAGCCCTAGACATTGTTTTCTTACTGGGCCCCCTCTCCCTCTCCCAGAAGAAATAGAGCACACAAAAAATATAAAACAATAAACACAGCAAAACTAAATAATGTGAGAAACTAAAATAAATCTTAAATTTTTATTAATAAAAATATTTAATGCACAACAGTGAATTTTAGTTTTTCTAGAAAAGTTTGAACAGTTTGTTTATGAAGTTTAAAAAAATAAAATTTATTTTATTAAATGTCTAACAAAAGTAAGTTATATAAATATGAATATACTTTTTTTTAAATTCTGTTTTCTAGCCTTTAATTCGGCAAAATTATCAGTTATTTCATCATAATTAATTTTATCCAAAATATTTTATTCGGTGTATAAAAGAGCTAAAGAATTTAATTTTAATTTTTTACCAGTTTTTTACACGTTTGACCGGGCCCTAGACATTTGTCTCATTTGTCTATGCTATGATCCGGCCCTGACTAAGGTTTATGTTTTTAGTACAATATTTAATATTCTTTCAACATTTATTGAGGTCTTGGAGGGAATTTATTTGATTTGGAGTAATCAATAGCTTAGCATTATCCATTACCAATTCATTTTAAATCACAAAATAACAAAAAATTAACATATAAAATAATCTCTCCTAAGCGATATGTAATACAGGTGATTCCCCTTGTGAGGAATGTGATTCCAAAAATGAGGACTCCTCGTATCTCTAGGATTGTTTCGTAGGTAGAACACCGGGTTACAGATGAATGAGTAGGCCAGGAAATAAGTTCTTGTTCCTGGTAGATTGTAACCATGAGATCACTTTGGTTCCTGACAATCAAAGTCCCAGAACTTTATAAGTAGCAAATGATAAATACGACAGTATTAATAAAAATCACGATTGGCAAAATAATGATAATAACGATGATAAATTAAGATATAAAATCAAATCAATATGCAAGACGGATATCCAATGTTGTTGTCATTAGAAATAAAGGAATGGGATGTGAGGAATAAAACTCAAAAATTGAGAACTTCTCCGGAATATCTCAGCAGGTTGAACATCGGCTCGAGGTTGGAATACTCGGGTTCGATTTTCGGTCCTGGCAAAAGGTTAGACTGTGGAGGAAATAATTTAGTAAAATTGACAAAACTAGGGCCTGAAACGACGCAGTACTTGTCCCCTACAAAGAACTTTTAAAACTACAGAGCAAACCACCATTTGCGCTACAGTGTTGAAATTTAAAGAAAAGAAAGAAACCTCTTCATTGTCACCTGCTAAACTACCCCCTCCTCCCCTAATAATCCAGAGAAACGGTAATAAAAAGATCCTATCAAAACTTTACTGGGAATAAATTTAAAGCAGTGTTTATACACAAGACATATAACACAAATTAGCTTTATTATGATGGTTGACAAGTCTTATAATCTTATGACTACAATCAATACCCCTGTGTTCAGTTTTAGGTGCGCACACGCTTGAACGAAATGAAAATTTGAGAATATTACAATATTATGAAAAGAAATCAAATTCAAAATATTTATTTCCTTACACCATCAGTTTGAGAAAAGTGACAATCTATTTTAAGACTCTTGTCTATTTCTGATGATGAAAAAGAGCTGAGGACAGAGTTCACTCAAGGAAGAGCTTTTTGTTATAAGTTCTCAGGGATTTTCAGCCTTATGACTACGACAATATCAGTGTTTAGTTTTATAACTTGCTTACACATTGATGAAGAGATGAATTATAGCGAAACTAAAAAGATAACAGTATGTGAAAAATTCAAATTAAAAAAAAACATTAGATCGTTATTTAAAGAGAAATGCCCATTTGTTTCGAAGCTGCGACTGTAACTTATTTCTTATTACGAAAGAGAGCTATTCGTTGAAAGATAGTCCACAAAATTAAAAGGTTTTTAGCTACATGATTGTGATTAAGGGGTCAGGGACACATTAAATTTTTTTTTTATTTATTGAGTTAAAATTTTGAATTTTTTTTTGTGATGGTTAACCATATAATTTGTAAATAAAATCACATCATATAACTTCTCATAAAGTTTTCAAGAAATTTTCAAATTTAAATTTTTTAAAAAAAGTCGGGTAATTTAAAATCGTTATAACTCCAAATATTATTTGTCGAATTTCATTTTTTTTCATTTAATTAGACAGAAAAATAGAAGTTTTAATTTAGATTCAGCGTTCTTTAATATTAATTTTATTAATAAATATTAATTAAATAAATATTAATTAATAAATATTATTTTATTAATAAATATTAATTTTTAAAAAATTAAAAATATTTAGAGAAAAAATTTCAAAAAAATTGATGTAACTTATTTTTAAAAAATGATATTTTCAAAAGTAAATATTTTTTCAAATTTGCTGAATCAAAATTAAAGTAAAATAATTGAAAAATACATGTTCCAAGTTTGAACTATTTATCTTTAACGGTTCTTGACTTATAATAATTAAAAATGAGAAATGGTGAGAAAACCTATCATGCAGAAAACGCATTTACAGGTTTAAACAAAGATTGGCTGCTATTAGAATGTTGCAAACACAAAAAAAAATAATATCTCCTGTTCTAATTAAGATAGAAACATGATTTATATGTCATTTTAAGCGGAAAGGAACACAAAATTTTTTAATGCAATAAAACATTTTTCCGAAAAGTTGAAAAATTTTGTGTCCTGGACCCCCTTAATAAAACTGTGCTGAAATTTAGGATGGGCTTACGCAGGTATGAAAAGATGGATCACAGCTAAATAGATACTACGAGTATGAAATGGTCAGATTCAAACTGTTAAATTTCTATTACCACAATTAAAAAAGACAACAGGCAGTCTTCAAAATTAAGAGTTTTTTGTTTTTATTTCATAAAGAGTACGCATACGAAATTTCTAATTCTACTATATTCAGCCTTGAAGAAAATATATCAATCTCTTTAAAAAGTTTTAAAAAAACCTCTAAAATTTATACACAATTTTATATTTTTAGAATGTACAAACAAATGACGCGCAAGTCTTATAGTCACCGAAATCAACAGATATTTAGCCCTTAATGCCTCATAAAAAAATCTTTGCATTTTGTTTCCAGGAAATTCTAATAAAATTTGTTTAAAAAAAAATCTTATTTCCTAATATTACAGTTTTCTAGTTTAAAATTTTAAGATTTTACAATTTTCAGAATCATAGGTATCAGACGCTATAAGCCTATAAAAATTCAACATTTAAACTTTTAATCTTCTAGGATAGATTTTCTGGAACCTATGACAAGTTTCGTGTAAAACTGTTTTACTCGAAATTTTTAATAGTTTCGAAATTTACTTACCTGAGAGTGAAAAAAAATCACCAAAATCAATAGCAAATTTACTAAAATCACAAAGTTTTGTGCTCTTTGGTCAATTGTTCAATAGTTTCACAGTGTGTAAACGAATCCCTAAACAGACAAATTCCTTTAGTACTCTGCAACACGAAGAAGGACGATATCTATTCCTTCTAAACTAGCTGTCATTCATACGTTCAATTTTTCTTTTAAGAAGTTGTCATTAACTATTTTATTACCTTCCACGGGTCCGGGGTAGCCTATCGGTATCGCGACGGCTTTCGGCACTGAGGGTGCTTGGATCGAATCCCGACAAGCGCTGTTACTTTCGTGTCTAGGCCGGATAGGGCACGTAAAATCCATAGCCTGGAAGTCCTTCTATGAGGTAAGTGAATAGGGAAGGTACGATCTCCCAGATGTTGCTCCTGGGGTCTGCTCGGTCAAAATTGTGGTGGTACCTAGCCATGTAGTACTCCAACCCTTGAGGTGCTATTATAAATCGCATTGCTTAGCCCGAAGCCTGTATGGACCTGGTCTAGAACTTTTGGCCAAGGGGCATTAGGAACAACAACAACCTTACCCTCCACAAGTTTCCCTTTACACTAGTGGCCAATATTGTGGAAACCTTTTAGAAGATGTGTGCTTTTAAGGTTCACTTCTGTATAACTTCATTATTTTAAAAGAAAATCCAGTCATGTTATATATCACTAGAAAGAGAATTCTTTACAAAATCTAATGCAATTTACCAAGATGTGTTGCCTTCATTACATAAAAAGTTATAGCTAAATGAAAGCAGGAAGACAAACAAAACTGTCTTCTGTAGAGAGAGGGGATTTCTTAAAATCAATAATGACCAAAAGGAATGACTGCTCTAAGAGCCAATCAGATGTTGCGATGTCACAAAATGGATCCATTAGGGTGTTAGCATGAGTAAGTTCACATCTTTTGCTATCAGAATTCATAGTAAAACATATAATTAAGTTGTTTATTATCACTATGTCAGTCACTATTTATTATGCTTTTAATAAAACGTAGGATTACGTTCCTCCATAACGGTCCTCTGGAAAGTAAAATTTCAGACGCTAAAACCGTCTGTTGTCGCTAGTTATAATTTTGGCAGCGAACGTGCTCTTAATATCGTCAATTCCTCTTAAACTCCCTAATACATATTAATAAAGTTGCAGTCAGTAAACATAGGCCGTGGTAAATGATTACAAATTAATGACATCCAACAAATTTATTCCAATTATCTATTTAAATACTCTCGAATTCAATCCGCACATAATTTAGTTTTCCAAGCAATCACCTCAACCTCGTGACGCCTGACCGTTCAAACCAAATGCTAATCCCCTTCTGCCGAAATTCTATTGTTCCCCAAGGCGTCTAAACTTATCGCGCATGCTCATTGACGACTGCCGAATGTCCGAGAAGCATCTTTTTGCTGACTTTACAATTAATTTTTCGTGCGAAACCTAGTCTGAACTCCAAAACAACTCCCCACGCAATGAATGCCTATGATTCTCTTTCTTGATTCTCCCCAAGGCCATCCCACTCTAATAATAACTCCTATAGTCTATGCATTCGTAGACGCGTGTAATCTGATAGACTCTGAAATATCATGGCTTTTAATGTTAGAATTTAGTTATTTCGAAGCCCCCTGTAAATTCTCAGTTAATGCTTAACAACTTTCCCATTTATTTCCTCACACACAGTGGAAAATACCACTAGCCGTTATACAAGGACTTGTGGAAAGCAAGACCCGGAGGGTTGAGGCTGTAATTGCCTCTCCAACTATTGAATATGAATAAATTTTGTTTTTATTTTCTATCACAGGTGTCCAAATACTTACTGGTAGTTAGTTAGTATATTATATATACAGTGGTACCTCGACTTACGAGTTTAATTCGTTCCATGACGGAGCTCGTAACTCGAATTACTCGTATCTCGAATCAATTTTCTCCATTGAAATGAATCGAAATACCATTAATTCGTTCCGGGCTCCCCCAAAACACCGTAATTTTTTGTTACATGTTTTTAAATAAGATAAATGTGCTTATAAATGACGAACGTTGTATAAAAACGCAATGCAATAGAATGTACTGCGATAAACTTGTTTTATTAAGTGTAATGTACAACATTTTCCTTACGGTAGAGGAGAATAGGATTCCAGACTTCTAACCCATGAAGGATAGGTAAACCGTCGCACTGTGCCCCAACGCGAGCGGTGACTGCAAGATTAAGCCGTTGTTCGTTTATCATTCGGAAAATCCTAGAATCTTTAAGCATACACGCACACCTTGGTCATGTTTTTTTGTTAATTTCTTTTTTCAACTCAATGCACATCATCCTCTTCTTCTTCTCAGCACTGCCCTTCAACTGACTTTCTTCGGACCCATGGTTGGAAGAGTTAAGTTTTGCAAAATAACTGTAAGCACAAATACAAGCACAAAACTGATGCTTTCATTACGAGCTAGCCTCTTCAAGTGAACAAATGAGACACGGAAGCTGGGCGATTGTTGCGTCTTTCAATGTGGCTGTAATGTCCGGATTCCTCTTTCTCAGAATCCGTAGAAGGGGGAGGGCTTGCGATCGTAGGACCAAGGTTATTCCATCTCCTGGACCCCATGGGGAGTTCCAGTGTGGTGGAGGGAATTTATGAATTGAAGCTATCTCTCTGCGAGAGAGGTTGGACGCTGTTCGGTTTCGGTTTGGTTAGGTTCACAGAGAAAAAAAAGTCGGTCAGTCGCCGGAATAAGTGGGTTCTGCAACCCACTTCGTGTAGGTTATTGTGAGACGTGAGTTAAACAAACCACTACCCGTGTTTTTGGACGCGGATGTAAGTGAGTTAAAATACTACTGAGTTATTGTTACTGGGTTATCGAAACAAGTGTGTTAAATAACGCACATGTCGTAAGTCTTTTATAGTGAGTTTATTGAATTGGAGAACCATATTCAGGTATTAAAACGTAAATATTATGCAACTTGAAAGGTTGAAATGGAGTTCATTTGGAATGAAAATTTTTAGCATTACTTAAAATTTTATCCACTATATTTTATTGGAAAAGAAATTAATTTTTGGTATACAATGTCTTAATTTTTTAACGAGAATAACAAAAATTCTCGTATCGTATTCCAAATCAATTTTTTGTTTATAATTTTTAGTTCTCAAGATAGAAAATTTTACCTTTGAGTAGAAATATTTTCATTTAATAATAGAGAAATATTTAAATCCCAGCTTTAAAAAAAAATAAAATTAAAATTAAAAAAAAATTAATAATGTCATAAAAGCACAAAGCAATTATATGTTCCAAAGAAATTTTGTATCAAGAGTAACATTTTTTTTAAAGAAAAGATACTAATGTTCTTGAGTGTATGTTATTAATTTGGTATGTCTCGATCTGTGTGCACACTTACAGGTCCAAAGATAAAAGACTTGGATTTGCAGGTTTGCGTTTTCATATTTTGCTCCTTAATTTTCGAATGGTTTGCTTAATAGCTTACGATTTGCCCTCGTTGAAACAAATACTATTGATAATAATAGTTAAAAATAAATGAAGTCACACTTATTATGGGACACTACTTATTAAAAATCATGTAAAATTTATTAGTATAGAATAAATCTCCATTGCACAGCTACCAAAGTTATATTTACTTACTTTCACACACATACTCAGTATTTTTACACTACAGCCTTTGCGATACTGAAACTGATTATGGTAAAGAAATGAATGTTTTACAAAAAAATATTGTTTCTCAATACGTTTTTTTCTTTTTTTGTGTGACACGTTGTTTTTATTTTTATTTTCAGACTAAAAATCTAGCAACTAATAGCGTCGTACACCAAAATAATTCGACGTTTGTGGTTAATAACAGTCTAAAATGATTTCTCGGGTTTTTTTTAATCTGCATTTTACAACTCTGATAATAATTAGTTTATCAGCTCGTACAGTTAGAAAATCTTGATTATATCTTAAGTTGTTATTCTATCACTTGAGTCCGTTCTAAAAGAATCATTAAACATCCCAAATTCATGGGAAAAAATATTTTACACTGCAGGGTTCGGCCTTTGGATTGTAGTTCTCATTATACTTCCTAAAGCTCCTGAACTGAAAAGTATTTCACATCTGCTCGCCAAAGTCCTGACAGGAAATGGTCATTTCCCGTTCGGTATTTTTTTTCCCGCCCAAGCAGCCCCGCACGTGTTTTTAATTGTAGCAACATAACATACTACAGCTTGTGTGCCAGGATTTTTGAGTACATAGTTTTCAGGACAAAGCCTTACCAGGATGCCGACGGATGATTCAACTGGCCATTTCTTTACTTAGTTTCTAAGGTGAGTACAGTTTTGATATTTAAAACTTTTACTAATGAAACCATCTATATCAATGAGTTTAACCTTATTTGGTATATTTTCTTTCAATTTAATTGTTATTTGTGACAGTAGAAATAAAAACTTAAGTTCTCATGCTTACTGTATGTAAATATATATATAATTAGTATGTTTTATCTATCGATAGTTTATCTAGTGTTACAAGTGTTTTACTTCCGTAATTATCTTTGGCAGTTTAAAATGACTGTACATCCTAGATGTTCATTTCGATTCTCACAATCTTGTTAGAATTTGTGCTCTTCTTACATGCATATAGTCGTATTTTACATTTATTTCTTGTATTTTTATTTTTATTTAATTAATTGCATAGCATGCTATTGATCAGATATCAATCATTTAAGTTGTTAAAAGTACTGAAAAGATAGTACATATCTAAAGTTCAAATCTCAGGACAAAAACATCTTTCCTCCTCTATTATTTATTTTAAATAATAATATTTGATTTATCATATTTAATCAATAAATGAAAAATTGTACCATACAGAAATGTTATCCCTGATATAGAAGTATATCTATTTTATTAGATGAAAACATAGATTTCTGTTGTCAAATTTTACATATTCAATTGGCATATTGTTTTATGATTTTTTATGCATATATAGCGTAGATTATTTTTCTGTTTGTTATTAATTAAAATATCCATGGATATTACTTAATTATTGACCTTAAACAATTGTTATAGAAGGTGACAGTATAATTCACCTGTTTATAATGATAGCATTTTTATTCACTTGTTTTAATATGCAATATTCAGTAATTTTTATCTTTCAATCTATCTATATATCTATCTATTGTTTATATATATATATATATCTAAATAAGTATGGGATGGAAGATTTAGCAGTATGTAATGTATGAAAAATATGCAATTTTTGTATTCAGCTAATAAAATTTTGAGTAGAATAAAAATGTTTTATTTTATACCTAAGTAGAGTCTATAATTAAAATTTTCATAAGCTTTTCATAACTATCCCAAAAGTAATTCAGGGTAATTTTACTGTATTTGATCTGAAAATGTTGTAAATTTAGAGATTACTTTTTTGAGGTTGCATTAATAATTTTATTTTTGGTACGAAATGAGAGGTTCTCCTTCAATTCTCTTGTTTCAGTTCTCTTGTTCAGTTCTCTTGTTTATCTTGTTTCAGTTGAAATATATTCTGGTAGCATATATTTTTTTAAAATTTCGTTTGCTGTAATTAGTATGAATGTCTGATAAAGAGGTTAAAAGTTCATGAATTTTAATCTGGAGATATCTATGGCATACTATTTGTATTTTTCAAAATTTGGCAGCATTTGAAAGAAGGTGGGGAGAAATATAGAATAGTTTCTTAATGGTCTGAAAAGATATGGTCCTGCATTCTTAAAAGAATCAAAAAAATACAAATCTTACCATGAGTTTATTAGGATTTCTGACTATTGGGAATATTAATGTGTTAAACAAGGTCCCTTTTTTGTTTGAAAAAAAATGTGAATACAGGTTAAGAATAAAATTTATATCATTTTCATTTAAGACATAATTGAATATTTGTTAAAAACTTAACTTTTTACTTTTCCTAAGCAAGTTTGCATGTGTAAATGCCTTAAGCACTTAATCATCCTTTTTTAATTAATTTTTAAATATTTAATCATAAGTATTGGATAAATGTGAACATGTATAAAATGTTGCTAAATATCAATTAGTTTTTAAGATTAATCAAAGCATTTTTTTCCTGTTAATTTAGGCACTTAGTCTAGAATCAATTAAGCAAATTTCTTCATCACAAATGAATTTTTTAAAGTCTTGCTGTCTATTTTCAGATATTAAAATCAAAGGAGCTCCTTTTGACCTGCCTGAGATTCTAATAACTGTTAACCAAAGAGGATCTTGAAATGGTAACAATGAGGATCTTTTATTTAAAATTATTTTTTGCTGCATTTGAAACATATGCTGAAGTAACTGTATTTTGCATTTTTTTCTAATACAAATTCATGCATTAAAATAAGTTTATCTTTAATATCAATAATTCTAAACTTTAGACAATACATATTTTGAAATAAATGTATTAGTTGTAACTGTATGAGATTCATCCTTAAAATAATGATAGTAATAACACAGATATTAAGATTTATCTGTGGAGGGTAGTAGTCTCTTAATATAGCAAAAACTTTCCTGCAACATGGAGAATCAGTTCTCTGGGCTGCAACTGCAGTTAAAATTTTGTTATGGAAAGGTAATGACAAAAGGCAATTTCTTGCTGGGTGCTATTTCAAAGTTTAAAATCCTAATGTGTCGATTTTTTAAATATTGCAGTAAAAGTTGAGCCAAACAATATCCATTAATGTTGAACCTATTAGTGAGCACTTCAAAAGTGTAATTACATGAAAATTAAAATCAACTTTGATACTGAAATGCATAACATTTATGAATTTTTTTTATATTTCAGGTGAATAATCCTCCATTGTAGCCAAAATAATGCTACAGTCAACATAACTGAACAAAACTAAATCTTTACAGCCCAAGATTTAGGATATGATTTATATTAATTCACCCTTTGATTTGAAATGCATTGGTTAATGTTGATATTCTAATGATGTAAAATTGAGCCTAGGGTATTTACACAGAAAAATTTGTATATTTATTTGTAAATAAAGTTTCTCTGTATTTGTAATTTTGTTTGCTGGTATGTTTTTTTTTATTTAAATGTGAGTTCGCATGCTTTTTCATTAAAGTGTTCAATTGAAGTCAACTGATTTAGCAGGAATTGTGAATGCATTATGCATGAATTATTTAATTTCTTTATAGAAAAGTATATTTATAACAAATATATTAGTACTTTATAAAATTTTCGTACCATGAGATGTTTTGTTTAGAGCAACTGGGTAAGTATATTAACATATAATTAAGAAGTTTACAAACCATGTAAGTATTAATCGAGCATTTGGTCGAATATACCTTTAAAAAAGCTTGTGTGTTAGAAAATGATTATCTATATTTCCTCAGAATCTTAAATGTTACAATTTGAGATATTATAATTGTTTCTAAATTAGTTGTGTGGGGATCATGGTATAACAATTACAAATATATATTACTAAAATCAATGTAATTAATATTTTGTTTCAGTTTTAAAAAAAATTATCTTGTGAATATCTTTTTTGAGTTAAAGCTAAGATCTGAAACTTTCTTGATAAAATATTTGTATCTCAGTTTAAGGAAACTAAAAGTTATAAAGGAAAACGTTTTAACCTACAAAATTTTAAGGTTCTATACATTATAATATTCATAAGTTTCCTGTAAATTTTATTTTACTGGTATATAGAAGCACCCAACTAAATCTCAGCTTATTTTTTTAATTTTTTGTTTTATTTGGAGCTTCTTTTTCTTCTCAGTTACTCCTGTGAATGAAACTGATTTACAAAAAAATAATGGATGCTTGATTAACATTTTAAATATCTGATATCCTTATAACTTTTAGGCAGCCTTTCATCACTTATGATATAAGTTTGCAAGATTTTATAACAATTATTTAGCTTTGTTTTTATGAGACTTAAACTTTAAAAAAATCCTTAAATTTTAATACAAATTATATTCCAAATATGGGTGCATAGTGCAGTTTTTTTTCTCCCACGAGAAAGTATGTGAGGGAATAGAAATAATAAATACACAAAACAATGAATAATGAATTACTAGCATAAAATCGCTTAATTTAAAGACGGGATGGGAATAGGCAACATTTCGAGTACTATAGCGTAAACTCATTTACTTAAAAGAAGTCATTAGTTCTGGGTTTTATAACCCAAAATATAGTGAGATATTGAACTTGAAAGAGGAGTTTGACTACTCATGTTGGTGTGTTTTTTCGACACACTTTAAAGTGAGTCGTATAACCCATTTTAGTGGGTTGGTGGTGGGTAAATCAACCCGCTTAGGATCTGGGTTCTAGAACCCACTTTCCCACATGGGTTGTACGACTCACCAAAAGCGAGTTCCACTGTGCAGTGGATTTGAACTCGGAGAAGTGGGTTCAAAGAACAACTTTTTTTTCTGTGTGTTTAATTTGGAGCGCTACGGTCAACTTTTTGCTACAGTAGGGCTAACTAGACCGGGACCTACAGTTTAAAGCCGATTCCGAACGGCTACAAACGTCCATGCCACCAGTGGGACTCGAACTCACAGGATCTGAACCGAATGCCAGCGCTCTAGTCATTCGGCCATCACCTACCTCTGTTCGGTTTCGGAGGGCTACTCAAATGTGGACAGAGCAAGCTACCCCGGGTGATAATTGTTGAGTGTTAAGACTCTCGGTTTAAGACTGGATAGTAGTCTTGAGAATAATATGTATACAATTGTATAATAATTGTACATAAAGGTTGTAAATATTATATGCTTCTCGTGTTCTCATTTGAAGAGCACGTAAAATGGCGTTCGCTGCGCAAACTAACGGTGGGGTATCTGAAGCTTGCTCGTAACCCGAATATAGGATACCCGAACTCTAGGATTCCAAAGAAAAAGCCGCTTTTATCTCTCTCTCTCTCTCTGTGTCGCTCTAAAAAAAAACAAAAAAAAAACAGAGTAGATATATTAGGCTGGGCTAAAAATCATATCATTTGTTCAGAAGATCAATGGAACGGGGGTAGCAAAAACAGAATCGCCATATTTGGTATGGAATGGAATGAAATATGTCAGAAAAAGAATTGGAGAAGATTTGCTATCTGTGTGCACAACACAAACTGTGAAGCATCCAGTTAGTGTTATGTTGTGGAGATGTATGACAGCAAAAGGTATGAGCAGAATTTGTGTAATCAGTGACACTTTAAATAGCAGAAAATACATCAGTGATGTATTAAAGTCAAATTAATACCGTCACATGACCTCTTCCATGATAACTTTCACACTTCACTAGAACTCTGTACTTCGACACTTATCTGTTCAGAGTAAAATATGGTTCGAGAAAAAGGATATTCCACTGCTAGAATGGCCAGGCCATAGCCCTGACCTTAATCCAATCGGAAATCTTTGGAGCTGAATGGAGCTTCTTAGTAAGAAGAAACCACACAGTAAAGTACAACTAACAGTATCAATTATACAATTATTGTATCATATAATGCCTGATGAACTAAAATCCTTGGTTCACTCCATGGTACGTCGTTGCCAGGCTGTAATTGTGGTAAAAGGCGTCTTAATAAAATTGTTACGGAAATTGTGAGAAACTAAGATATTTACTTTCTTACAGTTCAATATACATAACTGTTTTCAAAATGCAAAGTTTTTTTACAAAAGGTATTTTATTATAATCTGAATTAAATTGCCAATGTAATGATGGGAGCTTTTTGGTATAATACTAAAGTATGTTATTGCTAAAAGCTATGAAATTTTAAAAACGCACATTTTCCAAAAAGTTTCCACAATTTTGGCCACTAGTGTGTATTAAACGAGATCAGTTGCAATCGTAAAGGTAATTGATTTCCTCGTCCTCCAAAATCATGAAGGAGCAAATACTTTGAAGAAATAAGAAACGAGAACTTTGACCAAAAAATGTTTTCAACATCATATTCATATATATATATACATATATATATATATATATATATATATATATATATATATATATATATATAACAAAACACAGCTAATAACACTTATTGTGTAGTAAATTTTACCAACCCTAAACTTAATAATATAAATTTCAATAGTATATTTGATAAACTTCATGATATGTTTCCTGTAAAAGATATAAAAGTTAAACGTGCATTTAAATATACACTGCCTATGGGTAGACGTATATTTAACTATAATCAGGTCTCAAAAAAAAATTTCTCAATCAATAAATTTAAATTGTGTATGTCATCTGCCCTATTACAATAGTTATGTTGATACGGCACATGGTCATGTAATAACAGGCAATTTGGAAATAGTGGATAATTTAGCACTGCGTGAGTTGTTGAGTTTGGGAACTAAGTATAGATTACCTAGTACTACTAATAATAAGAAAATAATAAGTTTCTTAAATACTGATTTAGATAAATTTATATACAAAATTGCTATTAATTATTCTATACCTACAGAAGCCTTCAACCAATGGAAAATTAATTTACTAAAGTTAGTACATTCTAAACTTCCCAATTATAGTAATTTAATAAATAATTCCTATAAACCCTTGAAAGATGCTATAACAAAATTACAAGAATATTTTATAATCACTTATGTAGATAAAGCAGCCAACAACTATGCAATTATTTGTAAAAAATATTTTGCCTTAAGTTTGAAAAAACAGTTAGAAAATAGTGATCTTTTTCAGCCTTTGAAAGAAACTACTAGTATTATTATTAAGAAAATTATAGCAAAATATAAACTACTAGGTATATCATCAAACAACTATCTCTTTCCATATATTACTTTAGTTCCTAAATTTCATAAAACACCTATTGCTTTTAGAGCAGTAACCTGTGATCACAACACTTATGCTACTAAAGCAAGTGTAATATTATTAAATTACCTTAAATTAATCTATAAAAATATAACTTCTGGTGTTTGTGGTATAATTGATAATAGCTTTAGTCTAATTAGAAAACTACAAACATTAGATAATTGTAAAACAGTAGTAACTTATGATTTTAAAGATTTATTTAATAACATCAATATAATTGATTTAAATAGAATTATAGATTTAAATAAATAATCATAAAGTTAGTACAAAATAATATTCAATACTTAGGCAATGAAATTAATTTTACTCGTTTCAATAGGCTCCTAGATTTGGTAACTAAACATAATTACACAGTTCATAATAATAGAATATACTTACAGACCAAAGGTGTACCACAAGGTGGAAATGCTTCAAGTATGCTAGCTAATTTATACTTACATTATTTTGAAATTAATAATATAGATAATTGCAATTACAATATATTTAGGTATATAGATGATATAATAGTAATTAATAAAAGTAATAATCCTATAGACTTAAATTTTTACCCTCCTAATCTGGAACTAATTAAAAGTAGCCAAGATAATATTAATGTAAACTTTTTAGATATTAACTTTAAATAAAATTCTCAAAGCAAATTTACTTTTGACTAATACGACAAAAGATCTGATTATGATTTTAAATTGTTAAATTTCAAAATTACCTAGGCTATGCTCTAAAGACAATAGGAATAAGCATATTTTAGACTTGATAGCTGTGCTAACACGTAATTATTACCCCGATAGTCCATCCAAACACATAATTGGTTGCTTTAGATTTAATGAATAGTTTGTTCTGTTGCAATTAATAAGTAAATCATAATAATAAGTAAAATTAGAAAAAATAACTACTAAAAATAAAAAATTAAAAAATTAAATTAAAAACTAAAGTAAAAATAAAATAAGATAACTCTTAGTAATAAAAATAAAAACTAAATTAATAAAGGATTAATAGTCCTAAAACACAGTTTCCATAGTAGGTCAGTTTCTGTGTTTCCATAATGTCCATGGTTGCAAGTTTTGTGACGTCAGTCATCTTGCGGTTACTTATTCGTAACTTCCACTCTGTCTAGCGCCAGTCTTGGTGTTATATGGTTAGTAACTCTTAATTCAATTCTTCTGTTATTCATGGACTGTATGGTGTCTGAGTATGTTTATTGTATAGATCATACTTATCTGAAACAGTCCATTAGGTTTTTAGACAGTATTGACACCACTGATGATGAGATATTGTCTAAAACCGCTTTCAATCTTATCTTTTCATTTTTTTGGTTCCTGGCTGTAGTAGCTCTAATGCTCATACTGGATTTTCTCTTTCAACCATATATATATATATATATATATATATATATATATATATATATATAAGAATAAGATGAAAGAGAAAACAAGTAATAGCTCTAAAGCTACTTGCAGCCAGGAACAAATAACATGAAAAGAAAAGTATGAATAAGGTTTTTGACAGCATTTCTTCATCAGCGGTATCAATGCTGTCTAAAAACCAATGGATTGTTTCCGATGAGTATGATCTATACAATAAACACACTCAGACACCGTACAATCCATGATTAACAGAAGAATTGATTAATAATTGAATTAAGTTTGAATAAAAGTACTTAACCAATGAACACCAACCCTGGCGCTAGTCAGAGTGGAAGTTAAGAACTTGTAACCGCAAGATGACTGACGTCACAAAACTTGCAACCATTGAGGTAGTGGATTCTCAATTACAGACTTACTTAGGTTACCGTATTTTAGGACTATTATTCCCTTAATTATTTAGTTTTTTACTATTATTACTACTAAGAGTTAATTTTTTTAGTATTTTTATTTTTATTTTTAGTAGTTATTTTTTCTATTTTAACCTATTGTTATGTTTAACATATTAATGCAACAGAACAAACTATTCATTAAAACAAAAACAACCAATTATGTTTTTGGATAGACTTACAGGGTAATTATTCCGAGTTAGCACAGCTTTCAAGTCTATAAAATGCTTAATCCTATTCTCTTTAGAACATAGCCTATTTATACGAACTAACTGATTTACAATAATGTTATTAAAAACAGATTTATGTAAACAGGTTAGAAAATTTTGAAATTTAACAATATTAAAATTATAGTCAGATCTTTTGTCATATAAGTCAAAAGTAAATTTGCTGTGAGTATTTAATTTAATATTAATATCTAAAAAGTTTACATTAATATTATCATGGCTACTTTTAATTAGTTCCAGATTAGGAGGGTAAAAATTTAAGTCTATAGGGTTATTACTTATATTAATTACTATTATATCATCTATATATCTAAATATATTGTAATTGCAATTTTCTATATTATTAATTTCAAAATAATATAAGTATAAATTAGCTAGCATACTTGAAGCATTACCACCTTGTGGTACACCTTTGGACTGTAAGTATATACTATTATTATGAACTATGTAATTATGTTTAGTTACTAATTCTAGGAGCCTATTGAAACGAGTTAGTATAATTTCGTTGTTTAAGTATTGAATATCATTTTGTACTAACATTATGATTATTCTATTAAATCAATTATATCGATATTATTAAATAGATCTTTAAAATCATAAGTTACTACATATTTACAGTTATCTAATGTTTGTAGTTTTCTAATTAGACTAAAGCTATTATCAATTATACCACAAACACCAGATGTTATATTGTTATAGATTAATTTACGGTACTTTAGTAATAATTTACTTGCTTTAGTAGCATAAGTGTTGTGACCACAGGTTACTGCTCTAAAAGCAAAAGGTGTTTTATGAAATTTAGGAACTAAAGTAATATAATGAAAAAGATAATTGTTAGATGATATACCTAGAAGTTTATATTTTGCTATTATTTTCTTAATAATAATACTAGAAGTTTCTGTTAATGGCTGAAAAAGATCACTATTTTCTAGCTGTCATTTTAAACATATGGCAAAATATTTTTTACAAATTATTGCATAGTTGTTGGCTGCTTTATCTACATAAGTGACTATAAAGTCATCTTGTAATTTTGTAATAGCAGCTTTAAAGTGTTTATACGAATTATTAATGTTATTACTATTATTGGGTAGTTTAGCATGTACTAGTTTTAGTAAATCTATTTTCCATGGGTTGAAGGCTTCTGTAGGTATAGAGTAATTAATTGCTATTTTGTAAATAAATTTATCTAAATCAGCATTTAAGAAACTTATTATTATTTTCTTATTATTATTAGTACTAGGTAATCTAAACTTAGTTCCCAAATTCATGAACTCTCGCAGTGCTACATCTTCCACAATATCCAAATTGCCTGTTATTACATGACCATGTATCGTATCTAAATAACTATTGTAAATGGGCAGATGACAAACACATTTTAAATTTATTGACTGAGAAAAATTTATATATATATATATATATATATCGTTTAAAGCAGATATATAAATGGGAAAAATCAGTTACAAACAACATGCAATATACATTAAAGTCACACTTTTTTAGACACTTTTCTTTTAAAGTATAAATAAGTCGAACTACATTTTTCTCATTTCTACGAAGTTTCAGATATCGCTATCTATATACTTCAACATTTAGCGGTTAATAGTAAAACCAAATGTAAATTAAAGAGGTTATTCAAAACAGCTGAGACTGTAGCAATGAAATTGTAATCCACTCTGAGAAAAGTCTGGGATATAGATTTTTAGTAGCTGTTAAGTTCTATACCTTCAAAAGTTATTTATATGAAGTCACTTTCATAAGTTGCTAAAGATTACATAAGAAAAATTTGCAAAAAAAAGTTATCTATCATGCTTCTTTATTTAATATTTCTTTAACAATAATTTTTGTTCTCTTTCCTTTACATGGATTTCGTGCACGTGTATTTCTGGATTGTATTTACAACCGATGGCAAGGCTGCGTGCGTGTTAGACGTGCTAGAGTTTTTTCGTGTTATAAAACATAAAAGTACGAATTTCTCGGCAGTAAATCCCCTAAGTATATATCCGTATGATTTGCCATATCGAAACAACCTAAACCAGTTTTTATACGTTCTTGCAGGATCAGTTGTGACTTTATATTTTGGATATAAGTTACCCTAATAGGCAATTGATAGTAACGTCTGCTTAAAAGACGTGTTAAATGTTTCAAAAAATATAACCACAACTCAGCAAAACCCATTTTTCACGCTAATTGACACGCAGTGAAATCGTGGGTGGTCTCGTGGACATATTTTTAGGCCAAAATCCGTACAGAGTAGCCCGGAGCATCACTTTCTTTTCGAGTGACTGCGAAAAAGAAACATAAATATATTTCTGGCCCGACACCGATTTTGCAACTTCTGTCAAATCTTACATATAACAACTTGTAAGACTAACGGTTCTTGTAATCGTGGGTTTGTAGCTCGTCGCCTGGAGAGCCTCTGGATCCCTGCCAAAAGGGGAAGACCACCCCCAAGTCTGAGACGCTATAGCAGAGACACCTTTGCCCTGTTCCCGATTCGTCATATCCTCCTAAAACAGCGAACTCCGAATTCAGGGACAGCTTTCATCCATCAGACTATCCACCGAGGGCAGGGGTCAGTGAAAAAAAAACATGCGTCGCTAACCCCAGAACCGAAGGGTGTGCAGTCGCTACGACAAACTTTTCAACATTTTCTCTTCAAGGGAGATTCAGGGATCCCTAACCAACAGTTGTCATATCAAACGGGAAAAATACAAGCTACATGCTTTTAGGTCACTGTGCATCGGTGTCCTTTCTTCTTTTATATATACACGTGTTTGAAATAGTTTAAAAATACACGTGATGTGATATATACATATATATATATATATATATATATATATATATATATAACAGTTCCGTAACTGACTGACTGACTGACATACAACGCACAATCCAAAGCGCTGGACCTAAAGGGCTGACATTTTGCATGGCGATTCTTCTTATAGTGTAGAGGTACACTAGGAAAGATTTTTGCAAAAATTCTTCTTAGATTTTTTAAAATTAAATTTTTAAGCTGTTTTTTTTTTACTTTTTTTAAGTTTGCATTTAAAATAATAATTTGAGGGTATAAAATTTATATCACGAGAAAGATAAAAAAAATTAATTTAAAACGAAATCTTTTTCGAATCTTTACCTCCATTTCCTGATTTTTGGTGAATTTTTAATGATTAATTTTTAGAATTTAATTTATTAAATGACGATCACGTTATTTCTTTTTCTGGTACTTTAAATAAATTTATCGTCACGTGCATAACAACTAAATAGAGAAAAAATATTTTTTTTCCTTGATAATGCGGCAGACGATTAGACATTATCCAAAAAATATTAAAATACAGCAAAAGAAATGTTCTACAAACTGTACTATATTAACTGTACTATATTCTTTAGTATTCTTTATATTAGATTTAATTTGAATATTTTCTCCTACATTATTTTGTCTATATAAATATCCCTTACGATTTTCTTATAAATCTCTTTCTCTCTCTCTCTCTCTCTCTCTCTCTATATATATATATATATATATATATATATATATATATATATATATATATATATATATATATATATATATATATAAAAGAGCTTGTCTGTTTGTTTGTCCGCTATAGAATCATAGACTGTTTCACCCACCGGGACCAAATTCGGCACAGTTAATGTTTTGGACCCGAGAAACTTAAATCAAGAAAAACGAAATTTGGGGCTTAATTAGTTTTTTTTAAATTGATTTTTTAATGTTTTTTGTGCCCGATGGAGGTGCGTCTACCCCCTGTGGATTCCCCTCGACCAGCTGAGGGGTGGTTTGAGGATGACGGAGGGGGGGTGGGGGTCAAATTACAATGTGGGAAGGAAGGTTGGGTATGACCTTAAAATCAGACGAAGGTCCGCAGGCTCAAAGTTTCTTTCTTTCTTATTGTATGTATATCATTTCAGTAGAAACGTGATAAGCGCATTCTGTCTGGCCAGATGAACATGAAGAGCGGGAGTGCAGCCCAGTATTTTTTTGATGGAATGCATGAAATATTTTATATCTATATATCTACCCGGGCAACGCCGGGCAATAATGCTAGCATATATATATATATATATATATATATATGTGTGTGTGTGTGTGTGTGTCGGTCGATATATGTGTGTGTGTATATATATATTTATATACACAGTCGAACCCCGTTATAACGAACTTCAAGGGATCAAATATTTTTTTCGCTTTATCCGGTGGTTCGCTCTATCCGAACAGTTAAGAAAAATGCTAGAGTTCACAAAATGTATAAACCATTAGTTGCAATGGGTATTCAATAATGATGCATGAAAAAAAAGATAAAATCTATTAAAAATGATTGTTAATGAATTAAGTCGACTAAAATAGATTACATTAAACTGACACAATACTAATTAAGTTCGTATAATAGGAAAAAGGAGGGACCAATATTATCGTTCGTTATATCCGTGAGTTCATTATATACCGGGTTCGCTATAACGGGGTTCTACTGTATGAAGTATTCAACACATACGGGAAAACGAGGATTCTGGGAACGGTCGATAGCGGTTCCACTGTATATATATAAGCATATATGTTAGTCATTATGTTTAACACTGTAGATGAGCAGCCAGGAAAAAATAAATAAAAGAGTTTCATTAACTTATAGACAGTCATCAATAGCCACTACATGAGTAAAAAAAAAATACGTATTAGAGAATGAAACTTGATTATCATCTAAGCTCATCTACACTGTTAAGCTTAATAGCTAATGAGTGTATAATATATCTTACTGGGCATCAGTTCTTGAGGTCAGAATAGCTCGAACTGGGACCATTACCTTTTCTCTTTTAACTCTTATTTCTCAATTGTCTGTTCTGTTGTGTGTGTGTGTATGTATATAGTGTGTATGTATATATATATATATACTAGCTGAAAACCCGCACTTCGCTACGGAGTACATTCAAATTAAATACAACGGTCAATGTATGCAATTAATGACAAAATAAATAAATAAATATATATATATATATATATATGTATATATATGTATATATATATATATATATATGTATAATATATATATATATATATATATATATATATAATAAATACGTCGATAAATGTATACAATTGATGTAAAAATATATAGTATATATATATATATATATATATATATATATATATATATATATATATATAAAAAAATCGCAAGGGATATTTTTATAGACAAAATAATGTAGAACAAAATATTCAAATTAAATGCAATAGGACACACTAAAGAATATAGTACAGTTAATATAGTACAGTTTGAGGAACATAATATCTTTTACTGTATTTTAATATTTTTTTGGATAATGTCCAATCGTCTGCCGCATTAGCAAGAAGAAAAAATTTTTTTTGTCTATTTAGTTGTTATGCACGTGACAATAAATTTATTTAAAATACCAGGAAAAGAAATCACGTGATCAGCATTTAATAAATTAAATTCTAAAAATTAATCTTTAAAAATTCACCGAAAATCAGAAAATGGAGGTAAAGATTCGAAAAAGATTTCATTTGAAAGGAATTTTTAGGATCTTTCTAGTGATATAAATTTTATAACCCTCAAATTATTATTTTAAATGCAAACTTAAAAAATTACTAAAACAGCTTAAAAATTTAATTTTAAAAAATCTAAGAAGAATTTTTGAAAAATCTTTCTTAGTGCACCTCTACACTATAAGAAAAATCACCATGCAAAATATCAGCCTTTTAGGTCCAGCGGTTTGGTCTGTGCGTTGTATGTCAGTCAGTCAGTTACGGAACTGTTATATATATATATATATATATATATATATATATATATATATATATATATATATATATATAAAAGAGCTTGTCTGTTTGTTTGTCCGCTATAGAATCATAGACTGTTTCACCCACCGGGACCAAATTCGGCACAGTTAATGTTTTGGACCCGAGAAACTTAAATCAAGAAAAACGAAATTTGGGGCTTAATTAGTTTTTTTTAAATTGATTTTTTAATGTTTTTTGTGCCCGATGGAGGTGCGTCTACCCCCTGTGGATTCCCCTCGACCAGCTGAGGGGTGGTTTGAGGATGACGGAGGGGGGGTGGGGGTCAAATTACAATGCGGGAAGGAAGGTTGGGTATGACCTTAAAATCAGACGAAGGTCCGCAGGCTCAAAGTTTCTTTCTTTCTTATTGTTTGTATATCATTTCAGTAGAAACGTGATAAGCGCATTCTGTCTGGCCAGATGAACATGAAGAGCGGGAGTGAAGCCCAGTATTTTTTTGATGGAATGCATGAAATATTTTATATCTATATATCTACCCGGGCAACGCCGGGCAATAATGCTAGTATATATATATATATATATATATACTATATATATTTATGCGTGTGTGTATGTATGTGAAGAAATTTTAATAGGTTGTTTGAAAGCATAAAGATGTTTTAGAGGGTAGCAGAATCCAGCACAATGAGTAAAAAAAATAATACGTAATAATATTGATAACAGATACAAACAACCCTCGTTTGTGGCTATTCAAACAAACGCATAATATGCAAGAAGTGGAATTTACAAAAAATGGTGAGAATTCAGCGCATCGCCGTAATAGGTCATTTGGTTCATTTTGCCGTAATAGGTCACTAGCATTGAGGTGTTCATGCCTTGTCCTAGTACATGGTCGGTATAATGTGATAATAGACTACTGATGGATATAAAAGAGAGATGCACCAAATAAAACAAATAAAGAAGTGGCAAATCTATGACGATATGTCTCCTGATAAACACGCTGAAAGTTCTAGATGAAATTTGCCCCATACATATTGTCAATACACGAATTTATTGATTAATTATATATATATATATATATATATATATATATATATACTATATAGCATAATATGCTATGTTAACATATTTGGACTGTAATGCATGTTTATATGCCTTCATGGTGTATTTTATGAATAAGAAAATATTAGCAAAGTGAAATAATTATGTTCTTAGAATTTAGTTCTTTAAAGCGGGGAAAACTTAAATGTTCCATGAAGTTTAGATTAGATTTAAAATTCCCACGCAGAGATTTCTTTAAATCGGTAATTACTCAATACCAAGAGAGTATTTTCAAAATGCGAACGTGTGATTTGCCGTAGACATTTCTCTATCAACCCACTACGAAACATCCGGGTCAGTTCTGTTCATCAATCTAGCTCTGTCTGAGATCTTCGGGTACACGAGCCGAAAGATCATTTTTCCTGAACGTTCACACACGATCATCACTATTAGTTTCGTTTTTATACGACATCAATAATAACGGTGTGACAGAGGGCCGGTAGCAGAAAAATGTCTTATCCAAACCACGTGCGAGTGGAGGTTTAAAATGTCGTACGTAAAGTAATTAAGAATCTTATGCTACTACTAGCTGAAAACCCGCACTTAGCTACGGAGTACATTCAAATTGAATACAACCCACAATGTATGCAATTAATGCCAAAAATATGTTTAAATATATTTATAATAAATACAACGATCAATGTATGCAATTGATGTATAAAAAACAAAAAAATATATTTATAAAAAAATCGTAATGGATATTTTTATAGACAAAATAATGTAGAAGAAAATATTCAAATTAAATCTAATAGAACATACTAAAGAATATAGTACAGTTAATATAGTGCAGTTTGAGGAACATATCTTTTACTGTATTTTAATATTTTTTTGGATAATGTCCAATCGTCTGCCGCATTAGCAAGAAAAAAAAATATTTTTTTGTTTATTTCGTTGCTATGAACGTGACGATAAATTAATTTAAAGTACCAGAAAAGGAAATCACTTGATCAGCATTTAATAAATTAAATTCTAAAAATTAATCTTTAAAAATTCACCAAAAATCAGAAAATGAAGGTATAGATTTGAAATAGATTTCAGTTCAAAGGAATTTTTATGATCTTTCTCACGATATAAATTTTATAACCCTCAAATTATTATTTTAAATGCAAACTTAAAAAAAGTTACAAAAACAGATTTAAAATTTAATTTAAAAAAATCTAAGAATTTTTCAAAAATCTTTCTTAGTGCACTCCTACACTATAAGAAGAATCGCCATGCAAAATTTCAGCCCTTTAGGTCCAGCGGTATGGTTTGGTCTGTGCGTTGTATGTCAGTCAGTTACGGAACTGTTTTATATATATAGATTATAGAAGTTACAACACGTAAACTTAGACCAAACCTTATAATTTTAAAAATAGCCTAGTACTCTAGAATTACTCAACTAAGATAAAATGAAATGAAGAGTTAGTAATCCACTTAATAGCTTTAAGTTGATCTTATGGCACTGATAGTAAATTATTTGCACTTTGAAAAGTCATTTACTGTTGCGAAAGATAATCGACTAGTTTCCTCCAAAAATTCATAGTACCTGACATAAATTTCTTATGATCTAAATTATTTTCTGGGAGTCATAAGTAAATTTTAAGGTGCCACATTTTTTTCACGAGTGAGCGTTAATTTTCGAGGTTTTCGTCACTGTGAAAATTTTACTGTAAATATTAAAGATAACAATGAAGTTATCAAAATTATTACCTTATACAAATATATGACGTTTTCTGTAATTTTCATAAACTTTATCTGTTCAAATGATTAATTATCATCAATATTATTTATAAAAACAATGGAAATTATTTTCAAATGATGATTATTTGTAATCAAATTAATTATTATTCTTTTTCAAAATTTATTAGTATATGAACAATGATATTTTTGCAAGCTAAAATAACTCTAAATTTTAACAGAAATCATAAAATCTTCTGCGAGAAACCGAAGTAAAAGATTCAGTTATTAATTTTTTCTAAGTATAACGTATGCCTATATAGAGAATAAAAACACACATTTTTTTATATATTTAGGTAAAGAATGTGTTCCCGGGTATAAAAATAATTGCTAAAATTAAGTATTTAACAACAGCGTGAATATTAATTTTAATCATGTCATTTATTATTTTCGTAATTATTTTTTTCTGATTTTATTAAACTCTGATTTACTAGGTACTGCCTCCACTGAAAGTTTGATTTATTCAAGTAAATACTGTTTCTGATACTTCGAATTTTTTACCCGAGAATTTAAATATTTCATTTTTATAAAAGCATCAATAAACTATTTGTTAACTGATTCTCAAGTATAAATTCCTTCTTTATTTTTCGTAGTATTATTCTAGTGTTCTTCTAAGATTTTACAAACCTTTGGGACATCCAACACGTTTTTTTTTCCTCTTGCAGCATACGAACTTCTTTATATGCTTTGAGCATGTATACTTAACCGTTTTTACTCTAAATTTATCTGAATTCATAAAATCTTCGACGAAAAATCTACAGAGGATTCATGCATTAACTTTTTCTTGGTAATCTATGCCAATTCATACAAGAAAAGCAGATTATTTTTCAGATATTTAAGTGAAAATTGTGTTTCAGAGTTTTGAAACAAATTGACTAAAATTTATTATTTAGCAATCGCATTTTAACTTTCATCATGTTATTCATCGTGTTATATCATAAATTTTATTTTAGTATAATTTATTATTATAACAATATTTTAATTATGTCATGTTGTTCACCTTGTTATTATTATAAATAATTTATAACATGTATTAATTTTTTTTCAGTAAAGTGATTACTAAGGCATTGAATAATATCCAATTCTAATTACAAATGCAAGTTCAGTTTTTCTTTCACAAATATAATTTTTGAAAACTTTAATCTAAAAATTGTGACATTTGCCTAGCACACCTCAGTGAACTATATTCAAAACTTCATTTTTTTCTGTAAAACTAGCTGAAAACCCGCACTTCGCTACGGAATACATTCAAATTAAATACAACGGTCAATGTATGCAATTAATGGCAAAAATAAATAAATAAATAAATAAATAAAATATAATATATATATATATAAAACAATTCCGTAACTGACTCACTGACTCACTGACATACAACGCACAAACCAATCCGCTGGACCTAAAGGGCTGAAATTTTGCATGGAGATTCTTCTTATGATGTAGGGTGCACTAAGAAAGATTTTTGAAAAATTCTTCTTAGATATTTTAAATTAAATTTTTAAGCTGTTTTTTTTACTTTTTTTAAGTTTGCATTTAAAATAATAATTTGAGGATATAAAATTTATATCACGAGAAAGATCATAAAAATTAATTTAAAACGAAATCTTTTTCGAATCTTTACCTCCATTTCCTGATTTTTGGTGAATTCTAATGATTAATTTTTAGAATTTACTTTATTAAATTACGATCACGTGATTTCTTTTTCTGGTACTTTAAATAAATTTATCGTCACGTGCATAACAACTAAATAGACAAAAAATATTTTTTTTCCTTGATAATGCGGCAGACGATTGGACATTATCCAAAAAAATATTAAAATACAGTAAAAGAAATGTTCTACAAACTGTACTATATTCACTGTACTATATTCTTTAGTATTCTTTATATTAGATTTAATTTGAATATTTTCTCCTACATTATTTTGTCTCTATAAATATCCCTTACGATTTTCTTATAAATATACATCTATCTCTCTCTCTCTCTCTATATATATATATATATATATATATATATATATATATATATATTTATTACATCAATTGTATACATTGATCGTTATATTTATTATATATATATATATATATATATTAAATACAACGGTCAATGTATGCAATTAATGTCAAAATAAATAAATAAATAAATAAATAAATAATATAATATATATATGTATAATATATATATATATATATATATATATATATATATATATATATATATATATATATATATATATATAAAACAGTTCCGTAACTGACTCACTGACTCACTGACATACAACGCACAGACCAATCCGCTGGACCTAAAGGGCTGAAATTTTGCATGGCGATTCTTCTTATGGTGTAGGGGTGCACTAAAAATAATTTTTCAAAAATTCTTACTAGATTTTTTAAAATAAAATTGTTAAGCTGTTTTAGTAATATTTTAAGTTTGCAGTTAAAATAATAATTTGAGGGTTATAAAATTTATATCACAAGAAAGATCATAAAAATTCCTTTAAAATGAAATCTTTTTTGAACCTTTACCTCAATTTTCTGAATTTTGGTGAATTTTCAAAGATTAATTTTCAGAATTTAATTTATTAAATGCTGATCACGTGATTTCTTTTTCTGGTACTTTAAATAAATTTATCGTCACGTACATAACAACTAAATAGACAAAAAAAATTTTTTTCTTTCTAAGGCAGCAGACGATTGGACGATTATTATCCTAAAAAAAATAAATATCCCTTACGATTTTTTTATATATATATATATATATATATATATATATATATATATATATATATATATATATATATATATTTACATCAATTGTATACATTTATCGTCGCATGTATTATAAATATATATATTTATTTTTTTTTGTCATTAATTGCATACATTGACCGTTGTATTTAATTTGAATGTACTCCGTAGCGAAGCGCGGGTTTTCAGATAGCATATATATATATTAATTAATTATATATATATATATATACATATATATATATACAATAAATACGACAATCAATGTATACAATATATGTAAAAAAAAGAATATATTTATATAAAAATCGTAAGGGATATTTTTATAGACAAAATAATGTAGAAGAAAATATTCATATTAAATCTAATAGGACATACAAAAGAATATATAGTACAGTTAATAGAGCACAGTTTGAGGAACATATCTTTTACTGTATTTTAATATTTTTTTGGATAATGTCCAATCATCTGCCGCATTAGCAAGAGAAAAAATATTTTGTGTCTATTTAGTTGTTATGCACGTTACGATTAATTTATTTAAAGTACCAGAAAAAGAAATCACGTGATCAGCATTTCATAAATTAAATTCTAAAAATTAATCTCTAAAAATTCACCAAAAATCAGAAAATGGAGGTAAAGATTCGAAAAAGATTTCATTTTAAATAAATTTTTATGATCTTTCTCTTGATATAAATTTTATAATCCTGAAATTGTTATTTTAAATGCAAACTTAAAAAAAGTTACATAAACAGCTTAAAAATTTAATTTAAAAAATGTAAGAAGAATTTTTCAAAAATCTTTCTTGATGCACCCCTACACCATAAGAAGAATCGCCATGCAAAATTTCAGCCCTTTAGGTCCAGCGGTTTGGTCTGTGTGTTGTATGTCAGTCAGTCAATCAGTCAGTGAGTCAGTCAGTTACGGAACTGTTTTATATTTATACGATAAGCAAATTTAGCTCTCCCGTTACGGCATACTAGAAACATACAAAATTATCTTTGTTTTTCAGAGTCAAAGAAAGGGAAAATTTTGCTTTTTGGGTGAATGTTTAATTTAAAACTTTAATCTTGATGACCATTTTGTTTCAGTAAATTACAGCTTTGTATCATCACCAGTATCGAGAATTATTTTTAGTAACCAGAAACAATAGTATTTACTTTTATTTTCCATTGATGATTTTTAGAAGCTGTTAATAACTGGTTCATTAGTCCTTCGCAGATTTCATGTAACTGACATTTTGTCTATGCGCAAAATGAGAGATTAACATTATTTAGCTGAACTTCTGCACATAGAACTTGTGAAAAACATGTGGTCTCAGAGGCTTAAATATTATATATTTACCATTTTTACCACTGAGTCTAAATTCTGAATAAAAGTCTGATTCTCAATCTACCGTTTTTGTAATAGGAAGTTATCGATGACAATATATATATATATATATACATATATATATATATATATATATATATATATATATATATATATATATATATATAATATATATATATATATTATATATATATATATATATATATATATATATATATATATATATATATATATATATATATATATATATAAAAAGTGTAATTATGACATTACTATTAACTTACTTAACTGATTTTTTCTCTCTTTTTGTTTTAGACAAGCATTGATGCAGGGCTAAATTATCGTATAATTTCAAAATATAATTACACATTCTCACATTTAATTTACTGCATAAATTGAGAATTCGCGGGTCCCCTGTAGGTCTTGACCACCAGTTTAGAACAACTGTATTATTCATTAACGTAGTAAAATTTCGATTATACTTCAATAAAAAACACTGAAAAATGATTTACATTGTGTGGCTCCTTATTGAAAACTTTGTCATGGATTAGCTGTGTGTTAGTCAGTTGTCTGTCTTTTTACTGTTTTCAGTATCCAGGCAAGCTAGTTGTATTTCAAGTGTAGGAAATACTGATAGTGAGAAAGGGTGACATAAGGGTTTTTATAGAAGATACTTTACCAATTAAGGGATTTCAACCGAAGCTCAGGGGTCTCTCGGTCTCTCTCTCAGGTGGGATTGAATATAATGCTTTTTAGAAAAGATCATGACGTAACATAGTGGTGTAATACTCAAAACACGTAAAAAACCTAAGGCTCTAAGTTTGATTCCCGAGCTGGAAAGTTCTGTTAAATGATGGAATGACTGATATCCGTAATAAGTATGTAAGTGGTGTCCTCATATCTTCATGATTAAAACAAAGCATTAATATTTTCTGATAATTTGACAAAATAAATAGAAGCATATTATTTATTAATCATTAACAACTTTTTATTCAACTTTTTCCTTTGTGTTTGATTTCTCACTTATATTGTCATTCAAATGCTGCAGAATTTTTTACTCTGTCCGATTACTTTACAACAGTTCGTGGGCCAATATGAAATTTATATCATTACTGTTAGTAGTAACACAAAGGTAAGGAACCAACATTACCGTTAAATCTTGATTGGATTTATTAGAGCTGTAAACGACTCCAAAAAATCTCCACGTGTCTGCCTAACATATTTTCAGGCCCGCATCCGGGATTATTCCCACTCTCTCTCCCTACGTTTGCTCTACTTCAACTTTTTCAAACCCGTACAATCTCTGCCACGGGTTCTTTGCTTGATCCACCCCACAACAACCCGGGGCCTGCAAAGAAAGTTTATGTAAAAGATTTGAGGGGTTACAGAAAATTTTTTCGCAGTTATTATAAACCGTATATAGGATGTATTGAATGCGACAAGATCTTTGCCCCCACTTTAAGAGTTAAAAATTAGTAATTAACCACTCTATACACAAATTGATCAAAGCAAATACGTTGTTAAAATTTTTATATGGCTCTTTAGAATTAGCAAAAGTTTTCATTTTTTAATTTGTTGTTAGGGAATTAGTTGTTATTTCATCAACCTTTCTTATTTTAAGGGGACAGTGGATCTTCAAACCTAACTTTTTTTGTTTTGAATGGATTTGCTTGAAATTTGAATATGTGATTAGTACCATAGGTACGTAGAAGTAGTTAAAATTTAATTATGAAATATTAATAATTTATGAATTATTAATTAATAATTATATCAATAATTGCCTTAATTAAAAAGGTTCCATGCGCATTTCTTTTGCATATAATATGGCAATTTTTATTTACAGGATACCTTATAGAACTAACAATGAAACTTATTGCTTATTATAAGCATTCATTAAGAACATAAAGAGAAAAAAATAATAACAGTGAAAACACCCTTTTTATTGCGCAAAATACCTATAGATTATCTTTTCAAGCACAAAATTTAGAAATTCTGAGCTACGAAGCATAATTATTTTCAATAAGATTTATTTTATATACAGTTAAGTATATAAAACTTAAATTTCAAAGCAATACGATAATTAGAAATGCGCCTGGAGCAGTTTGAATATTCGTATGACATGAAAATTTTTATTTTGAGAAAAACACATTTAAATTTATTGCTATTAGTAACCACATAATATCTAAATTAAATACAAATGCCTATAACTAGGAAAGTAATCACAGAAATTAAAAATTCTTTTTGCAACACATTCCTACTCGTCCGTAGTTTCACAATTCAATAAAATAAAAAAAATCGAATTTTTCGACAAATTTCACAATTTTGAAAATCCACTGACCCCTTAATAATAAAATTTTCTTTGACATTTCACCCAAATTTTCTTTCAAACAATTGCATCTTTCTGTTGGCTTTATTGGTTTGAACGTTTCTATTGTTCCATTCAACAATTTCACAATAGAATGCAACCATTTCACACTTTTTGGACACTGATCGTCCCTTTCCCTTATTAAATTTCTTCTGACGTTGTTAGTTTTCATGTTTAATTCAACCATATAAGTTTGCTGAAATTTTTACTTTCTGCAGTATTCTAAAAGATGCTACCTTTTTCTATTTCTGAAACAATGCTATCAGTTATGCAGCATTGAATTTTTTCAATACTGCATTGCATGCCATAAAGCTTACACCACTCTGGTTCATGTTTTCTTGGTATTGAGCGATGAACACACATCAGACCTCTGACGGCAATATTTCCGCACCGAATCTTCCGTCATTCTGTTAAGGTCCGTAGGGATTATATGAGGACGAATGGATCTTTTCACTTCTCAATACAGTCCGGCTTTGTACTTGGGAAACGAACCAGGAAAATCTCTTTCTTTCTTTCTTCCTTACTGGGGTTTTAGGGAAACTAAATTCTTTATTTCTTGTGAAGGAATTTGACAAACTGCGGCTCGCGAGCCGTATGAGGCTCTTTATCACTTTCGTTGTGGTTCTTTTCACCTTTTTGTGGCTCTTGTATTGATCAATTTTTCAAATAATTTACACAATAATGTCTTATAAATTGTTCTCTGAATTTGCATTAGCTTCTATAACAGTCTCTGATATAGCTGATGCTGAAATGGGGCTAATAGAGGTGCAGGAAGACCAAACGCTGCAGTTACTCCCCAGATCTAGCACATTTCCACCAGAATTTTGGAAACTTATGTCAGAATCAAAATACCCAAAATAAAAATGAGCTGCATGTCTAATAACCTTCATTTTTGGTACAATTTGTAACTGGGAATCTTGTATTCTACATTTAGGTTGACAGACGATAAACAACCCTCAAGGTTGACAGATCAACATTAAACTCAATTGCTACGAACTGCAGCAACTCAATATGAAGATTTGAATAATTTCGCAAACAATTCAAAGAAAAGTAATTATTAAAACTATTAAAACTTTTTAAAAATTCAGAAATATTAATTATTCTAACAACTGGAGAATGATATGTTTAATAAAAACTTTATTAACTAAACAAATTTCTTTCATATAAATTATAACATTCTTCTGTTTTTGGCACTTTAATGTATGTAGACATTGCCAAATGGCTCTTATCACTGTTTATATCGGCCACCCCTGGTATATGAGTACGGAAATTTCTCACATCACTTCCGGGCACCGTCATTAAAGGGGAGAATTTGAGTGACCACTATTCGTATGAAGTGCAATTTTTGGACTAACTTATGACTAGAATGACCTTTATGCTCTGCTTGTTCATTCCTCTTTTCATTTTTTTTTTTTAGTCAGTTTCCTACACACATTTCACATGCCTCATTTTTGATAAAACTTAAATACGGTAGAATGTCGTTAGTGTGTTTCTCTATTATGTATTTTTTGCTGTTATACGTAAAGTTCCAAATACGTTTCAGATGAAAATAAAGCCAAATGACTTTTAATAAACATTACTGGGGTTAGCCAAGTGTTCATTTATACGCATGATTCCTAGCTACAGGAAAAGTGGTAAATTTAATTTTTTTTCAGGTATTAAAAGCTGTTTTACTATAAAGACAAACTTAATTTCGCTCATGCATGCTTCTTTGCAAATGTCACAAGTAGTGTTACTATTGACAGCCCAACATCTGACTGCACTGCTACGCATTGTCATTTATACGCATGATTCCTAGCTACTGGGTTCGGGATAAATTAATTTAAATAAATTAATTTATCCCGAACCCAGCATAATTTATCATCTGGAAATCTGGGTTGTTGGCACACGCGATCAGGGTATTCAGTGTCCTTAAGACGGGAGAATTTGGAGGTTAAATCCCATCCAACCCAGACCCCAAAGCTCCAAACTGTTTGCATATATCTAAAGATTTGAAAGTTTCACTACTTGCTTTGGCTTAAAAGTAGTTTTAATATAAACGGTGCTGTAGAATGGACTTCCACATTTTCAAGGGCAATAAAAAACGAACGAAACAATTTACAGAAAATATCTTTACAGCTTCGAAAAGCACTTATAATCTAGTTTTTTTTTGACTAGGTTTTAAAAATAACGCACCTTATTTGCGATGCACTGCCGAAGCCGTTTTCTAAAATTTCCCACAACCCTGTTGGCCATCTCTGGTGGAATGGCGGCAACTTCCTCACGAATAGCGGACCTACGGACTCGTTGCACATTTTCAGGTGTTCTAATGTTCCGAGGATAAACATTTAGTCTCCTTGGTAATGCAGACCCACTTGCTCTCCCGTTTGAAACCCATCGCAGGACTGTTTTTCGACCAAGAACGGCATCAGTCGCATACAGCCTGAAGCGAGTCCTCAATGTCCTATGTGTTGCTGTCACAGAATCGTTGTTTTTAAAGAACGCCTCTATAGCGAAACCGCCATGTTCACCGGACCAACTCATGGTGTCTACTGACAATTAGAAAATCCACCCGAACTGTCACCACCCTACCCCCACCCTTTCCATGACCCTCAGAAATGTGGGAGTCCATTCTGCCGCACCCTGCATATAAAGAATTATTTCATGCTAAATTCTATATCACATTACCTGCACTTCGATTTTATTTATTTATTTATTTATTTATTTATTATTTTTTTTTTTTGACTAAGATGACTTCAGCCACTCGAAGAGATGTAAATTTTCCCAAATGATTGTGTCATATAACACAGTTTGAAGGAAGCAATTTAGTCCTATACTTTCTCTCCTACATTATTGTCCTATTTTGTACTATATTTCCTTATTTGGATACCTTGTGACGAAAACTAAAAAATCTATAAAGATAATTGTTCGATACATGTATAATTGAAGTGAATCAGAGAAGTACTTCTTTATTCTTTTGAACATTAAAAGACGTTATACTTAAAATTTAAAAAGCATGTATATCATTAAATAAATAAATAAATAAAATATAATTAAAAAATGGTCTCTCTTATTTTCGACAATCTGCATTGCTATTAAAATGCTATTTACAAGTCATCAACATTTTTTAGACTGAAAATATTCAATAAAATTTTTTTTAAAAATTTTTGTGACTCAAAATCGATTATTTCAAAACTCAATTTGATAGGCATGAGATATAAAATTTAATCATTACGTAAATTATATTTACTTTTAATTTTATTTATAACATTAAATGTAGATATGGGTTTTCATTCAGAATATGCTGTAAAAACTATCAAAAGCATTAAACTTGTTCAGCTTTTGTACACAAATTTCATTCAAACTGATTTTGTCAATGCTACTTATCTTATAATAAATTATAATATTACATTACTTAGAGATTTGCAAAAACTTAAAAAGCATAAAATTCATGAGTAAGAAAGTTTGTTGACATTTATTTGTATGCATTCGTATTAAAACAAGGAATTCTTAACCAAGGAATTAATCATACAGTTGTCGATAGTTTCTTTAAGCCTTTCTCTCTCGCTGACATGGACAGATGCCCCACACATATATTTATATATCGATTGAAAGGGAAATTTAAGAAATTGGGGTTCAGTTTCACGTTTACCTACTTTTTACCACTTCAAAGTTGTCTGCAACGCCTTGGGGTTTCCAATTTAAGAAGTAGTCAACAATTTCCGCAGTATATTGGTGCGAATATATCAGAACAAGTGCATCCGTATTAAAAGCAAAAGAAAAAGCAAAAGAGTTGTTTACATTTAAAATCATAGTTTTCGGGAATAACGCTTTGCTACCTGGATATGGAAACACAAGTCAGAAAAAAAAAAGCTTTATTTTAGACATCAGTGACAAGTTTTACTTAAACTCACAAACAATCATATAAACCTTTTTCTTTCGAGCTAGAACTGAATGCAATAAAGTGCATTACGTACTTTTGTCCATTTGAGTAGTTGAAGAAATCTGTCTTGGCCATCTCTATAGATTTTAAGTCTACATATGACAGAGTCTAGCTAAGGAAATTCATCGATAAACTGATTGAACCAGGTATTCGTGGCAAATTGTTGAATTGTTTGAAGTATTACCTGGCCCAGAGATTTTAAGGGGAGGTGCCATGATGCAAGTTTTGATTTCGTGTAGGTCTGATCCAGGGGGCCGTACTGAGTTGCAACCTATTCAATATAATGATAACTGATATAGTGAACAGATTACAGGAGACAAAGGGCGTTAACTACATTCTTTTTGCAGAATATGTAGTTTCATATGCTACCGACTGCGACATTGAGAGAGCCAATGGTACTTTGAATACAGCCTAAAATCTGGAAAAGACCCAGTATCTGAAATAGGAGAGCTCAACATTCCTGAAAAAGCATTATACTTCTAAAATGAGTGAACACAATCTGAAATGCATAATACCTAAGATATGAGAGCACAACAATTTCTACTGACGTAAATGTTGTACAAGAACGGAAGGCATAATATCCCCAACAATAGAAAGCAATACTTGACATCTTTCTGAAAGATTAAGAAGCAAAACTGTATAGGATTTATTAGAAAATGTCTCTTAAATGATTAAATTTTAATATTTATCCTTTGCAATGCTGTTTAAAAGAACTTTATGGTTAGTTAAACTAGAGAATGTCATAAAAAAGAGCCTGTAAATCTCATTCTCTATCTTATATCACTCTTAGCTTCTATCTAAGTAGGAAAAAAAAGCTAGTATCGTGTATGAATCCTAAAATAAATAAATAAATAAATATAAAAAAAGAATGATCTCTGAAATCGCGGAAAGGAATATTGGCAGATAAGCAAGGGAACCGCTGAGAATACAATCCGTTCACTTATCCCAATAACAAATTCATCCGCAGAATGATGAACGCTCCAGCAGCCTCCCACCCTGCGGCGCGGTTTTCCACTTGCTGCGTCGGCCGATTTGCTGCTCCGCTGATCACTCAATCGTGATCATGTGCGGGTTCTGCTTTTTTCGCCGTCCGAAATGATGTCATTGAAAACAGGCCGACGAGCTGCGTGCACTAAGCATCATAATAGAATAATTACTTTTCGAACCAAGTCCTATCAATAAACAAAATCCTATATGTATAAAGGTCTAAAATAATATATATATATATATATATATATATATATATATATATATAAATAAGAATAAGATGAAAGAGAAAACCAGTAATAGCTCTAAAGCTACTTGCAGCCAGGAACAAACAACATGTAAAGAAAAGTATGAATAAGGTTTTTGACAGCATTTCTTCATCAGCGGTGTCAATACTGTCTAAAAACCAATGGATTGTTTCCGATGAGTATGATCTATAAAATAAACACACTCAGACACCGTACAATCTATTATTAACAGAAGAATTGATTAATAAATGAATTAAGTTTGATTAAAAGTACTTAACCAAAGAACAACAAGCCTGGCGCTAGTCAGAGTATATATGCACTGCTGGCCATTAAAATTGCAACACCATGAAGGAGGGATGATACAAAAATCAAATTAGCAGGAAGGGAAGAAGGTTCTGGGATATGCAAATGATTAATATTTAAGCGCAATATAACGACGCAGGAGGAAGAAACGGCATCTCAAACTCTGTATAAAAGGAAAGTTACGCAGCGGGTTTCTCATTCGGAAATCGCATATGAATGTTGGTTGTTTGTGAGAAAATCGTGTTAAGCCTCGTATAAGGAGAAACGGCTACCAGCACGTGTCGGAATTCGATAGCGGCAAGATCGTGGCCTATCGAGAGTGCGGTTTATCGTTCCGCGATATTGCTACTCGCAATGATCGGAATCCAACGAATGTCATGCGAATATGGAATCGATGGGTTCAGGAGGGTCATACTGAACGCCATGCAGGATCTAAACGGCCTCCCGCCTCTAACACTCGAGAGGACATACATGGTGTCAGTTCGGCCTTTCGGGATCGTAAAGCCACATCACGGACCTTGAGTCAGGAAATGGGCTTATCTGTAGCACGACAAGTATCCACACGGACAGTGTGACGACGTCTGGAGCAGCACGGACTGTCTGCACGGCGACCATTATTGCTGCTTCCCTTGAAGCGCGAGGACAGTGTCGGGCCCAACGACAAAACTGAATACAGGAGTCGCACCACGTCGTCTTTTCAGAGGAGTCCCGGTTTTACGTGCATCATCATGAGGGACGTATCTGTGACTGGAGGCACCGAGAAGAACGCACGTGGCCTGCTTGCATTCGATATCGTCATACGGGCCTGGTATGATGGTATGGGTGGTCATTGGGTACACGGCACGAACACCTCTTGTTCGCGTCATCGGTAATCTGAACAGCCAGCGTTACATTTCTCAGATCTTAAGGCCGGTGGCTGTGCCCTATCTTCGAGGCCTCAGCAACGTCATCTTTCAAAAAGATAACACAAGACCGCATATTGCCCGTCGTGTCTTGACCTACCTCGACACAGAGGGTGTTCGACTGTTGCCCTGGCCAGCACGTTCTCCAGATCCCTCACCCATTGAAAACATGTGGTCATGGGTTGCTGATAGACTGAGCCGCAACTGAGCTCTCCAGAAACTACGATTGATGAAGTGTGGCATAGACTTGAAGCAGCATGAAATGACTTCCCCGTATCTGTCATCCAAGACCAGTTCGATTCAATGTCTAACTGGGTTAGCTGCCAGAGGCGGCAGCTGTGCGTACCAATTTCGGCCCTTGTATACCCCCAAATTGCCTACAAATTTAACCGTGTTTTCTTCCTACTATGCTGTATACGTACAATAAGTAAAGTTTTATTAGAGTTAAAAGTTTTAGTTTTAGTTTTAGCTTTTTTTTAGTAAAGTTTTTTTTTATTAGTAAAGTTTTATAGAGGTGCCGGAACGGTAATCTTCCGGGGTGTATGGGGGAGTATTCCAAATTATTGATAAAAAGAAGTACCTAAAGTGAGCTACCGGAACGCCGTTCTCGCGCGTTCCGCCTCAAATCTAGCCCTGTATATATATATATATATATATATATATATATATATATATATATATATATATATACCGGGTGTTTCAAAACTCGCGCACATCAACCTTTGTGGTTGAGTTTCAAAGACAGATGAATTATGTTAACAAACAGAATAAAGGACAAACAAAGGTTGAACGATTATCTTTATTGTCAGGTGTCAGACATGGTCAAATCACAGTAAATGTTCAAAATGATGTCCGTTTTCCTGGACACGCAATCGAACTCTTTTTACCAGATAAGTCGACACTTTACGAAGTGTGTGAGAAGTAATGTCCGATATTGCATGAAGGATGTTACTCTAAGTTCATCAAGCGTATGGGGATTATTGCTGTAGGCGACTTTTTTCAGATATCTCCAAACGAAAAAATCCGGAATTGACAAGTCCAGTGAACGTGGTGGCCAAAGTCCTTTGGAAATGACACGATCATCGAAAAATTCAGTTAAAAATTACATACTGTCCCGTGATGTGTGACACGTTGCACCGTCTTGCTGCAACCAACAAGGATTTTAAGCAACAAGGATTACCATGTGGATGTGAGCGAGTTTTCAAACACCCGATATATATATATATATATATATATATATATATATATATATATATATATATATATATATATATATAAGTAAAAGAGAGAGAGATTTGTGGAAGCATAAATTTATAAATCATACATATAAAAACATGTAAGGGTGGGAAATGCAAATTAAAAAATTAAACTATAATATTACATTTTTTTCTTGTACTGTTTAGTATTAGAACAATTGTAAAAGGAAAATAAACTATTGGTGCCTTGTTCTGCGGGTTTGCTCTGATTCGTTATCGGTTACCTCTGAAATGAACTATTTAAAATCCCTATCATTTAATAAAGGATATAGTTCTCAACGAACTGCCTTTTCATTTTTCAAAGGATTATATATTTAAACTATTTATCTTTACAGCAGCTGGGGATATATTTTAAGCCTTGTGAGGGAAGCTACTAAGAACTCTTTTCAGTTTCTAATTTAAGATAAGTGCTTTCAAAATTAATTAAAATTGTTTATATTTCATAGGTGGATTCAAAAAATTTGAAAAGAAAATGTCAACTATAGTTCTAATTCTTTCAGATTATCCCTTTAATTGCTTAAATTTGGCCGTTATGAAAAGGATAGGAATATGGCTATGAACATGGCATAGCACCCCCCCCCCCAAAAAAAAAATAAAAAAAAATTTAAAAATGTCACAAATGGGTAGACTAACATAAACAAATGAACTTAGCTATCATCAAAACATCAAATTATGAAAACTGATTGAAAGTGAACTTCATCTAAATATTTCCATAAGAACTTTCCCACTGAAGAAAATAATAAAGAAAAGTTTAAATAAAATTCAAAATAGGAAAGGAATCCACATTCTCAAAAACACTCTAAAATGCAATACACTATTGTGGAAGGGGTCATTTATGCAAAGATATACATCTTTAGTGAACCCCTAACATTTGCAATGCTGGGAATTCCATTACAAAGATCGAAATAAGTTTTATGGCCGTTGGCGAATGCTGAAGATGTATATCTTTCATTAAAAATTAGTTTTAATGCTAACATCTCTGCTATCAACGCGGTGCCGAAATCATCGTTGAAAGAAAGATTATTTCACTCTCACTCACACAAAGATTTGATATTTAGGATAAACATACGCTGGAGGGGAGCAGTTCTTCCAAAACTTTAGAAAAACTCGTCAACTGAAAAAGAACAAAATGAAAGAAGCCAGCGAATTTAACCAACAGAAATGCAAAAATCACGATCGAGTGATACTTTCGAAGTCTTTAAAACAAGAAGTACGATAACCAACAGTAAAGCGTAAAAGCTTCGCTTAACACACCCTTCTAACAAAAGCTCTTAAAATAAATAAATAAGTAAAAAAATTAGCATTGTTTAGAAAGTTAAAAAATTAGCGTAGTCAAACAACTTTGATAATTGTTAAAGTTAAAAGACAACAGCAAAAAGAAAAATTACTTTCACTTGTCAGTCATAGTAATAATTAACTAATATTAATTAACATGAGGTATGGATGAGGAATGGAACATTAAATAATTTATTGCCCTGGCAATGTCGTGTTACAAAATAGTAAAGAAAACAATATGATGCAATGCACACCGAATCAAAATTCCTAAAATTAGAATCAAAATTCATTAATTATTTGATTTGTTATCAATACATTTTATCTAATTATTGTTGCTTTTTTAATATTGATGTAAATTAACTACCACACACACACATACATGCATACATATATATATATATATATATATATACAAGCTGTTCATTATTGAAATGAACATTTTAATGATAATATCACTTTGTGAGCAATGCTGGAATTATCATTATACAAAGGATTGTTTCCGATCTTCCGAATGTGTAATATTTTTCTGGAGTTCTCTAGTTGTCCATAATTTTATTGAACTACACCTGTCGACCTACAGATTTAGTAAAAAACGAGTATCAAAATGTATCGTATCCCCATTAGGAGTAACAAAAAAATTATATTCAATTTCACCAACATAATAGTTGGTTAAAATAAAATAAACATATTATTCACTAATAATATATTTGAGATAGTGTGTTAGTTTAGATATTTTCGTGATACAAGCGATAAATACAGTTATGTTAACGTAAATTATAACCGTTCGGTTGGTCAATTAAAAAAAAAATAATCCTGTCCAACCGTCGAGCAAACAAAAAAGATTCGTATATCGAAATGCATTCTGTTTGGGAAATTTGCATCTGATACCATATATTCAGGGAACGAAATGGTATCATCTTAAGGGCTGCGAAGGAGTATGTCCAATAGGGTGGAACGAAAAAAACTTTTTTTTGAATTTCAATATGCTCTAGTTTTCAAAAGTTGCCTTTTAACAAAATAAAGACGGAAATTAAATATTAGCGTAATTGGTGCATGTTTTCAGTTAGCGCAAGAAGGGCAAACTTTTGGTTTTTATTAAATTTTTGACAAATTTCGCAATTATTTTGAAATTGAATACACTTGTAGTACATAAAAGTAGCAAAATATGTAATTTAAACATTCTTTTTAGTCAGGAGACCTGCTAAACTGATTATATAATACGTTTTACTTCATAAAAATAGTATTCATAAAGGCACTTAAGGACGAGGCACTTAAAAGACACTCGGACATCACGGTGGAACGAAATTTTTTTTTTCGGAATTTCAATATGCTCTAGTTTTTAAAAGTTGTTTTTTAAAATTAAAATTAAGAATATAAAATCTTTTTGCTCTACTAAAATATTTTTAAGTGCCGCAAAGTGCTTCAAAATGGATATTTTTATAAAAAAGTGATTATATTTGTATTTTCTGTTAATTTCTTTTATAGTATATTAAAATAATGTATATTTTCTGTAAATAAAATATTCAAAATATGATATTTTGACAGAAAACTCGCATATTCTAAGTATTTCTAATTTTTAGATGCCATAACAGAACAACTGATTTTGTGGAATTTCGCGATTTTCATCATATTAATTTTACAGTAGCATATTCTTATAATACACATTGGAATGAAAGAAAAACAATTTTTAATTGACAGAGCTTAGTTAAAATAAACAAATCACACTTATTTAGAAAAATATTAATGTAATGTCTATAAAGGCAAAACGTTATTTTGAAAAAAAATATTCATGCTTTTCAAAAGTCCATAGTAATCACACATGGTTTCCATTACTTATTTCACTGACACATTGAATTGTTTTATTGTTTCAAATTTTGGCATTATCTTTTGAGAATGTATTTTTGTTTTTATCAATGCATCTCTTGCAGAAGTACCACGAACAGACAAGGATGACCCGGTAACTAATTTAACAATCCTTTCTACTACTTGTGTGTGACATGGAATGTTGTTAAGTCAATAATTTGTTTCTCGTGATCAGATTCTTTTGCTTCCTTTATAAACTGTTTTAGTTTGTCATCAGAAACATGCCTCGTCATAGGAGGTTCTGTTACTTTAATATCATTCCATTGAATCATATCAATATTATCTTTGGCATCAAAGTTTATACGTGGAACTAAATTTTTTTGTGATGTCTCCTTCATTTTCCGCCCTTGCTTTTAGAATCCGGCGTAATCCAAGCTTTCTTACTTGATTGCGATCGTCTAATATCATACAAAGGAGGAGATTTTCAGAAGCGGTAAAGTATGCATTTCTTTGAATGACAGGGTCAATTACATTTTTAAATGTCTGATTGAGGTAACTTGAATACCTTACAAGTTTCCACAAGTGCTTCGATCCACGGATACAAGATGGTTTCAGCTTTATGTTAAACCAAATTGGTGCATAAACTTTCAAAATGTAATCAGTATTCCGAGATTTTTTGCAGGAAATTCTGTTCCCACATACAAGCGAAGCATCCGGTTTGCTAATGTAAGCCATCGCGAATGACAAAATTTTCCTGGTTTTCTCATGGACAAATCAGAATAGCACTTTCCAACAGAGATTGCATTATGCATTTCTAACAAATATTTTGGGTCCACACTTAAATAATCCTTAATTTCTAGTAATGGAATGTTATTTTCAATAGGTGAAAATTCAATCACTGGAAGTTCATAGTAGTTTTCTAGTTGTTTACCTATTTCTCCTCCAAATTCATTTGGACCTTTAGTTTTTCCATCTAGGAAACAAAATAGGTGACGTAGGGACAGTTCATTTAAATTATTGACTTCAACAACATTCAATGTCACACACAAATAGTAGAAAGGATTGTTAAATTAGTTACCGTGTCATCCTTGTCCGTTCGTGGTACTTCTGCAAGAGATGCATTGATAAAAGCAAAAATACATTCTCAAAAGATAATGCCAAAATTTGAAACAATAAAACAATTCTATGTGCCAGTGAAATAAGTAATGGAAACCATGTGTGATTACTATGGACTTTTGAAAAGCATGAATAGTTTTTTCAAAGTAACGTTTTGCCTTTATAGACATTACATTAATATTTTTCTAAATAAGTGTGATTTGCTTATTTTAACTAAGCTCCGTCAATTAAAAATTGCTTTTCTTTCATTCCAATGTGTATTATAAGAATATGCTACTGTAAAATTAATATGATGAAAATCGCGAAATTCCACAAAATCAGTTGTTCTGTTATGGCATCTAAAAATTAGAAATACTTAGAATATGCGAGTTTTCTGTCAAAATATCATATTTTGAATATTTTATTTACAGGAAATATACATTATTTTAATATACTATAAAAGAAATTAACAAAAAATACAAATATAATCACTTTTTCATAAAAATATCCATTTTGAAGCCGATTGCGGCACTTGCAAATATTTTAGTAGAGCAAAAATATTTTATATTCTTAATTTTAATTTTAAAAGACAACTTTTAAAAACTAGAGCATATTGAAATTCCGAAAAAAAATTTTCGTTCCACCGTGATGTCCGAGTGTCTTTTAAATGCCTCGTCCTTAAGTGCCTTTATGTGTACTATTTTTATGAAGTAAAACGTATTATATAATCAGTTTAGCAGGTCTCCTGACTAAAAAGAATGTTTAAATTACATATTTTGCTACTTTTTTGTACTACAAGTGTATTCAATTTCAAAATAATTGCGAAATTTGTCAAAAATTTAATAAAAACCAAAAGTTTGCCCTTCTTGCGCTAACTGAAAACATGCACCAATTACCCTAATATTTAATTTCCGTCTTTATTTTGTTAAAAGGCAACTTTTGAAAACTAGAGCATATTGAAATTCAAAAAAAAGTTTTTTTCGTTCCACCCTAATGTCCAACTTTATCAATCACGCCATCATCCCGAAGCTAAACAATTTTCGAAAACTGTATAATAGAAATAGTGAATAAATTATGCATACAGAAAATAGCTACAGTGTTTGTAGATCGCTACAACAATGGACGAACCATTACTGAGATGGATTGAAACTCCATCCTTTATTTTCTGGGGAACAACACTGGACTTTGGCACAAATATATATTTATTTATATATATATATATTTATTTATGTTTTATTTGATAAATCAACGAACTCAATTTTTCGAAATACGTTTGTTCCATTTTAGTTAATGTTCCACTGTACACCGTTCTCTCCAACGACCGTGCTCCAGAGAATCGTTCATCAGATAGGACTGAGACCTGAACCTGGACGCATAACCATTGCCGTTAAGCCGCTATAAGCCTAAATTATCTAGGAATGTAAGGACGTGTTATTTCCCAAAGCCAGTCACATCAGCGTTAAGTAAGATCGTGACACAATTGCTCGTATCACGATCTTATTTAAAAAACTCATATTTTCCTGAGCCTCAAAGAGATTTACCTTCAATAAAAGATCGACTAACCGTTGAAATCACTTACTTTCTGGGAGCGCCTCTGTAATAAATATTTAGATATCCTAACTCCCTTTCATGTATTTTATCATACGCACTTGAGGGGAGGGGGGAAATTTGCCAACTTTGGATCGAACTTTATAGGACTCTGGAGAAGAGCTCTTATCAGTCATACTCTTTGTCTGTGCTACGATCTCTTCAAATGAGCCTCAAAACCTATTTACTTACATTATTGATAAAAATTTAAATATATAGATAAAGTATTAGAAAGTTATTGCAAACTAACTTCAGTCAAAATCAATAGAAAACCTCAAGTTACTTTCACCAACAGCAGGCATGGGATGCAGCTCTAAACAATTTTAAAAATACAAGTCGATTGAGATAAAATTAGAATTTAAGAATATAATCGAAGCGAAAAATTGAATAAGATTTTTTTTTCTCCATTTACGCGAACATTAATAAATATCATGCCTTAAGTATCCTTACTCGATTAAATATTTTTTGTATAACGTTTGCTAACAATTTATTATAGAGGAGAGATTTATTTAAAGTAAAACATCGAATACTTTTTAAACATTCTGATGATTGCTTTTTAAAAGCTTTCATGTTTCTGAATTCTTAAACTCTCCAGGGTCCAGGGTCCTCTACATAAAATCCTGAGTGCTGTATAAAATCCGATTGTGTAGATGACATCGAATACCCCATATCAATATGGCGTCTATACGTGGATACCTCAGTTTTGACTGTCCTCTAGAATAGGTAAATTTTCCTCGGTCCGTGCCACTTTTCATGAAACCCATAACCTCTCGGAATAGCTTTACGACGGGCAGATCTAAAACTGAGTTTATGAAAAAATTAAAGCAAAAAAATATTGCGGAAACTCATAGAATTTTTTCACTACTTCTGTTCTACAAAAGGAAACATTACATAATAAAAAAAATCCTTCTTCTTTTAACTAATGTTTCTAAAAGCTTCAGCGATTCAACTGGTAGAGTTGACTTTTATTTCCCCAAATTAATTCTTGGTCCACACATGACTATGACGGTTTAGGCTGTTTTCTAGAAGAGGAAGGTTTTTCACAGTCCGTACCTCTTTCCACGTGCTGCCGTAGCCCATTGGAACAACTCTCGACCCAAAAATGTAACATACACATTGAGAAAAAAGAGAAGAGTGCAAAAAGTATTGGGAAAATATTTGCAAAGATTCATTGTATTTTCTTATTACTTTTGCATTGAAAGAAGGAAAAATAGAAATTGTATTTATATTGAAAATTTGCACCCAAAGTTATATACTCACTCTTTGGACTGAGCAAGGCTGAATAGGCCAAACACAAAACTGTCACCAAGGACGTGGAAGAAGAGCTCCGGTGTCCTTTAGGTATGTTATTTTCCATCTTATTATACAGGGTATTTCTAAAGGGTTTGTCAGTAAAATCTTTAAGATACACTGGCCTTAAATTAGATTTGCGTATATATTCTTTATATGCATAAATCTGCCCCTTATATACAAATTTTTTTTGTTCTTACGTTCTTCTTCCTATTTCAGTTTAGGTTATGGAACTTCACACAAAAGTTTTTGGTTTATATACTCCTGATGCTGTAAGATATTTCTTTTGAAATGGCAACGCATTTTTTAATCATACCGTACATTTATATTTAAACTTTTTTTCTTCTTAAAAATCTGAGTACTTTACTTCACAAACAGCTCTATAACATAGGGATTCGAATAGTAATAATTTTTATATTGATGGTCTTAATTTTAGTCTAATATTATGTTATGTAAATAACTTTAAATATAGTTTTAATTTATTTTAGTTTTTTTACAGTAATAATTTTTATGTTGATAATTATGATTTTTTATGCTATTAGTTTTAATCTTTATGTTAATAGTAGTAATGCTTATATTAATAGTTTTTGTTGACTAGAGTAATATTCTTTTCCATATCATTTTGTTATAGTGGGGACACTTGGATTTTCAATGTACCCCGTACAAACTGAAATAATTCAAAGAAACAGAAAAGAAAAATTAGGGTAAAATAATAATCATTTCTGTTTCTAAAATTAAGAGTAAATTTGCCAAATTTTACATTCCTCAATAGAACAAAAGGGAAAAAAATGCGCATGAAAAATGTCTTAAGCAATTAAAAAAAAAGAAAAGAAAAATGAGTTATGAAAATAGAAATAATCCTTAAAAGTCAATAAATTAAAAGAACGGAGTTCTTTCTTATACAGTTTTGCATTTTATGAATTAATTTCGTTTTAACGCATTCGCTAATAATGTAAAGGAAATTATAAACTCCCGTTCTAGTTTGTGGAGATTCTGGCAGGGTTTTGTGAAAAAAAACTCTTTTTTTTTATTCAAATATTTTCTCTCTCGTTTAAAGAACCATGGATCGATATAATGTATCTGAGCTTCTCTGTCGGGGCAATTTTTTTTTTTTCTTTTAAGGATCCCGTACCCCTATGTCAAAAACGTCCCTGACTAGTATGGAATTTGTAGCGGCTTATTATTTTGTTTCATTCATATTTTTTCACCGATTCGGAAGCATTCCTTCGGTTCTGTTCCGTATGAGATTTCCCCCCCCCCCCCTCCAAAATTTACGTATCTCCAGCCCCACCTTCCCTTGCCAATGATTGCAAATGAACGCTGCATCCTCCCCTGGCTCGCATCCCAGCCTGTCAGAACGTTATCGGGAACAATATGTGTGCGAGATTCAACCTCCCCTGCTTAGCATGTAATATCACCAGCGGAGGTGCTAATGCTGTTTAAATAGACCCCTCCAAACAGCTTGGGGACTGTGTATTATTTGCACTTTAGTTTCGGGTCCCCAAGGGCATTTGTCGCGGAAAAGAGGGGAGTGACTGGTGTAGGTCACTGCTGAGTAGATTACGTCGTGTTAGGTCACCCGTTTCAAAGCAGCGCGTGCCGAGGGAATAGGAGCGTCCGCTGAATACAATTTACATCCTCAACTCTGTGTTCAACGTTAAGTAATCGAGTTATGATAGCGGGGTTGGGGTGCAGCGTTAGATTTCGAAGATCTTTTTTGTTAGGGGAAAGCTGGCCTTTCCAACTGGTGTAGAATCTGCATAATCAGTGAATCTCTGGCAGTCTGACTTCCGCTGTGTTGATTGAAGCTGATGGGAAACAGTGGGACGCAGGTGCACGCTTGCCATCGCCTTCAATGGATATCATCCCAATACATGTTCACGCCTGTCGATATTTAACAAAAGTATGAGGGCACTGCACGTCAGTTTCTTGAGAGAACTCTTTTTAACTTTGCAACTTAGAGGCCAACAGCAAATATTTGAGGGAATTAAAAATGTTTTGGGGTTTTAAGCACACATAAAGGAAACAGCTCGGAATGTACAGCTTATTAAACTAGGCGAAATTACCTACTTCTGTGACTAAGCAAAAAAGCCTCAACGTTTAAGCTGCGCTCTGTCTCATACATTTTTTCAGTTGAAATCTCTTCTTACCCACATGCTCATACTCATTCTCTCCTCTTTTTTTTATCCACAGATAATTTAATACATTCTCGGCGTGATTTGTGTGAGTGTGAAATAGAAAAAGTAATAATATAGTTAGTGCCATAGCAAAGATTAAACATTTTGAGTAACATTTGTTTAACACAATATTCTTCATAACAATATTCTTCAATTAAAGCAGAAATTAAAAATGACATCAATAATTATGAAAATAAAGGGTGAAGTTTGTATTAAATGTTAAAACACCATATCTTGACTTCGGAAACCAATTTTCAAGCACAAAACTTTCTTGAGTTTGAATGCTACTTAATACTACACTTTCCCCTGTGTACGAAGGGGTCTTATTGGAGTCCATTGCTGAATGGTATTACATATACTTTATTATATAATCTTTAACTCAGTTACGTGGGCCTAAGTATCCGGAAACCGTTTTCTTTCATGGTCAAAATTGAATAAATTTAGTGGTAATAACTGAATATTTTGAAGAATTACTTTGAGTTCCTCTTCATAAATTGAATACTAGGGGAACATACACAACCGCAAGTTGCCTGCTTTCATTTCAGCTCAAGGATATTGTGGAAATTTTTTCCTTCGTGCTCATATTTTAGGGAAATTAAGCATGATGTTTCAATACGCTTCCCATTGAGATTTTTTCTTTTTTTTAAACTTGAGACCACAAATAGTTGTTTCCACAATAGTTGTCCACAAATAATAAGAATAATATCAAGACTGATGATCTGCCGAGATCTCCCTAGAAATTCTTGATGAATCTCATGAAATGTCACTTATACTCACATTAGTAACGAAATTGTGTTATATTTTTAATGATGGTATTATTTTAACTGTAAATCGAACAAGATTATTTTAACTTTCAGAATTTTTATTTTGTATGTTCTAAAGTAATAATAATGATGAATTCACCTGTTGTAATTGGTAAGCTAGAGGATAACTCTTGTTGAGGCTTTTGCTTTCTGTTATTTCCAATGTGTACCTAACTTATAAGACAAAAAATTACGACTAAACACAAGTGAAGTAAATAGCGTCTACTGACACCTAACAAGGGGTGCAGGGCAAGATTAGTTACATGTAAGATAATAATCTGATATCTAGTTACTTCGGATGTAGATTATACTGGAAGGAGTAGACAAAAAAAATAAATTGACTAATTCAAAATCGATATAATCAGATATGTCAGATACTGTAAAGTAGTCTCATAGGGTATTGATAGGCAGCTTGTGTGTTAGCACCAACTGATAATGAACAGGGGAAAGAAACCAATGAACCACCAAGAAAATGTTAAACGAATAATATGTGACCATACAATATTACAAATTCACATGTCCAAATCGACAATAGGTGATGTCATTAAGAGACGGGAAAATAACTGAAAAGAAAAAAGAACACCCAGGGAATCCGAATGGATTTAGAGAGAATGAAGATGATCTCGAAGCTTTTTAGAGATGATCTCGAAAAGATGTTATAAAATCTCTGAGTGGCAAATATCCCTATTGAGATGGGAAATGCTCTCGGTACCTGGGTCTTTGATGCAATATGTTTGTAACAAGGTATAGAGCACGCAAACCAAACATTATTGCTATGAATACAAAACGACGTTTGGATTAGTGTCTTTCGCACCGTTTCTGGACTCCATAGAGAACTAAACAATCTTTGAGAGACGAATTATGCAATTCGTCAATCACTGTTCAAAGTTCCTCTCCCATGGACGTGCCTGGATGTGGAAACATCACGGAGAACAGTCCTTAACACGAGCTCAAGAGTCAAGTATTAAGAAATTTCTACCATGATAGTATGTTATTTTCCTTACCTCGAATTCTATCCATGGGCATTTTGTATCCAAAATTATGAAGTCAGATGAATATCTAAAATTATTCATCTGTCCTACATAGTGGCAGTATTACGGAACTGGTCATGCCTCAATATTGTGTGCTCAGTCGTTGGTTTTGGAAGCAGCCAACTTTTGCGGATGCCGAACACACAGCATAGTATCTGCAAAAGTTCTTTTTTTCCTTTAGAATAAGGCTGAAATATTAGATTTAGTTCATCAGAGTCTGAATTTGATTTCGACCTAACCGCAAGGTTGAATTGGAATGCGAGCTAAATGTCATCGATAGGGGTACGTAAATTTCGCATAAAAATATCGAAATTTCGCAAAAAAAAATATTACAATATATAAAATTTCGCATTTATTCGCAAAAAAAATAAATTCAAAAATTTTGCATTTATTAAAAAAAATCACAATTTTCTTACTTGGTTAGATAAGTATCAAAATTCTTAGTTAAAAGCTAGCTTTGTAGTAGTCTCCACATTCTCTTCCTTAAGTCTTTAGCAATAAGTAATAAGCAAATTTCGAAAGATCTCTCAGTTAAAGACCGTTGATGGTCTTAGATAAGCAATTATGTTAATAAATTATTACTATTATTACCTAATTTTGCTTAAAAAGCCGTTTATCACCTAGTTTTCACCGAAAAGTAGTAAAAAAATAATAATCGCATTTATTCGCTCATATCGGCAAATTTCCAATTTTTTCGCATCTATTGGTAAGTACAAAAATTACGTATCCCTAATCATCGATCACCACAATCTTCAAGTACATTATATTTCTCAGCTGTTGTGCCTAGAGGATAAATGCGATAAAAAATTAGGGGTGATTGTCCATTGAGGGAATCACTCCTTATACTTTAATTATATTTTGGTCACCTTATCCCTTTTTTAAATAGTATATATTTAGAAGCTGATGTGTGTTCCTGTTATATGTTCCCCAGTTTCATGCAAGTAGCGATATTCGTGATATTTTTTATACTGATCTGTCGCAAGCGTTGGCTTTCGTAAAGCAACGGATTCTAAATTATAGTCTTTAGAGCTAGGTAGAAAAAGGGATAAAGAAATCGATACTTTAAATCAATGGAAGAAAAAAATATTACACTGCTACATTTATTAGACTGATGAAATTTTGAGAAAGGATTAGTATATTCTGGATTTCAAACTAGATCTTTCGAAGTAAATTTCGATTAAAATGAAACGGTTGACCAAATTCTAAAATCTTCAGATTCGCTCTTCACAAAAATTAAGCAAACAAAAGCCTAGCAGTCAAGAAATGTCTTTATATATATATATATATATATATATATATATATACATATATATGTAATATCTTAAATATTATGCCCTCCATTCTAGCATTTAAACTTCCTTTCCTAAATCCAATCCCCAGTAATATTAATTTATCACTTTAAAACCCTTAGCCACAGAACTTCCCTTGAATCCCATGCCTTTGCATTTTTACACGTGTATATGTCCGAATTCAGGAGTGGGTTAGCTTCCTGAGCCCCTAATTCTGCTGACCCTACAAATAATAGTCACATGTCTACCTCGCCCTCTCACGGTTAATGTTGAAAGGTGATATTATTCCAAGCCGTTCTTCTGGAATGAACGGATGTACTTTCGCGCTAATAAACGATGTACTAAGAAGTTTGGTCCAACTGCATTTAAATCTAATTTTTATTCCTTTCAGGCTGAGTCTAGCTCCAGCCATGTAAATATGAGCTAGTTTTCCCTTTCAGGTTATAATTTAAGGACGTGATGTAATGGGGATATTACATATATTATCCCAAGATGGAAAAATTCTTTGTTCTACGGACATTCGCCCATTTACACCACGATTTTGTTAGCTACTTTACCATGGGCCACGATATTGGTCAATGATTCTGAACCTGTGGTCCGGAAGTGTCCAAGAAGTGGCTCGCGAAGTCAGCAGTCATTAAAAAAAAGAAAAACAGTTTTCATTGTTTTAAACTGCCAGTAAATTGAACAATTTTTTAAAATCGGGAACAAAATTTTTCGTCCAAAATCTAAAAATTTTTGGATTTCTTCCGTTACCTGACGTTACGAGAACAACAAAAAATAAAAACCCTGCTCTGCTTGAAAATCACTAATATATTTTCCATGGTGCGAAGTAGCAGTGTCACAGCAATTTCACAGGTAGTAAAGCAAATGCAAGTTCAAAAATCACATTAATTTTCTCAACAATTTTTTAAATCCTCGTTAATTTTTGGATTATCTAATTAATAGAATTTCAGAAATTCTCATTGGTTTTCATAGGCTTTTATATTTGCTATTAAACTTACTTTTGCTTGAGAGATGATCCCCGACGAAGTCTCTCTCTTTTTTCACCTCATCAGTGGTTCCTGATCAACAAAAGGTTAAGAAGCACTGAAATAGATGAACTAATACTACTCCCTACTAGGGGAACGTCTATGCCTTCGATAAGATTTGGATCCTAGTTCGTAATATGGATTAAATAATATCGTAATTAACTAAAAACTTCCTGGTTTTCCATAAAAATGAAGGTCAACATTCATTTATCAGTATTTTATGGCTGTTCCAAGCTACATTCGGTCACAAAATTACTTTTTTTTATGGCACTTTAACTAAGGTGCTTTAATTCTACGGTGCTTTAATTGAGAGCACTGATAACTGCCCTCAATTATAAAGCGCCATGACTTATGATTAACTTATGAGGGCACTTATCAGTGCCCTCACTTAAGCAAGAACTACAGGGGCAGGCACAAAACCAAAAATTACATCGATAAAACGCTACAAATTTACTAATATTTTCAAATTTTGCGGAATTACTTTATTCAAATATTTAAAATTTAACTAAATTTTATTATAATTCGATTTTATTTTTCCCTTGAGTGTTGAATGAGGGGCCCAAAGTCAACAAAATTAATAAAACTGTAATTTCCTTTATAAAAATACAGTTGCAACATGAATGCTTCGTCCTTGATTTTTAATAAAGGCTTTTATATGCTCTAATTTAATATAAAAAAATTAAATTATTTAAGCTCTACAGTTGAGAAATTTTTTTGTGCAATCTTGTACCGATTTAGGTTGAATACATTGTTGCAAATATGTAAATCATAATGATGTAATCGTCTGTTTTTCGGAAATAAAATTAAAAAACATGCATTTATAAAATTGCTGTCCTTTATAATAATACTAGTGGTTAGCCCGTCAAAAATAACGTGTTAATTTCAATTTTTATCAATTTACATCTGCAAAGTCAATATTATTTGTATACTTAATAGCTTCTCTACTTTCTTTTATTTAAATTGTACACATTTTTAATTATTTAAAATTATGCAATATCAGCACTATTATGATCCATTTAAGATGCAACTTTTTAAAATTTAAATAAATCTGAACTCCACATAATAGCATCCCTTTACTTAATTCTATTGCATGTATTAATTATGAAATATTAAATTCTGTCTGTTAACAGTCTGCTGTACGTATTCGGTTTAGCGATTCCAGACTCTGTCTTGAAAGTCATCTACATTTCCGTTCATTGGCCTTACGACGCTTTTTAGCAATGGGACTTTCGTCAACATTCATTTTAAATGTATTACACTGCGCTCTAAGTAAATTTTCAAGTAACGCTAAATAATTAATACAAAAAATTTAACTGAGTTGTTTCATAATTTTCATTCATAAAGGAACACGTGCCAAATATAAACTATTGAGATGATCGGTATTTTTCATTTAAAGATGTTACAAGTTGAAAAATATTTTTATATACGTATTTTTTTCGAGAGGAAAGTATAATCTATATATATAAAACATTTCCGTAACTGACTGACTAACTGATTAACTGACTGACATATAACGCACAGACCCAATCGCTGTACCCAAAGGGCTGAAATTTTGCATGGCGATTCTTCTTATAGTGTACGGGCGCACTAAGAGAATATTTTTGAAAAATTCTTCTTAGATTTTTTTTAAGTTAAATTTTTAAGATGTTTTCGTAACATTCTTTAAAGTTTGCATTTAAAATAATAATCCGAGAGTTATAAAATTTGTATCACAAGAAAGATCATAAAAATTCTTTTAAAATGAAATCTTTTTCGAATCTTTACCTCCATCTCCTGATTTTCGGTGAATTTTTAAGGATTCCTTTTTAAAATTTTATTAAATGTTGATCACATAGTTTCTTTTCTTTTTGTGATACTTTAAACTAATTTTGCGTCACGTGCGTAACAACGAAATCGACAAAAAGTAATTCTTTTTCTTACTAATGCGGCAGACGATTGGACATTATCCAAAACAATATTAAAATACAGTAAAAGAAATGTTCCTCAAACTGTACTATATTAACTGTACTATATTCTTTTGAATGTTCTATTAGATTTAATTTGGATATTTTCTTCTAGATTATTTTGTCTCTAAAAATATCCGTTACGATTTTTTTATAAATACATTTTTTCGTTTTTTTTACATCAATTGCATACATTGATCGTTGTAATTATTATATATATATTAAAAGTAATATTAAAAAAAAGAAATTGAACACAAATCGTTATAAAGTACTATTAAAAGTAATATTAAAAATACAATAATAAACAGAGATTAAAAACATTATCATCGTAATAGAATGCTTTACGAGTGAAAGTCGCGTGTGTTGGCAATTTAGAAATATTCAATTAAACACTTATGAAAATTTAAGAAAATGTTGTGTTTATGTTAGGTATTCGCTTTGAAAAGAACGCTACCGTACAGTTTTGAACATATCACTACACATGCGTCGAGTTTGCAACTTTGCGAAAATACTAAATTTGTCATTATTGTAATATCTGATTAAAATATATATATTATATGGTTAAAATATAAATATATATATTAAAAAATAATATAATGAAAAACTGTTTTACTGTGAAAAAGCTTGTCTGATTCAATTTTTCTTAAATTAACGATGATGAATGAATCACGATGAATGAATGACTCACTCGTGTTTACATTTTCAAGTTCTGAG